>CM053571.1:78009569-78061508 GCA_028646485.1 Cryptoprocta ferox
GAAGGTCTCTATTCTGTGTATCAATAGCTTCTTTGATGTTTTTTTCAAGTCCAGCGATTAATTTTGTGACAATTGTTCTAAATTCTTGTTCAGTTATGTTGCTTAAATCTGTTTTGAACAGTTCTGTGGCTGTGACTTCTTCCTGGAGTTTCTTTAGAGGAGAGTTCTTTCGTTTTGTCATTTTGGCTAGCTTTCTGTGTCTTGTCAGTTTTAAAAGCTTGTTATGCACTGTGCACCCGTTAGTGTTGCTTTATTAAAGGAGGCTCATAGACTGTCCAGGGCCTTTCATTTCAGAAAGTGTTATTTTAGTGGTGTCTCTTGGTTTCTCTTGTTGTGCCTTTGATTATTTTACTTTCCTAGTCAGTGATATTTGGACTCTCCCCCATGTGTACTTTGGCTTGTTTCTTGAGGTAACCCTGAAAAGGAAAACAGACTAATATTCAGGGAACAAAAGCATGCAAATGCACAGACAAATCAAGGAAACAAGGAAACCAAAAGAGGAAAGGAAGTAAAGAAAAGGAAAGGAAGGAAAAGACAGAAGGGAAGAAAAGAAAGAAGAAAAAGAAAAAAAAAAAACAAAAACAAGGAGAGGGGACAGAGACAGAAAAGACTATGGACAGTCTAAAAGCATATAACCAGCAGAGAGAAGGGCTAAGAATGAGATAAGGGAAATATATCTGGATGGCAAGAGAGAAGAAGGAGAAGAAAAGAAACAAACAAACAAAAAGGCAGCTCTCCCGTGTGGATGGGCGTGGTTTGGCGTAGGTAGGTGGGTCTCGGAGGCTCCTCTCTGAGGCCCCGCCTTCGTGTTTCTGGGGAGAAGAATGGCAGCGCTTCAAGCTCTGCTCGAACCAAAAGTCGCAAGCAGCTCTTCTGAGTCCGATCTCCCTGTGCCTTGGGCGAGCCAAACTGTATTTTCCAAGCTCCGCCTCACTTCCAAATCCTAGTCCATGCAGTTCAATACTGCCACCAGAGATGAGATGAGCTCCTGCTGGTGGCAGGCCTCCCAGCTGGGGTTGCGCAGGTGGCGGGGGCCATCTTTCCCAGTACCGCCTGGAATGGGCGCCGCTGCCGCCATGCCCAAGGAAGAATTCGCCAGCCAGATGGGACGGATTTCTCTCCCTGAACCCAGCAGTTACATATGGGGAGACAATGTCTCTTTCCGTCCTGGGGCAAGTTTTTTCTCTTTTTTAGAGATGGTTCTATGAACATTTTCAGTCTCTCTTTCTCTTCCCCTTGTCTCTCTGGGGCACAGCACGCTCTCCCTGTGTTGGGTTGGGGCTCCCACCCCCTGCACCTCTGGGGCCCAGCCCGACCTCCAATTTCCCAATTCACAATCATTCACTCAGGCATCTTTGAGGTTGTCTTCTTTCTAGAGTCTGTCTCTTCTCTTCTCCCACTTGCAAATCAGAGTATTATCCCTTCAGTCCTTCTCAGTTCAATCGATGAGGGCGGGTGAAGATTACAGAGCTCCCTACTTCTCTGCCATCTTGCCCTCCCCTGGCTTTCTTCTCTTGAGAGTATCTTTGTTCCACAATATTTTATTACTACTGAGAATACCTCTTTAAAGAATATCATTTTTCTCATTTCAACGTAATTCATACATTTTAGTGACCATTTGAAAAGACAAATTAAGACATTGCATCATGTACAATAATAAATATTTTGAGTCTCTCATCTCTAAAATGTTCTCAGTTATTATAAATAACATGTCATTATAAAAAATAGTCTAAGAATACAGAAAGAGTTAAGATCACTTAAATCTCACTGCCTTGAAATAGCCACTGTTACTGTGTTGTGTATGTTTTCATGAGTCTCATATTTATACACACACGCAGATGCAAATTTACTTAGAGGGGGTCATATCACATATGCTCTTTTTATCATGGATATCTATGTATTTTTAAAACTGTTTATTACTTACCTATGTTTCTTTCCTTTTCTTTTTTCCTTTATTTTCTTTATTCTCTCTCCAAAATATCTTACTTATATATGATGTATATGTCTGTGTATATTTAGTAAATTGTATATTATGTAAATATATATGTATATTTAATATGTGTATGTATAATGGATATATACAAAACTATGGAGAAATTGGTAATTGTTTTAAATTTGTTTCTAAAAACTAGGGTCAAGAGTGCCTGGGGGGCTCAGTCAGTTAAGCATCTGACTTCAGCTCAGGTCATGATCTCACAGTTTGTGGGCTCTAGCCTGGCGACAGGCTTTGTGCTCACAGCTCAGAGCCTGGAGCCTGGCTCAGATTCTGTGTCTTTCTCTCTCTCTCTGTCCCTCTCCCACTCACGTTCTTTCTCTTTCTCAAAAATAAGCATTAAAAATTTTTTAAAAAAACTAGCATCATATTCTATACACTTTTCTGTATCTGGCTTTCCTACCTTTCTCCCCATTGTGAAAATCCTGCCAAATCTGTTGTTTTAGGTATCACATAAGATTGTCTCATCTGCTTGAGAGTAACTTTACTAAGAGCAGGGACAGTGTCATATTTGTTTTCTGTATAACCTAGTATCTCACAGCACAGAGCAGGGACATAAGAGTGAATATACTGATGTTATCAATAGTTTGAAGCTAGACTGTTGAGGATGAAAATATTTGGGCTGAGTGATTCATCAAAGCTCATTTATGCAAATCAAGAAGCGACAGAACTCAACACCCCATGAAGTTGATAATATTATGTCTTCCTGTTTCATACATGAAAAAAAAATGAGACGCATAAACTTAAAATAACTTTTACAAGAACTCAAAATCTGCTTGTTGCATAGTACTACACTCCAGTCTCACAAATGCCAACCAAATGTGTTATCCTGCATGTTCTGTGAAATAAATGGCAGTCATGATAAAATCAGCATGCCCCTCTTGGATAAGAGAATAACTGAATCTTAAGGACTCAGACCATGCTCTTTGTCAAGAGCTTTTCATGTGTCTCCCGTGGTCACTTTTCCTCTTTAGAAGTCTTTTAGTTGAGTACTGGACATGATTTTCACATTTCACTTACAGAGGAGAAGACGGAGACACAATGAGGTTATTTCATCAAATGACATGCAAGAAGTCAGTAAAGGAAAGAGACAAAGAAACCAGTTTTATTAATCCCCAGGCTACAATTCTGCCTCCCAACAAAACCTGAATTCTGGAAAACCCCACTCAGCTTAAGTTTTGTTATAAAAGTAAACCTCAGCACTCAGTTAATTTATGGTTTTCAGGAGAAGAAAAGCAGAAAATGTGGTGGTGCTTCGTTAGGAGTTGGTACATAGCTGGGAATGCAGAGTCAGGCTGTGTCTCTTCTGAGCTGGGTGTACCACACAGATGGCCTGTATCAGAACCTCCCAGAGAGTTTGTGGAAAGGCAGAGCCTGGGTATACCCACTGAATTGGAATCTAGAGGATGGGGCCTGGCATTTAGGGGATGAACTATGGGACCACTTTTAATAAACATGTCAGATAACTTTCATACATAGTAATAGTTGAGAACAATTGTTAGGCTGTTCAAAGGACTCTTTTAGACATCTTGGCTTAGCGGGAAAGGCAGCCACTTGCTGTAGACTCTTGGGGAAGTTCCTTAAATTCCCCAATTCTTGGTTTACAAATCTATAAAATGGGGATAATAGCACTTCTTAACACATGAGGTTATCTTAATAATAAAAGTAAAATATGTAAAGATTCTGGTACTTAATGATTAACCATAAATGGCATTAGGCCCAAGTTAATAATAATTAGAGAGAAAGCTTATGCGCTTTTGAAAACATGAATCTAATTCACTTGGTGTCACTTTAGTTTGGAAAGAATCTTGAAGCAAGGAAGTTAGGAATCCAGTGATACGCAGTGACTAAACTCAAGTGAACGTCAAGATCTGAAAACTCTGTATGAAGCACCGTCACTGCCTCATGGCATTTTTTAGAAACAGATGGATGGGTAACAGGATGGGAAAGCAGACCCAGGCAAAGGCATGGAACAGAGGAAGGCAGTTGTGAAATACATTCAGATGGGTTGGTACTGTTTAGATAATGGTGGTAAAACTATGTTATGTTGACTCCAGTACCAATGGTGAAGCAATGATACCAAGACAAACCTGAAAATAGCAATATAAATACAGAAGTTAGGGGAAGATAGGGATATGCCAAGTTGGGGAAAAACAAAAAACAAAGAAGCCCCATAATTTTCATGAATTTTAACTTTGTAAATGCATGTGATGGAAAAAGTACATACCCTTTCACAAAAAAAGGAAGCAACTAAAAAATGAAATTTAGAACCAACCACTGTAAGAAATTTTATCAAGGGAGATTCTTAGATGTGACTAGAAATAAGTCACAATCTTCCAGATCCACTGTTGAGATCTTCCACTGAGATCTCAACAGTGGAAAGAATAACTAATTTCTCCTAAGGCCTCTTTCAGTGGGAACACCCCTCACCCCCATTTTATAATAACACAATAGAATGCTAACTTTAGTCTTATTTAGTCTAAGTCTGTTCTGAATTAAGAATATTAATAAACTATCATTTCCATTAATAGGTTTCTTATGTTGTGCCTCCTGTTTTATGTTCTGTTATGCATTGTTCTTTCATACAAAACCAAATTAATCAAAGATTGGGAAGAAAATGTTACTTACCATTTACTGAGTTCTTAACTAAGGCTAAGATTTTTTATTTCTGTTGAGTTGTATGAGTTCTTTATATATTTTTAATATTCACGCCTTACTGGATACATGATTTGCAAATATTTTGTCATTCAATGGGTTGCCTTTTCATTTTGTTGATGGTTTTCTTTGCTGTATGGAAGCTTTTTAGTTTGATGTAGTTCCACATGTTTATTTTTGCTTCTGTTGCCTTAGCTAAATGCTACTATGATGCTCATTTTACTTATGAGGAAATTAAGGAGCAGGCTCAAAATCACTAAACTTGTCAGGGTCAGAGGAAGGATTGGACCCATTACACCATTTATGCACTATATACCATACATAGAGAGAAGAGTGGCCACTCATGTTGTTTAATAAGAAGAATTTAGAAGTTCTTTATTCCATCAGTGACTGGAGAAACCCTGATTGTGTTAGATTTTGTTATAAGTCCATTCCTGTGTTTGCCCTGCTTTCTATTCCTGGAATCATCCCCTCAGAGACCCAAAGGGTGACATTACAGCAATGAAATGAGCCATCTGTCACTGAATATTTTGGCTGCAAAGCTTTATTTTGGATCTAGTAGGCAGGAAAAAGACCTGACAGGGATTCTGCAGGGTGAAGTCCAGGGCAAAGTTCTGGTAATGACATTGCTGGTGAATAAAAACCCTTCTCTCCTACCTCTGAAGGCTACCACATGCCTGCTACCCAAGTTGATTATGATGATCTTGGAAATAGTATCAGGAAATGATTTTATCAATTGTCATACTGCTTCATTTTTGTTACCTGGAATCAGGGATAACTTACCTAATGACATAGAGGGAAAAGAAAGAAAACATTTTAAATGGCATTAAAAATAATTTTCACCCTGTGGCCAAGAATACATAGAATATTTTTATTTTTTAGAATTGATAAAATTTAGAAGTTGATAAAATTATGCTTACATTTAGATTCCCAAAATTTATTTTTGAAGCAAGGTTTTCTGCTTTGATAAAGTTTACTCATTAAAAAAAATGGAATTTCATAAGGCTTGAATTTCAGGTTAGAAATCATGATGAGTCAACACTTTCTTTTAAATTGAATGCAATGACTAAGGAAAAACACTTTATTTTACTTGCATGAATATATCAATTAATCAAAATCAAAATAAAAAAATACATGTTTAATAACCAGAAAAATTCTGACATTGTCCTCTGAGTTACAGGAGCCAGGGAATGTGCTTAGAGGAAACTAGTTAGGAGCAACTTTGGTTCCAGTTAAACAGGAAAGGGCACCTTAAAATTCTTACTCCTATTAATCTCTCAAATTCCAACAATATGGCTGTCAATTTACCATTTGTAAACCTGGGCTTATCTTAACCTTATAAGATTTGGCATTTGGGTGATATATAGGCATTAAATTGGGGATATCTCCCCAGAAATCTCAACACCATGAATGTCATCATCCCTGAGCAAATATGTCACAAAGCATTTTTTTAAATGCTTATTTATTTTTGAGAAAGAGAGAAAGCATGAACAGGGGGGAGCAGAGAGGGGGACACAGAGTATCTGAAGCAGGCTCTGTGATGATAGCAGTCAGCCCGATGTGGAACTTGAACTCACAAATCATGAGATCATGACCTGAGCCGAAGTTGGACTCTTAATTGACTAAGCCATCTAGGCGCTTGCTTCACAAAGCATCTTAACACCTGCTGGTACCTTGCCCACCTGCAAATGTGCCTAATCCAACACTGAATATTGACCTAAATGTAAAGGAGACACAAGTCATTTTAAATAAGCAATTGAATAAAATAAATAATAAATGATGTCTTTTTATTATGTGTAAATGGAAGAACAAAGTGCATAAAAACAGGATGATAAAAGGACTTCACAAGTTACACGTATAGCCAGGGAAGCAGTTATTCTTTGAGGATAGAACAAGTTTCCTTGGTAGGTGGTGTGATGCTGAGAGAAGTCAATCACAGGAGCCATTTGGCTTGGCAGAGAGAGAGAGAGTTCCTGACAAATTGCTCATAAATGTCCAGAAGCAATGCAGACCTGGTTAGGGAAGAGCTACCACAGTTAGCTCCAGTGGAGTCTGATGGGTCATAGAAGGCATTTACCAGGAATGATGCTAAAGGCTCAGGAACGGGGGGTTAGGGGATGCAAGATGGCTCAAAGCTAACAGCTGTGAATAAAGGAGAGGATATCAAGGGGTTGCTGAATTAAAGATGTAGGGTTGGCAGGACAGCTATGATTTCTTATTTTTTCGAAGGTAGATTTGTATATTTTAGTGTCTTCTAGAACTATGTAGTAAGGAAAATTGGTTGTTAAAGTAATGTTGCAATGTTCTTCAAAGTACATTGAGTCTTTATCATTTCAGTCTAAACTTTTAAACTTGTAACTTCCATGTCCAGAAATTTAGACATGATTCTCAATGTTATTTCTAACAGTTTTTGGCCGTACTTATAATATCTTGATCTTTTGAGGATACAAGTCTAACAATATTGTTATTAGTTCTGCTTGCTAGGTGTGGTAGGCAGAATTCTAAAATTGTCTCCCAAGACTCCACAGAACCTCTGAAAATGGTGTATTATATGGCAGAGTTAACCTTTTAAGAGAGAGGTTATTCAGGTATGACTAATCACATGAACCCTTAAAAGCAGGGAGCTTTCTCCTACTAGTGGCAGAAAAGAAAGACTAAGAGACTCAAGACAAGAAGGGGGCACCTGGGTGGCTCAGTTTGGTTAAGCGTCTGACTCTTGGGTTTGGATCAGGTCATGATTTCACGGTTTGGTGAGTTCAAGCCCTGTATTAGGCTCCATGCTGACAGTGCAGAGGCTGCTTGGGATTTCTCTCCCTCTCTCTCTGCCCCTCCTCTCACACTCTCTCAAAATAAATAAATAAACTTTAAAAAATATTTAAAAAATAAAAATACAAGAAAGATTTTGTGTGCTATTATTGGCTTGAAGATGAAAGGACAATATGATGAAGAATGTGCATTGTCTCCAGGAACTGAGAGCCATCTTGGGCCAACAGCCAGCAAGGAGATGGAGGCCTCAGTCCTACTGTAACAAAGAGCTGTGTTTTGCCAACAATCTGAATGTACTTGGGAACAGATTCCTCTCCAGAGCATCTAGATGCAAACTCAGCCTAGCTGACACTTTGACCTTGGCCTTGTAGGATCCAGCCAAGACCACCAAACTTTTTGACCCACAGAACTGTGAAATAATAAATGGGCACTATTTTAAGTTGCTAGTTTGTGGCAAATGGGACTCCTGCCTGAGTAATGGAATAAATAAATCTCATCTAGGCATTCATTCTAAATTTCCTTGATCCCGTGGCTTCATCTTATATCACATGTGGTCATTAGCATATATTCTACTTTGTTGGGCACAGGAATATGATGATGCCTCTGTGTGTTCCTCTCTGACAGCCTGGAGTGAATGATGCTGCACTTAATTATGTATCTGCCGGTGCAGGATTAGCTCCATGAGAGCAGAAGTCAGGTTCACCAGGTGCCCTGTGCAGGGAAATCACCCCTGACAAGTTGAGATTTGCCTCAATGGTCAGTCACTCTTTGAAATTCTTCTCACTTATGGAAGAAAATGTAAAAACAAAAATATATCACAGGCTGTTAAAATTGGGGTGTTGCAGAAGGAAAAAAGACCTTTCACTCTAATATCAGGCAGATTTTCAGAAGGTTCCTAGGGAATGCAGCATTAGCTGCTAATGCACTTGGAGGCTTGTGTTCAGGAGAATATATGCTTTTTACATATTCATGAGGGAGCTTCCATCTGCATACATCTCAGTGTGAAGGAGAGTCAAAGCAAACTAAAACGGGAAGGTTGTCCTACCTTCCCTTTAGAGCTAGGACTGTGAACCCCCTGATCCAACCTTTTGAAAACTTGATCTAAAGCAGAAAAAAATTTCTAGGAACCTTCTTTATATTTTATTTTCTTTCTTTCCTTGTTGGAGGTGAGAAAAGAGGTGAAAGCCCAAGCAAAACCATTATCTTCAGGCCTGATAAAATATTGGTTGATGTTACCCTAAACTCTGCTTCAAAGGACCCATCCCCCATCTACTGGGTGAACCAAGTTGAAGCAATTACGAGTTCTAGTCACTGCTCTTTTCCTATTAGAAAATAAGAATTTTCTCATCTCAAAAACAAGAAAAACAATACTTAGCCCATAGGGTTGTCATGAGAGTTAGGTGAGAAGTATATGGAAGGCCTTTAGCATTGTACCCGGCATTGTAAGGGCTCCGTGGAGCAGCTTATTGATGTTATTTTTACTTCCCATTTCTCTGGAGAAGACACAGAGTTGTGTGCCTGGAACTCACTTCCGGATATGGCTTTTGCAGTGTAAGATTTAGTTCTTATTGTTTGCAGTTAGCAATGACTGAGCAGTGCAAGAGTTGTAGGACCCGATGAAGCTGTAGGGTTGTTAACAGTTAAAATGTGTCACACACTTTTAAATACCAGCACTACTTTAAAGGCAGTGTTTAGAAATGATCGATAAAGCTGTGACAGTCTGCGTACATAATTATATATTTGGAAATACACATCCAGATGACAGTTATTCTTGATTACAATACAGGGTGATGTGGAGAAGTACAGAGTCCTTTTAGAGGGATTTTGTGGGTAACGTCTACATCAGATTTCATAGTTTATAAAGTCTTCCACACCCATTATTATAACAGTCCTTCTGGGTTATAATACCTCATAATCATCATCCTCTTCATTGTTATCCTAATTAATCACTAAATGAATGATGACATTAAGATTCAAGAAGGCAAAGTGACTTGCCTGAACTGGTGTTTTAAATTCCTAGGAGAAAGAAAGAAAGAAAGAAAGAAAGAAAGAAAGAAAGAAAGAAAGAAATAGAGGGAGGAAGGGAGGGGAAAAGAGAGAAAGAAAAGAAAAGAAAGAAAGAGAAGAGGAGAGGAGAAGGGAAGGGGAAGGGGAAGGATAAGGGAAGGGAAGGGAAGGGAAGGGAAGGGAAGGGAAGGGAAGGAAAGGAAAGGAAAGGAAAGGAAAGGAAAAGACATTCCTAACGACTAAGATTTTTTTTCCTCTCTAAATAGTCCTAGGAAGGGGGTGGGGCACCTGGGTGGCCCAGTAAGTTGAGGGACCGACTCTTGATTTCAGCTCAGGTCATATCTCACAGTTTGTTGGTTCCAGCTCCATGTCGGGCCGTGCTCTGGTGCTGGCAGTGTGGAGCCTGCTTGGAATTCTCTCTCTCCCTCTCTCTGCCCCTCCTTCCCCCCTCTCTCTTCAAAAATAAATAAATAAAAATTTAAAAAGATACTCCTGGGGCATCTAGGTGGCTCAATCGGTTAAGCATCCAACTTCGTCTCAGGTCATGATATCCCAGTTTGCGGGTTCGAGCCTGCATTGGGCTCTGTGCTGACAGCTCAGACCCTAGAGCCTGCTTCATATTGTGTTTCTCCCTCTGTCTCTCTGCCTGTCCCCTGCTCACACTCTATCTCTCTCTCAACATTAAATAAATGTTAAAAAAATAATAATAAATAAAAAGATATTCCTATGAAGGGCAATTTACTTCCAAGGAGTTATTGACAGATTCATTTGGGAAAGGACAGATTAATTCTTGTTGCTACCAAGAAACCAAATTAGAGATGATCACTGTACGATACAATGAGTTATAACCATCTAAATTTGTTATCAAGACAGGTAAATTAAGAAATCTGTTACAAACCTTCAGTGTGTTTTGTATACAAGAATATAGTTGAGGAATGGGGTGATGTGGTACTTGTGATATTTACGAAGAAGGTGGAACCATGCAGTGGGTTTCCTACATAGTTCTATTTCTCCCTTACTCATTCATGGCATGAATCTCTAGAACAAAGAGAGACATGTTTTGAAGTTCACTTTCATTTCTTGTTGTATATCTGTGGCCATGGAAAAATAAATTTTGTGCCTGTAAATTCAAAGAGTTGGAAAAAAAATCATATTCACTTAGAAACTCATTTATAACAGCTCCATAATTTCAGAGTTTTAAAGTCACTTCCATAAAAATATATCTCATCCATTTTCCTTCCTCTGTCCATATTTTGAAACAGGTGGAATCTTGGTAATAAAACCTCGAAGGGAAATGCTATTATAAACATTGTAGTAAAAAAAAAGTCTCAGGGACTTCTTGGAGAATATATCTTAGGGAAGGGGAGATCCTACCCCTTTTCCTTGGCAATACTGTTAGAACTTACAGCTTAGTTATGTGTTCAAGATGCTTGTGATTTTTTTCCCTTCCAGCAACTACTCAGCTATTGCTTTTCCTCCAGTAGAAACCATCTCAGTTTCCACACAGGCATCTGTGTTCTGTGGTTCCCAAAGCACAGGACCTTGGGGAGTTGCCTTGCAGTTTGCCATAGGTTGATCTTACATTAACAAATACATTTTGATTTTTATAGAAATGATAGTTCTACACAGTTAACTCTGGTGCAACTTAGAATGATGCTGGGAAAACTTTGTCACTGGACTTCTGCCTTGGTGGGATTTGGAGAATATGGTGCAGACAGCGAAATCAAAAGGAATCTATCATCTGGGGGGAAGCATGCGTCTTTTCCATGTGCATGGAAGTAGCCATAACCCAGGGGAATCCAGTATGTTTTTTCCCTCAGGGTTGGAGAATGATGGGGAGTAATTCAAGAATGTTCTGATTGGTAATATAAAATGGGCACACAGAGAAGGCTGTTTCTAGCAGAGGTGAGCTAGGATACATGCACAGGTCCTTGGTAAAATGGTAAGAGAAGCTTAGCTGTCAGTAGATAGGCTGCTCCTAGGTCACAACTCTCAGTTTGCTGTATATTTTTACGTTATTAGAGTATCTGAGTTAATAGGAAGTTTTGGTCTATATCGTGTGATTAGAAGAAGAAATTCACCCCTATACCAGGTACTGTTCTGGGGCTGATGAAGACCAGTGAGCAGCGTGATCAGTGCCAAATATCACTCAGGGAGATTGCATGTCCAACAAGGCAGAAGCAGGAGTCCAGGACTCTCTCTCAAGTGGACCTAAAGTCGGAAAGTTGCCTCAATGACTTATCTAGATCAGTCCATGCTAGCGGGATACAAAATGGGATTGTTCTTTTTGTATTACTGAGGGATTAAAGTCACCAAGTAACTCACTTTCTACATTTAAAGTGATGTCAGGGTGTAGCAAGAGGTGCAGGTGCTGAGAACCATCCCTATAATCAACCACCTTCCCTGCCTTTCCTTCCCAGCTAAGGCCCCCAAATAAACTGCGTGTGTGTGTGTGTGTGTGTGCGCGCGCGCGCACGCGCATGCACGTGCGTGTTGGGGGGGGGGGGCTGGAGATAAAATGCTGCCTTTAAAAAGGTGCTGTCTTTGTGAAGAGAAGTTTTTATTTCCATATACTGTATACATTATCACCTCCAAAGACCAAGGAAGGGAGATCTCAAGATAATTGCCAAGACAGTTTGTGGGGATAGGGTGTGTGGGGTGGGATGAAGGTGGGGGTGGTTAGATTGGGGGATGGGAGGGAGCAAGGTCCCTGAAACTTTTTGCCCTCCTCACCTCCACAGAGTCAGAAACTAAGGATCTCTTCACTGAAATTTGAGACCCATTGAACTGCTGAGTGGTAGTTGTTCTTGGAGCAAATAGAGAAAGGTCTGCAAAGAAACAGGCCGGGAGACCAGATTGCATAGACACAGTGGTTTACATGTATTTAGAATGACAAGGGCATGAAAGTTGAGTAGCATGGGGCTAGGCTATCTTCTGGAAGAGGAATTCTCTGAAGCAAGAGGCCATGAGGCTGATGGCTAATGGTGGGAGCTAAGAGTGGGTAGCCAGAGCCCCCCTCCCAAATCTGCAAATCTTGCAGTGGGAAGGCTGGTCCTGCAAAGAACCCCATATGTTTTCTAGACCAGTGTTTGACTCCCAGACACACAAACAGCAACAAAGTCCTGTTGGAAAAACAGCATTGATAATAGTGAGAACCACAACTTTGCTCTGTCAAGTAAGGAGGCATTGGCCCGATTCTTTCCTTACTCACTGCTCTAATACTGGAGGAGCCAGCACTTACAAGAGGAAAGGATGAGGCTTATTAGAGCCTATCAGAAATACCTGTTCCTAAGGTCCCTCCTTGTCCCCACCACATACATTCACACATTCTCCTTAGCTTGAGCTAAAGAGAGAAAAGGAAAAATATTTCAACTGAGCAACTGGAAGTTTCAAGACAAATAGTACTGTGTCTACCTTGGAATTAGACTGTTCTAATAGGTGAAAGTGGCTGAAAATATTTTTAGGGGAATTAATCAGCAAGGAGAAAAATGGGAGCATCGACAGGAACATTTGGAGGCAGTTATTTATTGGAAGAAATAAGATGTTTTTGTTTACACTCAGAACAAATTGAAGCTCCTCAATAAACTGGGGCAGATATAACTGGGCAGACTGAAGGTGATAAAAAGCACAGTGCAGCAGCTAAGCTGAGTGCTACCAAGAAGGAAGAGAGAAAAGGAAAAAGAAGGAAAGGAAATAGATGGGGTGGAGTGGGGAGGAGAGTCCTTTATCTGCTTCCACTAAAGAGAAGGCTATGAAAACTTCCATAATGGGCCCAAGGAACTGCCCTCAATGGATCCTGATTCCAGAGGATAATTCTTAAGTCTCTTGTATTACATCTGATCATTCACTAATAAGCAAAACCAATGGCCGCTCCCTTTCATAATTGTCATTTAAGCATATAAGTATTTTCCTCTAGATTGAACATGATAGTTCTTTTCTTCATTGAAATCTTTCATGATTTATATTCCCTTTCTCATGCTGTCTAAAATTGGTCACTTTGGCTTTAATATATAGTATTTTGACAGGAATCATTTTCTGAGTCTTTCATTTCCCTTCATGCACATAAGTGATCATTTGATCTTATGCTTTGAATGTGAGAAATGGAAGTTAAATCTATACTACTGAACACATTTAGAAAGGAAAAGAGGTTTTTTTGAGCAAAAATATCACTGTTTTTCATACACAATAGCATTGATACAGCATCAACTTTTTTTTTTTTAAGAAAAGAATTTTTAAGTTTCCCAGTGCACACAAATAGATGAACAGCCAGGCTAGATTATTTCTCCCATTTCTAGAAAATGAAATAGGAATAGATTCTTTCTACTAAAACAGAAAGTTTATTTCTTGCCATTCTTTACCCTTGTTTATGCCAAAAAGAGTGGTCACTGAGATTGTCTACATTTTGATAACGCACGCACACACACACACACACACATACACACTTTTGTTTTCTTGATCAAGAAAATGTTCTCTGCCTCCACATTTCCAACCTGGCTAATTGTAATTGTCAAGTTGCCAAAATAAGTTACCCTTAAATTGAGAATTTTATTGGAATAGTCACCATAGATGGCTGCCACACAGATGGAAGGGCCACAAATACATCATCTGTAATGCTGGGAGGAACTTTCCTGAAGAATATAAATTTTACTCCCACATGATTTTGACTTTATGGGAGACCATAACTTCTGGAATTCCTAATAAAGAAGGAAAAGAGGGTTGTTTTTAGTAGAGCTTTTAGAAAGAATGATTCAATGTATTTTGCCAGTATGAACTCTTAAAGACTGTGCAGGTGCCTCGTAAATACCCAGGTTTAGCCTATGTCAGGGACACATTTACTGCTTTGATACTATGAATAATATGGACATTTACTATCTGGTATGACTCCGTAGTAGAGCTTACATCACGCACACTTAGAGCATAGGAGCTAAAAAAAAGCGCTAGCTTTTCGATACACGTGAAAAAATAAAGCAATGAGATATACTGTTGGCTGTGGATTAATGACTGTTGGTAGAAATTAGAGATTTTCCTTTTTTCTGCTCACCACTCTTCTTAAATGGAATGGCAGGAGTCAGTATTCACATGCATATATTTAAATAAACACACACACACATAATTATTTTCAAAGATCACAGTGCTCTGAAAGTATTGTTGGGCGCCTCAGTGACTCAGTTGGTTAAGCATCCAACTTTTGATTTTAGCTCAGGTCATGATCTTGTGGTTTGTGGGTTTGAGCCCCGCCTTGGGCCTTGCACTGATAGCATGGAGCCTGCTTGGGAGTCTCTCTCTCCCTCTCTCTCTGCCCCTCCTCTCTCTCTCTCTCTCTCTCTTTCTCTCTCTCTCTCAAAAATAAATAAACATTTTGAAAAAGTATTTTCTTCTACGTTCTTTTTTCACAAACTTTTTTTGCACACATCAACGAGGGTTATTTTCTCTGTTAAATAACAACCATAAAGAACATTTGTGGTAAATTCTTCAAATGGATTTATTTTCTCTTTTTTTTTTGGGTTCTGGAAGGGTGTTTATTTGCTCTTGCCAAGTGCACCTCTGGAGAGGCTGGACTTTCTAGGCTAATAGTAAAGGCTGTGAAACTAAACTCAGCTAGAAATGCCAAACTTCTTTGCTCCTGTGCCCAGCAAAGGGATTTTCCTAAAAACTATGCACCTTTTCAGTCATTTTTAAGTTGACATCTAAATTCACTTTAATTGTTAATTGAAGTAAATTCATTTTTTTGTTACTAGGAAGTAGAAAATACTGAACATCTTTTAAAATGAAATAAGATGAGGATTGCTGTAATTGGATAAATATTTCACAATATGATTTGATTAAATACATTTTAATTACCTAACTGGATAAAGCACCCCAAATAGCAAAGATCATGTAAAATTTATAGCTATGGGGTTTTTCAAAGTATCTTCGATTTGTTTGTCCTGTAAAGTACTGTAAAGTATTCCAGTTGCATTGAAAAGGATCAGTATCATTGATCTATAGTCCTTAATAGTTGTGAATTCAGAAAAATTTAAAAATGTTAAAATAGCTTCCTTTTTAATGCAAACTTCATCTTTTTTAAAAAAGTTTATTTATTTATTTTGAGAGAGAGAGAACCAACAGGGGAGGGGCAGAGAGAGAGGGGGACAGAAGATCTGAAGCAGGCTCCATGCTGACAACGGAGAGGCTGAAGTGGGCCTTCAACCCACGAAACTGTGAGATCATGACCTGAACTGAAGTTGGATGCTTAACCATTGGAACCACCTAGGTGCCCCAATACAAACTTCATCTTAACAGATGGGAAGATAGGAGGTTCTCTGTATTTAAGATCCCTTGATCAATCATGGAAAGAGTCTTCTTCCAAACCAATCTTTCTCTGTATACCTTTGTTTGGGGCCTTGGAGACTTTTACACTCCAGAGAAATGCCTAGTAGTGAGATTCGATGTGTGTATGTGTGAAAGCATGCCTTTCTTTTGTAAAATGGGAGAAGACTGTGAAGAAGTAGCCTCATTTTCAGGTAAATCAGTTTTTGGGAAGAGCACATAGGAAAGTTGAAGATTTGGAAATTTATTCCCTTAAAACTATTTGTGTATGTAATCCCCTGAGCAAAGCCCAATGTAAAGATCACCTATGTAGGCAATATTTTTCTTTATGTCTTACAATTGAGTACAATTTTATAAGGCATACCTGTAAGTGAATCTTGATCTACTGCCAGTCCTTGTTCTACTTGTTGCAGTAAGATTGCGTAATAAACAGGTGAATAACGACAACATCATGATTCAGTGGTGTGATGGTAAATGTTTAACAACTGGCTCTTGTAGAAAGAAGGAATCCTGATTTATAGTGTTTGCCCATGTCTGTGGTATAAATACTCTCACCATGGCCTATTTCAAGCTACAATATGAAGTAATGTGGCTTGCAAAATTCCTGAAATTAACTCTCTCAGGCTCTCATGAGCTGGTCTGAGCCAACTCTAGCACATCAATGTGTCATGATTTATTAATTACACTATTCTGATCACAGTCAGCTGTAGAAGCAGTGGGTTTTCAGTCTCCCAGGATTTTTCAATATGCATGCTTGCATTTGCACACTTATGAAAAAAAAAAACAACTGATACCTCTCTTCAGGTTTCCCCTTGACACCTCTCTTGCCATCTGTACCATTCTTTGGCCTTGTACTTGGTTTCAGCCCTTACTGTGATTTTTTTCCACATGTGTGCAAACCATATTTTCTTTCTGGTACCAAAATTATGTAATTAAACAAATGTCTGTTTTCTAATATGCTTTACAAAATATTGTTGTTACACTGGCCTGTTTTGTTCATTATCTTTGAGATTTTGGTTTTATTTGGGGGTATTTATAAGATACTTTTTGAACCTGAAGATACCATTATACTTAATGGGTCATGACCCCTTGATTTAATCTCTTGGAACCAGAGCCTGAGATAAAGATTTGAGTGCAATTTAGAGGTGCAGGGGACAGCAGTAGGGGAGAAGGGAAGGCAGCTGATAAAAGATGCATTATTGAGCCAGCTACCACAATGAGTGACTAGAGCTTCCTCTTGTGGGTAAGCAAATGTCTCAGAATTACCCTGCTGAAGAGACAGGCTATTGGAGCCTTTGTACATGAGTCCCTGAGAGCCATTGGTGAGGGCTGCTTCTGAGGTTGCTCATCCTGGCTCTTCCATCGTGTTAGCTTTGTAGGCAGATTGGCTCTTGGATCTGGGAAGTGTCCTCAGGCCAGAGATGCAAATATTGGCAACTGGAAGAGGCCCAAGGAGGAAGGGTGGGCACTGATGCAATGTCTGCTTTGTGTTAAAACTTTTGCCAAATATGGGAATGCTTCATTAGTATTACTATTTTGTCTAAAAAAAAAACCCTCCAGTTTCTTATACAGCATGTACATGGTGCCTAAAGAAACCAAACACAAATCAATCACATTTTATCTTGATCAGGGTTTCTTACATTAGGTAGGCATTAGAATCTCATAGGAAAATGACTCCAAAAACAAAAACCAGAGGACCCACTTATTCTTAAATACATCAAAGCTTGAGAGTCATTTCTTTAGAAGATGATCCCCAAATATTGGTCCACCCAGGGGATGGAGGGAAGTTTATTATGAAACAATTATCTGGGGTATTGTATTGAAAATAGTTCCAGGGTGCATCTGGGTGGTTGGTTAAGCATCCAACTCTTGATTTTGGCTCAGGTCATGATCTCACAGTTCATGGGATTGAGCCCCACATTGGGATCCATGCTGACAGCACAGAGCCTGCTTGGGATTCTCTCTCTTTCCCTCTCTCTCTGCTCCTCTCCTGCTTCTGTGTGCATGCGTTCACTCTCTCTCTCAAAATAAATAACTTAAAAAAAAGTAGATCCATGGATGCTTTCCAGTCCTCCTTTCTTTGGAGGTATGGTTTCAGGTATATTTGTCTGTTTGAATCATCAGGTAATAATAATGCGCAGTCTGGTTTGGGAAAAACAGTAAATAGAGTTGATGCAGTGGTCAGAGGGATGCAACTACAAGGGCTGGAACCAGGGATGATTTCTAAGCAAGGAATTGTAACTATATTTTTAATGTATATGTCAGAATTTCTAAGGGCCTGGTGGGGTGGAGTGTGTCTTTACCCTATCTGGAAAAATTGGAATGAACAGTGAGTGCAGCTATATTGCCTGGTGGTAAAGAAAGCCCACCAGTTCTGCATCTATGTAACCTTGCCCTATCTGAGTGAATGTGGACTGACAAGGAGGCACTTATTAGACTAGTATTGCTGTTTGCAATCTAGACCAGCACAGTGACCAGATCTACTGTCCCTTCCAAAGGTGGAGGTTTGGGTATAAATGGAGAGAAGGGAAAATAGTAGGTATGGGTAAAGGAATGAATAAATGGGTTATATACTGAGGGGGCTCCAGTGTTACATTAATATCTCAAAAAGGGCTCAAAGAAAGAAATGATGTGTCACTTGATATGGTGAAGCCATATATTGCTGACACTACTATTGCTTTTGGAATGTGACAAGATGGAATGGAAGTCTGAAAACTTGTGCAGCCTTAGCTTAGGAGACATTTTCATGATATGATGATAATGGACTAGATAGTTATAAATAACTGGATGAAATTCTAGTAATGTGCCAATATTTTTTGGCTTTTGTGATTGTATTTCTATTAGGGGTTTGTGTTTGAAGACCAGGGTATGGACTGATACTGTGATTTATAATAAGAAATATATATTTGGTCTAAGTCCCATTTCTGGCAAGGACCTGCTAAAATCCTTAAAATTTCCTAAGTTAATAGAGTAAAGAAGGTGTCTTGATATCCATAACAAACACATTTCAACCACACCTGAGTTTATATTAATGACATAACTTTTGGACAGCAGCTGAGGGTGGGGTTTGGTTGTCAGGGGAACCTCCTTCCAGAAGAGAAAAGAGTCTAGGGATTGAGTTCAGTCACTAATGGCCAATGATTTAATCAATCATGCCTGTGAAATGAAGCCCTTGTAAAAACCCAAAAGACTGGGGGTTTGGAGAGCTTACAGGTTGGTGAACATGGAGAGATTTGAGCCAAGCAGCACACTCAGAACATGGAGGCTATATGCCCCTTCCTATGCCTTGCCATATGCACCTCTCCCATGTGGCTCTTCCTGAGTTATATCCCTTTGTAATGAACTGGTAAATATAAGTACATGTTTTTGAGTTCTGTGAGCTGCTCTAACAAATTAATCAAGCCTGAGGAGGGGGTCATGGGAACTCCAATTTATTAGCTGGTTGGTCAGAAACACAGGTGACAACCTGGACTTGTGGTTGGCATCTGAAATATGTGTGCGTGTTGTGGGAGAGGCAGTCTAGTGGGACTGACCCTTTAACCTGTGGGATCTGATGCTGTCTCCAAGTAGATAGTGCCAGAATTGAGTGGAATTGTAGAACATTCAGCTGATGGGGAAAGAATTGGTTGGTGTGGAACCACACACACACACACACACACACACACACATTGGAATTGTCAGAATTTTAGAAACAGGCCTGGGAATGTTCACCAACTATACTTAAGCATTTTAGAGGAAATCTTTTTCCTTTGTCAGTGACACAGTTAATATTTGGCTCCTACTCACTTTTGTCTTCTAATACATGCCCTCCCAGATTCTCTACCATAAACACTGAGTACTTTTTAACTGTCTATTATACAGACTGTTTTCTTTTTTGTTCATCTTTATTTATTTTTGTTTATTTTAGAGAGAGAGAGTGTGAGCAGGGAAGAAGGGCAGAGGGAGAGAGAGAGACTCTTAAGCAAGTTCCATGCGCATGGTGGAGCCCTACACAGGGCTGGATCCCACAAGCCTGGGATCATGATTTGAGCCGAAATCAAGAGTTGGACATTCAACCAACTGAACCACCCAAGCATCCCTGGACTATTTCCTTAAAAGTAAAATTACATTAAATTAAGTTAAAAGTAAAATTAAGGAGGGCACTTTTCAGCATGAGCACTCAGTGTCATATATAAGAGATGAATCACTGGGTTCTCCTGAAGCCAAGACTACACTGTATGTTAACTTATTTGAACTTAAATAAATTTAAAAAAAAAGATAAAGATAAAAAGAAATGAAATTTTGCTAGTTATAGCAATTCTTCTAGGAAGTCTTCCCTGATTTCATATTCCTTTGGCTTTCCATCCTCCAGTGAAAGCCTTCCTCATGGCACTGGCCACTTGCTTGGAAATGATGTGTTTGTTGCATTGGTGGTTCCTGCAAAACTGCAGGCTTCACCAGGTATGAACCTGGTTTTACTCACCTTTGTATCCCTATCCTTGAACACAGTGTCTGGTAGATAACGGGCATTAATAAATACCTACTAAACAAAACCACATTTCTCTTTAGGAACATATGAAAGAAACTCAAGATAAACATTCTTTGTGAAACAAAAACAATTATAAGCCCTTTTGAAAAGGGAACGTTCATCTTATAAGCTATAAAAACTGATGGACTTTCATAAACTTGCATTTGTACTTAATTCTTAAAAGAATTGATTTGGTTAGTGTTCTTGCAGGAAAAAATATTCCAGTTATCCATGACCAGTCACTAATGTGCATATCTGTCTGTTCTTCCTCTTTTTTTCTTTCTTTCTTTCTTCCTCCCTTCCTCCCTCATTCTTTTCTTTTTTCTTTTCTTTTCTTTTCTTTTCTTTTCTTTTCTTTTCTTTTACATTAGAGAATAAACATGGACTTTTTTTAGGGCATCATAGATAGCAGTATTATCTATGATGATAAAAAATCCTCATAAAGGCAGTTTAATAATGAACCCCTTACATCAAAATAAATAGTTTTTAGTAAAGAAAATATCATTTATTAAAATACACTAAAAGGAAGAGAAAATAAGAGGCTAAATAAAAGACAACTCATTAAACATTTCATCCTAATAACTTGTATAACGTATAAAAGGTAGCACGTTAGTCTGGTGACCTGATAGAAATTCCCTTTGTGGAATATGACTATAAAATGAAAGAATTTCCAGAGTAGTTTATGGAAATACATTTAATTGTATAGTCACTCTCTGTATAGTCAAAGCTGCAGAAGAAGTTATTGGGAGATGTTATAAAATTTCTTTCCTAAGGGGATCCTAAGATGAGGATTGAAACCTTTCTACCTGATGGGTCCTAAAAGTGGTGTGAGTTAGACCTGAGGACCCCTTAACTTTTCTCTTAGCCTTCAGTATAGTCCACTGTGATAGTGGCTGTATATTTCAAGTTGGATTAGAATAAATTTATTTTAAGAATAAATTCATCTTTATAAAGAGAGAGATGCTGCAATTTGGTGATAATGATACACTTATTTTGGGCTCCTGGCTTCAAACTGATGTGGAACTGAATCATATAGAAATTATAGTGTGCAAATGAAGTAGTTGAGATGCTGGAGTTTCTTCTCATGATATTAAAATTAATCCTATCAGAGGATGCCGCATGCTAAGTCAGGAGAAAATATTCTCAAATGAATGTTGGATTTCATGTTAGAACATAAAAATATCATTTGGTATCATTTGATTTTTGACTGAAAACTTTTTATGATAAAACAAGGTTTTTTCCCTCCCCTCACCCCCTTTCTTCTTCTTCTTCTTTTTTCTAGAGGTTACCTTGTGAGTTCTTAATTTGGTAATATTTTTATGCTGCTCCTGATAGGAGGTCATAAAAAATGGTGGGGTTTCTGAGTCAGTCATAATGTGAAAAGTACATTTATCGCTGTGTTCATAAAGGAGAAGAAGCAAAAGAAAGAATAAAGATAGTATTAAAACATGTTTTTTTTAATGGAGAATGATTAAAGTGCTCTTAAACATGGCCAGCTTTATAACCTGAAAGACTGAAGGACCCATTTATTCACAGAAGAGGCATGGAGGAGTTATCTCTGCAGTAGTGACTCCTCCTTCTGAGCTGAAGGGTTCACCCACAGATGAGAGGGTGATTTAGTTTCTAGAATAGTTCAGTCTTCTTGTTGAGTTTACTCACAGAGGTGCTAATTGGGAGAAATTGTTATGGTGTTATTTTTTTCACTTTAACATCTGCTCCCCATGAGCTGGACGCAGAGAAGTCATTTTGGAGAAGCAGCCAGGCAAGTTGGGTGGCAGTGATTCTGAGTCATGGCCATCAGAAGCTAGAGTGTAAAGCAGAAGCCTGGACATGATAGGATCAGAACACTGCAAATACATGGACTTCCTAAATCCAGCTAAATAAACTCTCCACAGAAGACCCAGCTTTAAAAAAACAATAGCTTTGGGGCACCTGGGTCACTCAGTCAGCTAAGCATCTGACTCTTGATTTCGACTAAGGTTTTGCAGATTTCTCACGGTTGATGGGATCCAGTCCCACATCAGGCTCTGAGCTGACAGTGTGGAGCCTACTTGGGATTCTCTCTCTCCCTTTCTCTCTGCCCATCCCTTGCTCATGCTCACTCTCTCTGCTTACACTCTTGCTCTCTCCAAATAAATAAATAAACATTAAAAATAGCTTTTACATGCAAAAATTAGAGATGAGTAAAAAATACATACAGTTTTACTTTTTTTCTTAAAATACATTAATCTTTGCACCTGGTATATTGTTCTAATTACTTTACATGTATTAACTCATTTAATCCTAAACCAATATCAGATTTAAGGTTGATATTATCCTTATTTTACGGAAGTCAAACAAGTACACATAGGAACCTGAGGCATGAAGTGGTTAAATAATAAATGAGTCATGAACCTAGGATTCTTTTATTTTTTTAAATGTTTTATTTATTTTTGAGAGAGACAGAGTGAGAGCAGGGGAGGGGCAGAGAGAGAGGGAGACACAGAATCCGAAGCAGGCTCCAGACTGTGAGCTGTCAGCACAGAGCCTGATGCGGGGCTCGAACTCACAAACTGCAAGATCATGACCTGAACCAGAAGTCAGACACTTAACCAACTGAGCTCCCCAGGTGCCCTGAGCCTAGCAATCTAACTCAAGCAATCTCACAACTGAACATAAAAGATCTGTATGTTTATATCTATATATAGAAACAATCAGGACACATTGTGTAGTAGAAACCTAGTACTCTTTTAATGAAGAGTTTACCTGAAACTAACTCAAGTATATCATTCAAGTTTTGTCTAGCAAGAAAATACTTCAGACTTACAATTAAAAATGTCCAGAATCCAGTACTGTGATACTTTGATACTTGCAACAACCTTACCTACGCTACTTGTATTCCCAGCTCCTCACCCTATGTTTTATGACTTCCCGTGTGAACACTGATTTGAATGCCCAAACCAGGATCTAGGGAGAAGCTACTATTAAAAGTTACAACAAACTCTTGCTTCTTTAGTACATTGTTTGTGGGGAGCTACCAAATATCTATGAGAAGCTACGTAATAATAACTACCCAGATGATCTCTTTTCCACTACTTTGTATGAAGCCCATAAAGTATTACCCACATTATATAATGCAGGTCATACAAAGAGACAGTGAAACATAACAACTGTTCACTAGCTTTGGAAAAGAGATATACAGAAAATCATTTGTGGTACAGAAAAAAATGCAATTTAAAAGAATATGGGTCCCAAGTACTTACTCAGGCAAACCTGGGAATCTATAGAAATTGAAGATTTTAAGTGCTTGATAAAACTCTCCTATAATTTGTTTTCAGTTATATCTCCAGGAAACTTTGCTTTGCTTAGTTTGTTTATTTATTTGCCAAAGAAAGAAAAATTGTATCATACTATTTTTTTTTTATTTTTCCCCTGTCTTGGCATAAGGAAATCATTCCTTGTTGGTACCATATTATCAATGAACTGGAATAAAAAAAAGCTCTTCATTAAGCCTCAAAATTACTCTTAGAAGTCCTAAGCAGACAATTTTTCAACTTATGAAAAATATTTTTCCTTTTTGACCAGTGGGAAGATATTTTAGATAATATTAATTTTTTTGTAGTACTTACCATCACATTACATCATGGTTCATTCCTGTCTTTGCTATAGGTGGTTATATTAAGGAAAGCTAATCTTCTAGTCTAGATTTTATATAACAAATACAGAATACTTTTGGCAGGTACATCAAAATTATCTTTCCAAATCTTCTTTGGCATGTAATATTTTAAAAAATTATAATTTTTGTATTTACTTTTTTCTCTTATTTACTTATCCCACTATGAGCACTCAAGGCTTGTCATCAGTGTTTCTGTTCTGTAAGGCTTAGAGAGACTATTTGTCCAAGGCCATTGTGTTAGTATGTGATGATGGGAGATGGTTTCTATTGCTTATTCAAAAAACATTACACATTGGTCCAAGTAGACCCTGATGTCGTATATGTGTCTACTTTCCTCTAGCCAAGCACACACTTTATTGACAGCCTAAGCCTGAGCCAGAAGGGATGACTCATAATTGATTTAGGTATGGACCTGTGATGCAATTCTGGCCAAGGAGACAAGCATTATAATTCCCATTTTCACAGAGCAGTTAATGAGGTTCAACTAGAACCCAGGTTCTTGACCCCAAAGCCAACGATTTTCTTTCTTCTACGCATGGGGACACTCATGGAGAGCATGCTTATTTTTAATAAAGTGTTTGGATATTTATTTGTCATTTGCATTGTTATCTGTTATTACATAACAATTAACCCAAGAGTGTGTTACTTGAAACAACAAATATCTATTGTCTCACCGAACTTCTGAGGGTCAAGAACCGAGGAGTGGTTTAGCTGACAGCCCTGGCTCAGGGTTTCTGAGGTTGCAGTCAAACTCAGCTCAGTAAAATATTTTGAGGCAATGTCCAGAAAGAAAGAGAGAAAGAGAGAAAAAATATATATATAAGTATTTGGCTTAAAAATTCTCTTAAAATTTTCTCTTAGTCTTTGTATTATATCTGAAATTTCCTGATCATAATCTGTGATACCTTAGGGAAAAAGAGAACTGTTATTTTAGATGTCTGCATTTAGCATTTATCACACTATCTTGCAATTATTTATATAACATATAGTAAACAATATTATTATATGATAATAATGACTCTCCCTTTAGACTAGAAGTCCTCAACACTTGCCACACATTATAATAACTTGGGAGCTTGAAAAAATTACTAATATATTGTCCTCACTCCCATATAATTGAATCTGAACCTCTAGATATGAGTTCCAAGAATTATTAGGTTTTAAAAGCTTCCTAGGGATTTCTAATATGTATATACCTATGATTGAGGACAACTGCTCTCTTAATTAATTTTTATCCTTTTGTTTTTTTTTAATGCACACTTTTGGGAATCTAAGGAAAACTATGGATCCCTATCTCTAGATAAATAGGAGATATACATTGATGAAAATGTTTTGTATGATTTCAAGGAATTGTACATCCTTGATTTAGACTGATTTAGCTCTTCAATGTTAGAAAATCTATTTTTAAATTTTTGTACATATATATGTGTATATATATGTATATATATATGTATTGGTATGAACCTCTCTCTGCCTTACCCACCTCCACTTTAAGAAGTAAGAATTTAAGATAGACCAACAGAATAGAATTGAAAGTTTAGAAATAAACTCATACGTATGTGGCCAATTGATTTTTTTCTTTCTTTTTTATCTTAAAAAACAACAACAGTTCTTTATAAGCATTACAAAATGGGAACATGTTCCATTCTCTGAAATTGTGTTGTGCTATTGTGTCTTTAATGTAGCTTCTTAAACATACCTTGTAAGAAGTGTTCTAAAAGCATTCTGTATAAGCATTACAAAATAGGTATGTGTAACATACACTGAAATCTCGCTGTGCTAAATTTGTTTTTAATGTAGCTAATTGCTTTCTTTTAATTTTATTTTGTTTTTTATTGAAGTATAACTAACATGGTTGCATGTGTACAATATAATGATTTAACAATTCTCTACATATCTCAGTGCTTATCAAGAGAAGTGTACTCTTAATCTTTTTTACTTATTTCACCCATTCCCCCCCTTCCCTCTGGCAACCATCAGATTATTCTCTCTATTTGAATCTTTTTGTTTGCATCTTTTTTCTTTGTTCATTTGTTTTGTTTTTTAAATTCTGCATGAGTGAAATCATATGGTATCTGTCTTTCTCTGACTCATTTCACTTAGCATTATACCCTCTAGATCCATCCATGTTGCAAATGGCAATGTCTCATTCTTTTTTTAATTATTTCTTATTTTTATTTTATTATTTTTTAATTTTAGAGAGAGAGTGTGTGTGAAGAGGGGCAAAAAGAGAGAGAAAGAGAATCTCAAGCAGGCTCCATGCTGAGCATGGAGCCCCAGTTGTGGGGCTCAATCCCACAATACTGGGATCATGACCTGAGCTGAAATCAAGAGTTGGATGCCCAATCGACTGAGCCACCTAGGCACCCCAAGATCATGTTCTTTTTTATGGCTGAGTAATATTCCATTACACACACACACACACACACACACACACACATATTGATGGACACTGGGATTACTTCCATATCTTAGTTATTATAAATAATGTTGCAATAAATGTAATGGTGTATATATCTTTTTTATATTAGTGTGTTTATTTTCTTTGGGTTAATACCTAGTAGTAGAATTATTGGATCATATGGTGATTCTATTTTTAGTTTTTTGAGGAACCTCCAAGCTGTTTTCCATAGTGGCTGTACCAGTATGTGTTCCCACCAGTGTTTCTTTTTCTCTACATTCTTGCCAACACTTATTATTTCTTGTGCTTTTGATTTGGGCCATTCTGACAAGTGTAAGGTGATATCTCATTGTGGTTTTGATTTGCATATTCCTGATTATTAGTAATGCTGAGCATGTTTTCATGTGTCTGTTGGCCATTTGTATGTCTTCTTTGGAAAAATGTCTGTTCACAGCCTCTGGCCATTTTTAATTGGATTATTTGGGGGGTTTTTTGGTGTTGAGTTACATATGTTCTTTATATATTTTGGATATTAACCCCTTATCAGAGACATTATTTGCAATTATCTTTTCCCTTTCAATAGGTTGCCTTTTTTTTTTGTTGATAGTTTCACTATACAAAAGTTTTTTATTTTGAAGTCGTCTCAGTATTTTAATTTTGTTTTTGTTTCCTTTGCCTGAGGAGACATATTTAGAAAAATGTTTCCATAGCCAATGTCACAGAAATTACCGCCAAACATAGGCCAATTGATAATTAGGTCAAGTGTGCCAAGACAATGAAGTGGGAAAAGAATAGTCTCTTCAACAAATGGACAACTTAGATATCCACATGCAAAATAATGAAGTTGTATCCCTACATCATACCATATACAAAAATTAAAGTAAAATGAAATGAGAGTATATGAGTTAGAACTATAAAACTTGTAGAAGCAAATATAGGCCTAAATCTTTGTGACCTTGGAATTTAGCAGTGTATTCTTAGATATGACACCAAAAGCAGCAAAAGGAAAAACAGATAAATTGTGCTTCATCAAACTTAAAACTTTTGTTTACCAAATGACAACATGAAGAAAGTGATGATACGACCTACACAATGGGAGAAAATATTTGCAAATCATACATCTGGCAAAGGGTTAGTATTCAGAATATAAACATATTCTTAGAACTCAACAACAGAAAGACAAACAACCCAATTAAAACATGTAGAAAGCACTTGGTATTTCTCCAAAGAAGATAGACAGTTGACCAATAAACCCCTGAAAAGATGCTCACCATCATTAGGCATTACAGAAATGAAACTCAAAACCACAAACAGTTGCCACTTCACACCCAGTAGGGTGGTTATAATTAAACACACACACACACACACACACACACACACACTATGGGTAATAATGAGTGTTGACAAGGATGTGGAGAAACTGGAACTCTTGCGTATTGCTGGTGGCACTGTAAAATAGTGCAGCCCCTGTGGAAAAAAGTAGGGTGGTTTCTCAAAAAGTTAAACATAGAATTGTCATATGATTTTGCAGTTCCATTCCTGGGTATATACCCAAAAGAACTGAAAACAGGTGCTCAAATACTTGTACATAGATGTCTATAGAATAACTATTCGCTATACCAAAAAGGTGAAAACAACCCAAATATCTAACCACTGACAATTAATAAACAAATGTGCTATACCCTTACAATGGAATACTATTTAGCCACAAAAAGAATGAAGTATTGATGTATGGTGCAATGTTGATGAATCTCAAAAACATGCTAAGTCAAAGAAGCCAGACACAAAAGGTCACATTTTGTATTATTCTATTTATGTGGAATGTCAGAAATAGGTAAACCTATAAAAACAGAAGGCATATTGGTAGTTGCCAGCAGCTAAGGGAAGCAGGAATAGTGGGTGATTGCTTAATGGGTTAGGGAGTTTCTTTTGAGGTGAAGAAAATGCTGTGTAATTAGATAAAGGTTGCAATCATACAACATTGTGAATGTATTACATGCCAGTGAATTATACAATCTAAAATGCTTAATTTTATGTTCTGTGAATTTCACCCCAATTAAAAAAAAAACTGAGGCAGTCCCAAGTAAACTGGGACATCCTATTCCTTGTAATGTGAGAAATTTGTATGCAAAAATAACTGACTCTTGAGTTATTCCCTGAAACTATTTAAAACATCCAGCTTTCTATGAGTAATTTTGTACAATTAATAATTAGTCTTTAGTCAAGAGTTTGAACTAGGTAAATCCACATGTAACTTCTGGGAGTCTCAACTCTAATAACAGAGAAGTCCAAGGGAAATGGGGAGAATCTCATCTCTAAATATAACTTCATATAAGGCAGTAATACCTTTCTAATTGTGAGCTTTGTCAAATTATTTGTTTTAATGCTCACAGACTCTTAAACTAGGCCAGGGTACATAAGCAGGAGCAATGTCACTTATTAATCTGTTAGGGAAAGCATTTTTTGGCGAGGAAATTATGCTAGTAATTTTAGACCTCTACTCTTATTTTTAGCACTACTGCAACCAACAACACATTTCTGGATACCAAATTAATGAGCCTTCCACATATTATTAGTACTTTCCTCTGAGAAGCTCAAAATGTGCTGCGCATTGAGACTCATTATAGTTCTCACGTGGTTGGTGTTATACCAGGTTGAGAGGAATAATTACAGTATTTAGTTTTGTAATCTCATCTTATAAAGCAGATATTTCATGGCTCAAACAGGATCAACGATGAGGTTATTTGTAAGTGAATTTCTGCTTATTGCCACTTCTGACAGAATAAATCTACAGAGTCAATCCATAAAGAGAGCATTAACTGGAATTCTGGATTTCAGTCACCCAATCCTTGTCCCCAAAATCTGTTTCCCAGTGTCTGATCTTACTTGTATCAGTGCATGCCACCACTGACCACCCAAATGCTCAAGGTTGCAACCTGGGAGTCATTGTAGTATCTTACCTTTTCTTGTGTCCCCACACTCACTCCACCAGCAAACCACATCTCTTCACTTCTTTCCATCTCTTTGGCCCCATGAGGTCCGATGGCCGCTTCTCTTACCAAGACTTCTGCAACAACCCCTCCACTTTCGCTCTTGACTCCTCCAGCCCATTCTCTGTAAGACAATGAAAGCAATCTTTGCAGAAGTGGAATGAGTCACTGTGGGTGTCTCTCCTAATTCCTTGTTGCCCCTCACACTCTTTCTACCTCAGGAGCAGTAGTGTTGGTTGTTTTTCCCCAGGAAATGCTTCCCTATCTTCTTGTGGCCAACTCCTCATTTGACCTTGAGTATGCTGTCTAAAGGAGGTCTCCACCACCAATACACACAATAGCCATTATCTTTCAGCTCTCATTTGCTTTTTTCATAACATTTCCAATTTTATAATTATTTTATTACTGTTTATTTATTTGAAAGCATTCCTATCTTTAGAATGACAGCTCCCTGGTAGTGGGGCTGCATCTTATTGATGGTGGTGTCCCCCAGCTTGGTCAGTGAGCCTGGACACTGCTGATAGAGTGAATGTGTCACTAATGGGGCCATCCCACTTTCTTTCCCTCTTGTCCCACAACCCCACCCCTCAAACTTCAGAAGACTGCAGGTAAAATAATTGACAGAGGTTAAACACTGTTTTATTTGCTGCAAAGAGTATTTTCTTACGTCTCTTTAACTTTTCTTTCCCCCCTGAACATACATGTTTGTAGGAAAGGTGAAGGTAAGAAAGAGTTGTATGGAGGAGTTCACATATTTCCCCCCCAATCTGTGAGATATGATAATGAAAAGGGGGAAATGTTTGTAGAAAATCTGAAAATGAAATGTTTTTGGAGACAAGTCCAACTTTTGGAAGGAAAATATCTTTTTTAGGACTCAATTGGATTGATTTCCATGGATACATTTCATGTAAAGTGGGCATAAAAAAGACATATCAAGGTTAAAATTTAGAATAAAAGGTCATAAATAACCTTTATGGTTTTTCATAAAGTTTTCCCCTGATCAAGCATCTACAAGAAAACTCCTTTTTCTTCTAATTAAACATAAAACTTAGCTGTGATATCTGAGAATTGTTTTTTTTTTTAACGTCAAAAGTGGTTAAGCTGTGTACTCACTGTAGAATCTTCTACTAGTACAATTTTTGTAACATTTTACCTACAATTTGGAAAACAATGTTGCCTTTAGTTTGTGTGTAGAGGCTGATTTTACTTGGGTAATGTGAACTATTTGTGGATTCACTAACCACTCACCACACACACACACACACACATACACACACATCACACAGACACACACACACTCATGCCAGGCACTATTAGTTGAGCAAGACTAACATAACTAAATTACGGACTAATTTACCCAATGTCTTCTGCCATTCTAAGCCTCTCAACTCCATGGAAAGAGTGACTTCCATTTTGCATTGTGTGCCAGGTAAGACAAGAGGCTTAAACTTAGATCAGTCAATTATTTATTTTTTCTCTCTTGACATATTGTCCTCCTTTATATTCTTTTGTTTTCACCAGATGTGGTCCATCCCTTTACTCTGTAATGTGCCTTGAATGATTCAGCTAGTTTCTTTAATACTCTTGTCCTATAAAAAGCCTTATCTTTAAAATTACTTTCCAAAAGAAACCAGGTCTGTGGAAAACTTTCGATTATAGCAAAGTGGGTTTAATTCTGGGGATGGATTCCCAGAAATGGCAAGGTCATTCCTATGAGGGTTCTTTGGAGGACAGCCCCAAAGAGATGTTTTCCAGACAATTGACATGGAAAATCTCTCTCTTTGCTGGTCAGTCCTCCAGCGTGCAATGATGTCTATGATGTTTATGAAGGTCACAAGACCTTCAAAAATTACTAAGTGTTTTATGATCTTTACTTTCTGGTTCCTAAGTCATTTCTTTGAAACCCCCTTTGTGTAAGTATTACTTCTGTACTCTTTGACTTATTGTCATTCATTAGGGGTCAAAACTTCACCATAACACAAAATAAATAATGGAAAGAACAGTTACAACAGAGTAAACAATATATGTTTTTGAAGGTGGTCAACTCAGGAAATTAAGTTAGAGTACTCTCCCAACAAATTATAACAGGTTTAAATAGTACACTTAGTGTTTCATTTCTTTCTGCTATTTAGAACACAGAATTTGGTGTAGGTAATCTAATGGATTCCACTGTACCATTGGTTCTCAGAATGCAGTGAAACTTAGTTATTAGGACAGTGAAACAATTGTTCACAATTTTAATTTACTATGCCATGTTGTTTCTCACAAGTCATCTATATGCCACCTTCTTAGTGACATTTGGTTATTTTAAATAAAATCCTAAAGAAGTAGAGGCACCTGAGTTGCTCACTTGGTTAAGCGTCTGACTCAGGTCATGATCTCACTGTTCGTGGGTTCGAGCCCCACATTGGGCTCTGTGCTGACAGTTCAGAGCCTGGAGCCTGCTTCAGATTCTGTGTCTCCCTCTCTCTCTACCCTCCCCCACTTGTATGCTCTCTCTCTCCCTCTTGTTTCCTCAAAACTAGATAAATATTGAAAAAAAAAGCAGAACCAGCAAAGAATATTATCGTTATTCTTCATGGTGCATTATTGGCTAAAGTCTTTATAATAAATGTGTAACATAAAATTACACATTATGAATATTGATGGAACTATGCTATAAAGAAACAGATTTTTAAAAAATTAACCAAACAATACTTCATGAGAAAAAAATCTAGTTTAGAAAAGGGAAATGTGTCAAATATGCATTATAATTATTAAATGAATGAACTTGTTAAAACATGAATAGGCTATAAAATGTCATAAAATGTAGCAGATTAAGCTACTTTTTTTTGAAGCCTTGCCAGATTTTTTTAAATGAGTTTATATACTGCTTTTAACAAAGAACTCCTGGAGGCAGAAAAGAAATAAGAACTTGAAAATTCCCATCATGATTCATTCTCTGGTGAAATTTTCAAACCTTGATAGGGTTTGTTTCATAATCAGCTTCAATGTTGAATGGCTTCTTTTATTATAAAACAGAGAATTCTTGCCTAACACAGCCCTGCTTCTTTTTTTTCCCTGCTGTTTCTGGAGTTACAAATGCATTTAAACAATGATTAAGTCATGCTGCAACAGGCACAAGGAACAAATGAACAACTGCAGCAAGAAATTGCTACAGTTGGGTCTGAAATCCTAGCATTGGAGAGAAAGATGAGATCAATAATGCTCGAGAGTGTGAGTTGATGGAAAATTTGAAATAACTCCATTGGGTTTCATACCTGCTGCTTTATCTTTGCTTTTTACAGAACACATGAACAGTTGGTATTATGGAAAGCATTGTAAAACAGTTACTTGCTACTTTTAACTATGTAGTATTTGGAAAGTGTCCAGATGCAACTGTCAATTTTTTTTTTTTACTACTGGGCTATAAAATAATTAGAAAGAGAGCTGAAATGTAATGAATGCAATAAAACAACTACCTGATTTAAAATTTGTTTTATAATCGACCCTACAAGTAGCAGATAAACTCTAGGTGTCATTGAATCTTCTGATCTCATTGTGAATATGTTGCAACTTTTTATTTACTTCAGGAGATCAAACATCTTAATATTTCTCAACAAATTCTATTAATTTCCCCCAGACTAACTCAATGTATTTTTCTCAGCAACAAAAAACAAGTTTCTCACTATAGTAATTTACCAAAGTGAGAGACTTATTTATTTATTTATTTACAATCCAGGTGGCTAAAATTCGCCAATGACATGAAAGTGATATAATTATCACCAAGCATTGCTATAAACTCCTTTAATTAAATGTTATTCGACAAAAAGAATAATTCTTTTGCACTAGGGATGGTGATTGCCAACGTGGAATGTACTTAGTGCCACCGAACCGTACACTTCAAAACTATTAAAATGGTCATCTTTGTGTTATATATATTTTACTACAGTTTTTAAAAAAACACCACAAAAAAGAATTTTAAAAAGTATAATTATGCAATGTTCACCTGGACACCCACCACCAAAGTTAGTAAGAAAATACTATTTTAACTTCCTTTCTTGTGAGATTCTTTCCAATGTGTCATTCCTCTCCTCTCTGGACAGCCCTGTCCTGGCCTGAATTTTGCATTATCATTCCTTTGCTATATTGTTTAATCTTGCATGTCAAAGAGCTTTGTGAATGGAATTTTACTTCATGTATTTGTCTGCAACAGCTTTTTCTTTAATCTTTAATTCCTGAATTCATTCATATTGTTACATGTAGCAGTACATGTATTTTTCACTATTATATAATATTCTATCACATGGCTATACTATAATCTATCCATTTATTGTTGATCTGTTGATTGATATTTGGGTTGCTTCCCTTTTTACCTCTTTTCTTTTCTTTTTCTGTTTATTACACCAGTGTTGCTATGAGCCATTTTTCTCCCTGTACACGTGGATAAAATTGTCCCTATGGCATATAACATAGGGCTTGAGTTTGAGTTGCTTCATTCTCACCAGACTTGTAACAATTTTGCCAATTTGGTATATGTAACATGGTAGTTCACTGCGATTTTCATCTTCACCTCCCTGATTTCTAATAAGACTTCATTCTCACCAGACTTGTAACAATTTTGCCAATTTGGTATATGTAACATGGTAGCTCACTGAGATTTTCATCTTTACCTCCCTGATTTCTAATAAGACTGTATATCTTTTTCTTTGTATTGGCCATTTGTATTTACCCTTCTGTAAAGAACCTGTTCAAGCCTTTTGTTCATTTTTCTATTGGATTCTTTGTCTTTTCCTAATTACTTTGCAGAGGTTCTTTTGTTAGTTATGAGCATTACAAGTTATTTCTCCCAATTTGTGACTTCTCTTTTCACCCTCTTTTTGGTGTCTGCATCAACCATTCTTTTACTTTCCATTACGGACAAAGTCATGAGGAAGAACAATTATTTAGTTTTCTGAATCTAGTCTACCTCTTGTTGTCTTATAAATTATTCAAGGTCTATCATCCAACAAGGTTGAGGTCATTTTTCTATCAATTGAAAGTACCATCTACATCTTGGCATTCAACTGTATCTCAGTTATCATTAAACATTTTTTTTTTTTTTTTTGTGAGTGAGAGAAAGCACGAGTGGGGAAGGGACAGAGGGATAGGGGCTCAATCCCACAATCATGAGATCATGACCTGAGCTGAAATCAAGAGTCAGGTGCTAAAATCACTGAGCCACCTAGGTGCATCTAAGCATTTTTATGGTAGGTGTTTTAATTGTACCTGAAGCAAATGATTGCTCCATCTATTTCCTTATCCCACTGTAAAGTAGCCATAGAACCTAAAACATAGAGATACTTTATTTTCTTTCTTTTTCAAAAAATTTTTTATGTTTATTTATTATTGATACAGAGAGAAACAGAGCATGAGTCGGGGAGGAGCATAAAGAGGGGGAGACACAGAATATGAAGCAGGCTCCAGGCTCTGAGCTGTCAGCACAGAGCCCGACGCGGGGCTCGAACCCGCAGACTATGAGATCATGACCTGAGCCAAAGTTGGAGGCTTAACTGACTGAGCCACCCAGGCGCCCCGAGATGCTTTATTTTCTAAGATGAGAAGAACTTGAAAATGTTCAAGGCTCTCACATTAGGAGCATGCCTTTGTAGTCATACAGATCCAGTTTCAAGTACTTCCTCCTTCACTTTTCAGATGTATGAGGTTAGATATGATTTCTAGGCTTCAACTTCCTCATCTCTATTTTGGGACTAACAACAGCTACCTCGTAGGGTTTTTGAGTAGATTTAATTGGATAATCTACTTAGAGTACTCATCATCTAACACATGCTCAATAAATGATAATTAATAGTGGAATTTTAATTACAAAATAAATAGCTGTACCAAAAATTACTGCAAAGAGATACTTCAGTTTTATTAAAATAAAGGAATAGAAATTTAAACTCCAGGAAAGGTAAATCTTACTCCAATCAGTTCTCAGGAGCAATAGGACAAACGAGTTGTTAAAGTAGCATGAGGGCTACAATGGTAAGGTGAGCAAAGGGTATGACATGTCCTAGTCTTCTTCCTTTGCCTCCAAATCCTCATTACACTTCCAGTTTAATCCAGCAGTGGCACAAAAGAATAGAGTCATTAGGAAGCTGAGGACACAGAGGGCATTTTATTCCCTTAAGGCAAATGGAGGACTTCTCAGAGTCTAGCCTGAAATCCTTTCCCAACTATCTATTCATTTTGAGCTCACGGGTAGCCCAGAGATCTTGTGATATAGCCCTAAATCATGAATAAAAAATACATTATTGCTGCACCTTAAATATTAAGGTGTTTATAATCTAGTTGGAAAGATAGCAATCCCTGTAGAACAATTGGAGACTAATGAAGAAAAGGTCATTGTCACATTGTGGCTTTTATTTTAATAGCTATATCCTAGAAAAAGTTAATTCATATAGTTAAATCATTATTAATTATAATTGGTTATTTGTGTTGAATTTACCTCTTATTTTAAAAAAGGCAAATGTGCTTTTAATTCAATATTTTGTTTCCTATCCAAATGTCGTCAGTGGTGGTCCAAACTGATATCATGTCAGCTTCAAGTTAATTTGCTGCATTTTCTTTGACTGTGTTCATTATCATTTTCAAAGTGGTTCACTTGATTGGCAAGAAAGGTGGTGGATCAATTCATGGCAGCTTAAGTGAACTGATCTGATCAAGGTTACAGACAAACAGGGAGTCATTTCCACAGACAGAGCCGAAATATTTAAACTTGTAGTTCTATACTTTTCCTTCCCACTGTTTTCCCAGCTCAAATGAAGATCTATTTTTGTCTGGGTAGTTTAAGTAAAGCATCATGTTAGTGACAGGAATGGCTCTCACAGGGAACATGAACCTTAGCTTCTCAGTGACAGCCTTTGCCTGTCTCTCCTCCAGGATGCTTTCCTGCTTATCAGGGGAACAAAGACAAGAGAACATAGGTCCCACTGTGCTGCTGTGCCTTCAAGAATACCTGTGAAATATAAATCAGGGTTTCCATTTCTGAAGCAATTGCAATAAATCTTTAGCCCAGAGGATGAGTACAGATAAATTTGCAAAACTCTTTTGAGAGTAATTTTACATTAAGATACTCAGAAAACAAAACTGAAATGACTGAAAAAAACAAAAGCATCTGCTATTCCTTTATAAAATTTAGCATATACTTATACAACATGTTCTAAAATAAAGCTATTATTCTACCCAGGTGGCAAATATAGATATAAACACCTAGCTAGCAAAATCTTCCTCTCTGAATTTATAGACTGCCTTGTTTCCAAGAATAATAGTTTAGTGACGATGTCAGCTGTCATACTTACGCCATCACTCATGCAACAACTGAAATGATTTGCTGTATACTCGGCTAAGCTTAGGACAGGATGCTTATTGTCTAGTCAGGAAATGAGCCTTCTGACATTCTCTTTGGCTGTAAAAGATAAAATGCTTAAGTATGTGTGGTAGCTCACTGCTCTCTTCATGCACTATACACATCTTCATGCACAGTACACCTTTGACTATCTTTCCCAAGTTCATTAGAGAATGTGTACTACCTCTGAGCACAGTTGGAAGTGACACTACAACTAGACTGCTTTCATTGCCCAAAGAAGGCAAATACTTTTAGAGTAAAAATATTCTACTGAAAATATACACCCTTTGAAAGAGATACACCACCAGAGTATTGATTTCCACTCTAATTCTTGTGTTCAGTGAAGCAAAGAATTCTAAAATTAATTAGGGCATACATCCTAATTAAAGTTTTCATATATTCAAATATTTTTCTCATCTGCTCCCTTCTAAAATAAAATTGTTTAGTAGAGAATTAAAACCTATTGAAATCGAATGTGAATCTGAATTTGTTTTATATTGGAGAAAGGTGGAGAAGAACTACTCCATACTGATAGGCCCGCCATAAAAAAAATCTTAATAGAAATATTTTTTATAATTTCCCCCAAAGGATCTACCTCGTGAATCACCATTGGAGTATGTGAGGGATGGCCCAATTATTTTTTTTTCTCACTGAGATATGATTGACATATAACGTATGAGTGTTAGGTGTTAAAGGCAGTGATTAGGTTCCTAGTCTTGCTTTTGCTCTTTCACTTCAGGAGATAATGTCACCTTTATTGTTACTACTCTATTTGATCAATGTCCATCAGGGTTCTGGATAAAGAAACATTTCCAGAGGTTATGACTTCTGACTGTGGTTGGGTGTAAGTCAGTTATTAGCATCAGAATGTCAGAGAACTGTTATGTTAAAAGATAAGAGATTCCAGATTGCAGGTGGATGCTGGTTGACTTTTCAGATGTTGTCTGTGATGCTGAGGTAAAGACACATGCCATTGTCCCTCCCCTCTACTCGTTACTAAATTCTAGATTCTTCCTCATTATTCAGGGTGTGGTAGAGGAACAATATCATCCTCAGTACCTGGAAGTTTGTTAGAAAAGCAAAACCTCAGATCCCATTCTGGGTCTATTGAATCAGAATCTGCATTTTAACAAGATCTCTAGCTCACTTCTTTGTATTTGAAAGTTTGAGAAGCACTTCTTTACTGTATTAAAAAATAGCTCTATTTGGTCTTTCCTAGCCCCTCCCTTTGCCCTATTACTTTAAGCATTTCCAAATAGTCTTCACTATTCAATTTAATTATGTAATAGATGGGACTTAATGTCAGATTCTGCCTTTTCTAGGTAAAATATGAACTCAGGATTAAGGAAAGAAAATACAAAAACTGGGTTATTCATAAATTATGTCTCAGACATTATGAGTTTGTTACATTAAAAAATGTATTCTTAATGGATTGGTCTAGTCAAAACTACTGGCTAATACATTATTTATTAAATTATGATAATAACAATAATAATGTCCATAAATTAAGTAGTAGAATGAGACATTCTTTTTACCACTCAACTTCTGGGTTTTTTTTTTTTTTTTTTGCACTTTTATTGGTGTCATAGTGGCCATCACATTGGGAAAGAATCATTTTGATTTAAATCTGAAGGAAATAGGTGAATAGATGTCAAAGTCTTAGGTAAAGTTCCTGAGGATAATGTCTTCAGCATTTAAAACTTTTAATGAAAATTTTCCTTCTTTTCTTTTGGTGCAGCTGGATACTATGGGTAAGGTTTGTGCCACACATGTCTGTGGCACAAAAGGCCTGGGTTTCTTTGGGGGAATGTCACAATTGTATTGATTCAGACCACATTCAGGATCTTGGGACCATCGCCTCATTTGACCACCCTAGAATAACACCAGTGAGGGTGATATCAGCTCAAATCTCTGCAAGCTCGTCATATTGGATGTGCTCCATGTTTTATGAAAAGAAAACAATTATTCAATAACAAGCAAATAAGAAAATTGCAGTACTATAACACAGCACAGTGAAAATTGTTTCATGTGCTAATCACTATTAATTACCTGACATACATTGTCTCCAATTCTATTATGCAACAGTCATTACTTTTATTTTAGAGTTAAAGAAACTAAGGCTCAGAGAAATTTTAAAACTTTCCCAAGATTATATAAATAATATGTTATAGAGCTCACACTCAACCTGATGTCTGTATTTCCCGCAGAGAGGCTCTTTAAGCTATATAGCTCTTAACCACTTGACATATAATGAGTAATTGCCATTTTAGGCATTAGGAAAAGGCAGCTGCATATAGGGGGCTCCTATAATACTCCTCAGTCCTGAACACTGAACCCTTTGGTCCTGTTGGCTAATAATATCAGCCTATTGAAGTTCTAGGTCACAGTGAGCCCAGGTCCCCAAAGGCCCTGCTTGTACTGTCCAAAAAGAAATTGTGTTCATTTAGCAATTTATAAAATTTATAAATATTGTTTTTTATAGCTACAGTAACTTTTATCAGTGCTGCTGTTATATTCTATTCTCTTAGGATATTTTCTCTGTTATTGATCCCTCTGATTTTTATATTATCCCTCTCAGTCAGCCCCCACCTCCCCTTATTATGGGCATATTCAAACCTCCCATCCTAAAAAAAACCCAACCAACCATTACCAACAAAAAATTTTCCTTGATTCAGATTCTCCTTCATAATGTTGCTCCATTGTTCTATATCCCTTTCTCTCCATCTACTTTTTGAAAGAATGGCTAAGTCACCTACTGTCCATAAATCACTATTTTCATTCACAGCTGAACGCATTTCAACCAGCATTCTCTTCTATCACTCATTCAACTTATTTAACCGTGTTTATAGGTTTTGTTATGCTGAGGTCCAGTAGCCTTCTTAATGGAGGAAAATGGACATGGAAAGAGAATACAGACTATATTTAGGGAATACATACTGCGAGCCATCTTTAGGCAGTGGATTTTATATATATTTTCTCATCTAACCCTTATAGTAAGCCTATGGTATTTCAAGTTATCCATATTATTATTATTATTATTATTATTTAAAACTTAGAAAACATTTCTAGAGCATTTAACTAAAAATTGAGATCTGATTCAAACTCATGTCTATCTGATTAAAAATCTCATGTTCTTTTACTGTACAAAAAAAGAAAGAAATGGGGGGAGGAAGATGAAAGGAAGTGAGGCAGAGTGGAAAAAATACAGAGGAAAGGACTAGAGGGAAGTAGAGGAGGAAAGCTGAATCCAGAAAAGTTTCTCTACAACAAGCAAGAGTTTCAATTTGTTTTTTTAGTTTTACTTATTTATTTTGAGAGAGAAAGGACAAAGGGAGAGAGAAAGTGGGAGGGACAGAGAGAGAGAGGGAGAGAGAATTCCAAGCAGGCTCCACACTGTGAGTGATGAGCTTGATGTGGGGCTTCAACACAGGAAGAGTGAGATCTGCCACCTGAGCTGAAATCAAGAGTCAGATGCTTAACTGACTGAGCCACTCAGGTGCCCCAAGAGGTTAAAATTGATCATTACGTTAATTTCATTGCTACTTATCTTTTAATTTTATTGTACAGGAATACCTTAATATAGAACCAGAAGCATAGAAATCTGAGGAAAAAAACATTCGTAACAAAAATGTTGTGTACTTAATGGAAAGACCTCTGATCCTCTGTTAAATTTTGTTTTCTTCTGAAATGAAGGATACCTCTAGAGTATCAACTTGGTAATACTGTCATCTTGCTCAACTTTGTGAGGTTTTTATTAAAGCCCAAGAAACTAGGATATAGAGCTTATAGTGAATGAATTTACTGATCTGTGTGTGCTATTTAAATTTTCTCAGAATTATTCAAATTTCTCTGGCCTAGAAATCAGGACAGAACCTCAGGACAGATGGCTTGGTAATGAGTTTTTCACCTCTTTCAGCTGCCAAGCAATTTGGAAATTGCACTAGGCCAGGCCCCTGTCAGTTCAGTTCAGCACTTCAACTTGAAGAGTAGTCTGACACCAGGAAGTTGTCATCATCAACAGCTAATGCTTAGCAAGTGTGGCATGCCAAGTGTCATGAAAATGGAAAGAAAAAGTGTGCTGTTTTGATAGTAACTTCTTAAAAAGTTTGGGAGTTCAACTTCTATCTCCAGTCCAGAAACCCTTCTTTTCTTTGGGCTCATGTATTTGATTATCTATTGGATATTCTTACTTAGATATTATTTAGGCACCTCAAAGTACTCATGCTCAAAACTGAATTCTTCATATTCTCCAAGAAAGCTTCTTGCTCCAATGCTTCCTATCTTACTATTAACATCCGACTAGCTCCAGTAATTCAGGTCTAGTAATCTCCATCCTCCCTGCACCACATCCAGTTACTTTTGATTGTACTTCCTAAATGTCTCCTGAAGCTTTTCACTTCTCTCCATCTCCATTGCCATCAGGAAATTTAGGCCACCATCAATTTTGATTCAAACTTAGGCATAGCTCTCTCACTGAAGTTCATCAACGGTTTTCCTGCCCAATCCATTTTCTGCAAGGAGCTAGTGTGGTACTAGACATCAGATCATGTCACTCTCCTGCTGAAAACCATTCCATGCTTTCCACTGCTGTAGAAATGAAATTTGATCACCTCAGCATAACTTACAAGGCTGTAGTCTACCTTCTCAGTGTCATTTCTTATCAGCCATTTAGTCAGCAAATATTTACTGAGCCCCTATTGTGTGCCAGACCTTGCTTAGGCTCTGGAGACAGAGACTGTCCTTAAGAAGTTGACATAGTATTGGGAACAGAGAGATGGTAAATATGGAAACAAACAAATGAACAATTTTAGATACCCAGAAGGGAGGGAATGGTGGAATATACCTTCTATATGCTTTTCCTGATCTCACTTAAACAAAGATGCTTCATGACACGCACTCTCCTGTAAACACTTCTGTCATTATAATATAATTATAATATAGCACTTGTTACTGTATTTCTTGTTTGTGTTCTATGATGAATAATTATAGGTTTAGAGAGGGCAGGGATTCTTTATAGATATTACTACCATATCCTAGTGTTTAGTTATTGCCTGGCATTTGTCAGATGTTTAATAAATATTCGTGAAATAAATGAATGATACTCCTGGAGTATTTAAATTCTTATTTCAATGAGTGAAAATATATAATATATAGTGAATAAAAGAATCAGGTGAAAGTAAAAGATATAGGCCTTCTGAAGTTTGTAACTATCCAGATATTTGCAGACTAACATGAACTATATTGAACTTTCAAACACATAAATTAATTAAACTTCTTTACTCCAAATCCCTAATTTGGTTCAGATAATGAAATTATACATATTATTGATTTCTTGTTTTTCTTCTCATTTGCTGAGAAAACCAGATTGAGGAAGAACTGTGGGAAATAGTAACATGGAAAAATACGCTCTAATTAAAACACTGCAAAGAGAAAACACAAATGAGGCTTCTATATCATTTTAGGTGAAGAAACAAGAAAGTGGATGATAAGCATAATCATTTTAGGCAATTCTGTGCTGACGCTTTCTGTTTGTTCAATACATTTACATTTCCAAGGTTCATACCTGCTAATCTGTTACATCAAATTTTAATCCTTGTAAGAATTAATAGTGTTATTCCCTTCTAAAGGAAAATGGAATGACCACACTATTTTCCATCTTCAGGCTCTGTGGAGAACATTTTCTCTACCTGTGTTCACCATAAAGCCAAGCAAATCACAACTAATTATAACAGTTTGAATAAATGTTTGGATTGGCTTTTTTAACCTTAAAAAAATAGTTGTCCCACCCTTAAAACAAAGTGTTTCATTGCACAGTTTTCATCCTTTTATTCTGTTGTAGATGAAAGAAACTTCTGGGAGGTTTTAAGTTCCAAGTTCTTTAATATTTTCTTCTTAAATTCTTTCTTGAAACATCTTGTGTTTTCACTGTGGTGGTTTAGGGTGTGTATCAGAGTTTCTGTTAGAAACATTTGCTTTCAAAAAATTTTGACAACAAACTATAAGAGTAGCTATCACATCAATTTCCTTTAAAGGAGAATAGCATTTTGGTTTTTTGTTTGTTTGTTTGTTTTACACACCATCCTTCCTCCCTAAGCTCATTGTTTGCAAATATTCCAATGTATACATTTATAGTTTGAAATCAGTTGCAGGATTTTCCCAAATGGATATAGTTGCAGAGATAATGCAGCACAGAGTTGTAGAAAAACAGTGGGCTCTGAAAGTAAAAAACATTAAGCCAGGATATTCACTCAGTGATATGATGCTCCTCTCAATTCCTTTTCCAGAATTTACCTCTTGAATCCCTTGGTTTGAATCCCTTGAATCTTGGTTCCAAACCAACCAAGGACGTGGTATTGGTTTCTTTGCTATTGGTGGTTTAGCCAGTTTATTGTCTTTGTAGAAACTTTTATTTTTATACCAACTCAATTATATAAACCCTTACCAAAAATAGAAGACCTTCCACATACTTCTCAACTTCTCAACAATTACAATGTACTTACATTTTTCTGGGTTTTAATATTATGTAGCCCACGTCCCATTTCATACCTTAAAACGTGAGTGAAAAATGGACCTAACAAGAGGAATCTAGCTTGGAAAAATATCTGACTAATGAATTCTGTGAATCTATGTGTCAATCAGCCTTCACAAAGGCTCTGAAGTGCCAATTGTTTTAAAAAAGAACAGAAAAAGTACACAGATCACAATTACCAGTAGCAATATGGAAAAATCAATAGAGCATGTCACTGACAAAACTCCTCAGAGAGTTTCCCAAATGTGCAAAATATAAAACAAAACCTCCTTTATTTATTATAAATATTTGAATTTCTAATTCTTTGGGTCTTATAGGTTTATTATGAAAACCAAATTCAATTCCCCTAAGAGGTGAGAAAGAACCACTTCCTATTACATAAAATTATACAATATCAAACTTATACTTTGCCTTATACTTTGCTCCCAGGGTAGCATTATATTGTCCTCTTCTGGGTTATGTAAGTCTGCCTTGGCCTTTCAAATGCAGAAACATTTTACCCTTGACACAATTTGGAATTTGGAACCGCCTGTGAAAACATGAATAACTTCATTTTTCCATTTGAAAAGTCCCTAAACACAAATTGATAAATTCTCAGGGAACTTCAGTGTGAAGTTTTCAGGCTAGCATTTCAAATGCCAAGACCTATATTCAAAGTGTTTGAATTGCCAGAGAAAACACAGCTGTTAGTCTATATCTCAGGCAATCTGTACACCATCTTTTAGGCAGGAGAGATTGCAAAATGGGCCAAAGGTTAGATGCAAGTCTTAGAAGAACAACATACAGTACTGGAAGGGGACTTACCCAAAGTAAAAAACCCACATAAGTCCCAAATATTAACACTACCTCAGAATATCAGAAATTCTAAATTATTGCTTATTTTAAAATGAACCACTCTACCACCGACCAATCAAAAAGTTACAGGCATCTATCTACCAGCCAAAAGTTTTCTTCTAACCTTCAATTCTACTCTTGATAAATGCCCTTGGATCTTGTTTTAGTTGTTATTTAAAGAATTGGGATGGCCTAGAAACTGGTTACCTGGGGTGATTCCATGGAGTCATGGACAGAGGGTCTCATGAGGTCAGAGCAGATGTGACAGACAGTCTCTGACATTTTTATAAACTAAATTGAATTCTTGGCACATTCTGGGCTTAGATAGCATGAATTTCCAGCCCTGCTCCCATTTAGTTGTATCAATTCTGCCTTAATTTGTACCCTGGTAATGTGACAGAATAATGTGGGCCATTTTAGTCAAAATTTAGTAATGATCTAAGATACAATAAACTGCACAAATAATAAAGGAATTTGTTTTGAAAAATGTGGAAAGCATCTTGGTATTGTCTCAGTGTCTTTTGTTATTAGGGTATAAATTCATATGTCTAAATCCATCTAAGAGTTAGTTCAAACTTTGACAGTCTGGCTGCTGCAGAGATAAGATTTGGGCTGTGTGTAATTTCCTGTGTGCACACTCTAATTTCTATCCTTCCACATCACTTTTGTAATTCCCTAATTTGTTAGAATATCCTCATAAAAAACCCTGTCCTAGATATTCTAGAATCTTTTTAATTTTTTTATATTTAAATTTATTTTTTTTAATTTACATCCAAGTTAGTTAACATACAGTGCAACAATGATTTCAGGAGTAGATTTCTTAATGCCCCTTACCCATTTAGCCCATCTGCCTTCCCACGACCCCTCCAGCAGCCCTCTGTTTGTTCTCCATATTTAAGAGTCTCTTATGTTTTGTCCCCCTCCCTGTTTATATATTATTTTTGCTTCCCTTCCCATATGTTCATCTGTTCTGTATCTTCAAGATACAGATACAGATACAGATATCTGTATACAGATACAGATACATATATATATACACATATATACACATATACACATATATATCACATCTTCTTTATCCATTCATCTATCGATGTACATTTGGGCTCTTTCCATACTTTGGCTGTTGTTGATAGTGCTACTATAAACGTTGGGGTGATGTGCCCCTTTGAAACAGCACACCTGTATCCCTTGGATAAATACCTAGTAGTGTAATTACTGGGTTATAGGGTAGTTCTTTTTTTAATTTTGGAGGGAATGTCTATACTGTTTTCCAGAGTGGCTGCACCAGTTTGCAGTCTCACCAACAGCGTAAAAGAGATCCTCTTTCTCTGCATCTTTGCCAACATCTGTTGTTGCCTGAGTTGTTAATGTAAGCCATTCTGACAGGTATGAGCTGGTATCTCATTATGATTTTGATTTGTATTTCCCTGATGATGAGTGATGTTGAGCATTTTTTCATGTGTCAGTTGGACATCTGGATGTCTTCTTTGGATAAGTGTCTATTCATGTCTTTTGCCCATTTCTTCACTGGATTATTTGTTTTTTGGGTATTGAGTTTGATAAGTTCTTTATAGATTTTGGATACTAACCCTTTATCTGATAGGTCATTTGCAAATATCTTCTCCCATTCCATTGGCTGCCTTTTAGTTTTTCTGATTGTTTCCTTTGCTGTGCAGAAGCTTTTATTTTGATGAGGACCCAATAGTTCATTTTTGCTTTTGTTTCCCTTGCCTACATGTTGAGTAAGAAGTTCTTGCAACCAAGGTCAAAGAGGTTTTTGCCTGCTTTCTCCTCAAGGATTTTGAAGGCTTCCTGTCTTACATTTAGGTCTTTCATCCATTTTTGAGTTTATTTTTGTGTATAATGTAAGAAAGTGGTCCAGGTTCATTTTTTTGCATGTTGCTGTCCAGTTTCCCAGCACCACTTGCTGAAGAGACTCTCTTTATTAGTTAGGATACTCTTTCCTGCTTTGTCAAAGGTTAGTTGACCATACATTTGTGGGTCTATTTATAGGTTCTCTATTCTGTTCCATTGATCTGAGTGTTTTTGTGCCAGTACCATACTGTCTTGATGATTACAGCTTTGTAATACAGCTTGAAATCTGGGATTGTGATGCCTCCTGCTTTGGTTTTCTTTTTTAAGATTGCTTTGGCTATTTGGGGTCTTTTCTGGTTCCATATAAATTTTAGGATTGTTTGTTCTAGCTCTGTGAAGAATGCTCATGTTATTTTGATAGGGATTGCATTGAATGTGTAGATTGCTTTAGGCAGTATTGACATTTTAACAATATTTGCTCTTCCTATCCAGGAGCATGGAATATTTTCCCATTTCTTTGTGTCTTCTTCAATTTCTTTCATAAGCTTGCTATAGTATTCAGTGTATAGATTTTTCACCTTTTTGGTTATGTTTATTCCTAGGTATTTTATGGTTCTTGGTACAATTGTAAATGGGATCGATTCCTTGATTTCTCCTTCTGTTGCTTCTTTGTTGGTGTATAGAAATGCAACCGATTTCTGTGCATTGATTTTATATCCTGCCACTTTTCTGAATTCCTGGATCAGTTCTAGCAGTTTTTTGGTGGAATCTTCTGGGTTTTTCATATTAAGTATCATGTCATCTGCGAAGAGTGGAAGTTCGATCTCCCCCTGGCCAATTTGGATGCCTTTTATTTCTTTGTGTTGTCTGATTGCTGAGGCTAAGACATCCAATACTATGTTGAGAGCAGTGGCAAGAGTGGACATCCTATCTTGCTCCTGACCTTAGGGGGAAAGCTCTCAGTTTTTCCCCATTGAGGATGATATTAGCGTTGGGTCTTTCATATATGGCTTTTAGGATCTCGAGGTATGATCCTTGTATCCCTACTTTCTTGAGGCTTTTTATCAAGAAAGATGCTGTATCTGGTCAAATGGTTTTTCTGCATCTATTGAGAGGATCATGTGGTTCTTGTCCTTTCTTTTATTGATGTAATGAATCACATTGATTGTTTTGGGGATACTGAACCAGCCCTGTATCCCAGGTATAAATCCCACTTGGTTGTGGTGAATAATTTTTTAATGTATTGTTGGATCCAGTGCCTAATATCTTGTTGAGAATTTTTGCATCCATGTTCATCAGGGAATTTGGCCTATAGTTCTTTTTAGTGGGGTCTTTGTCTGGTTTTGGAATCAAGGTAATGTTGGCTTCATAGAAAGAGTTTGGAAGTTTTCCTTCCATTTCTATATTTTGGAACAGCTTCAGGAGAATAGGTGTTAACTCTTCCTTAAATGTTTGGTAGATGGTTTTCCCCTGGAAAGCCATCTGGCCCTGGACTCTTGTTTTTTGGGAGATTTTTGATTACTAATTGGATTCTTTACTGGTTATGGGTCTGTTAAAATTTTCTATTTCTTCTTGTTTCAGCTTTGGTAGTTTATATGTTTCTAGGAATTTGTCCATTCCTTCCAGAACCCGTTTTATTGGCATATAATTGCTCATAATATTCTCTTATTATTCTCTGTATTTCTGCTGTGTTGATTGTGATTTCTCTTCTTTCATTCTTGATTTTATTTATCTGGGTCCTTTCCTTTTTCTTTTTGATCAAACTGGTTAGTGGTTTATCAATTTTGTTAATTCTTTCAAAGAACCAGCTCCTGGTTTCATTGATCTGTTCTACTGTTTGTTTGTTTGTTTGGTTGGTTTCGATAGCATTGATTTCTGCTCCAATCTTTATTATTTTCTGTCTTCTGCTGGTTTTGGATTTTATTTGCTGTTCTTTCTCCAGCTCTTTAAGGTGAAAGTTTAGGTTCTGTATCCAAGAACTTTATTCCATCTTTAGGAAGGCCTGGGTTGCTATATACTTCATTCTTATGACCGCCTTTGGTGTGTCCCAGAGGTTTTGGGCTGTGGTGTTATCATTTTCATTGTCTTCTATGTATTTTTTAATTTTCTCTTTAACTTCTTGGTTAGCCCATTCATTCTTTAGTAGGATGTTCTTTAGTCTCCAAGTATTTGTTATTTTTCCAAAATTTTTCTTGTGGTTGATTTTGAGTTTCATAGTGTTGTGGTCTGAAAATATGCAACGTATGATCTCGATCTTTTTGTATTTATTGAGGGCTGATTTGTGTCCTAGTATGTGATCTATTATGGAGAATATTCCACGGGCACTGGAGAAGAATGTATATTCTGCTGAAATGTTCTCAATACATGTGTACCTGCCATTCTGTGGTTCAGGTTTTGCAAATTGTTGCATTAATCCTGAAATCCGTTTTCTAGGTGTGCAGGATGGTTTAGTGTTGATTTGGCTTTATTTCATGGATGTGAGACACACAAAAAAACTTCCTTGCTGTTCCACCATCTTGGCTCCCTCATATGCTAGAATCTTCTAAACAAAGCCAGTATTAAGTCAATGAACATTTACTGAAAGTACCTCCCTTATGTCAGCCTTTTGCATATGTTTTGATTAATCATCACAAAATTTCTATTCTGCAGATAAAAAAAAAAAGAGCCCAAAGAGTTTCAGTAACATATCTTAGAACACATGAGTAATAAATGGCATGCCAAGATGTCAATTCATGTTCTCTGAAACTAACTTCAGGCATCATTAACTTGGAGATACCCTAAGCTGATATAGTGGGTGCTTATCACAATAGAAACTGTATGTCTACTGAATCCATGGGACTAAGTCACATAATCTGCCCTGCTTTGCACTTTCTGACATGGCATTCTATGGATGCTGATGAAGTGAAAATTTGATCAATAAAATATTGAAGTGATTTTTCCTTTCAAAAAACTTGTACAACTTACGATCAATATAAGTGACATCAAATATCAAAAGTCTGTTATTCTTTAGATCTCAAGAGAATTATAACTGGCACCTAAATATAGACATTTCCTAATTTAGAAGTTAATGATATTCTCCAAGTCTTCTTGTTACCAGCTACTTTATTAAACGTAATGAATGACTTCTCTTAGGATGATTTTTGTTGTTTTGTTTTGTTTTCAGGGACAGGTAACATTGGGACTCTCTCTGGGAGTTGCAGTTGTGATTTTAATTGGATTCATACTACTATGATCCCAACCTCAGGGTTTTCTAATGAAACTTGTAGAACTGTTTGAGTAAGAAAAAACATAAAGTGATCAACTAGTCCTAAAGTCTTAAACTGACAGCCCATAGGCTGCAGCTGGCCCTAACTCTATGTTGTTTGTCAACATGATGACACATGTTGAGTTCTTAGAATTTTTTTAATTGGTTGCCAAAATTTTCAAGTAAATGATTTCTCAAATAAAAATCTGTATGTTATCTTTCTCTTGAAAATTTGCAATGCTAGGCAGTACTGGGCCTGCATTCCTACATAGTAAGCAACAGGTGCTTCTTGTAGATAGGCCTGGACTTTCCAGTATGACACCATCCTGGCACCTTGATGAATTGGTAATATTGTGGCCAATGGTCTGTTGACATTGATCTTGTGTTTGTAGTTTTATTTTCTTATAGTAAATTTAAGAAGAAAGAAACATATTTTACTCTATCATGAAATGGGCAAACAAAATGAGAGGGCTTTGTGTTAAAAAAAAAAAAAAGAAGAGAGCAAGTTTCTTGGTGGAGGTGAAGAATGTGCCTTTTTGATTAATGTGAAAATAAAATATCTCAGCTTCAAATTTATTTATGGTATTTACTTGGCCTTACAAGCATTTGAGAGCCATGACATGGCTGTATTTTGGTGATCTGAACAAAGAGAAAGACCTTAAACAGATTCTCAGGGTTTATATTTTTAGGCTGTAACTAACCAGAGAGAGGGTTTCCTCAACTTTTAGTATAGTGCTTGGCATTGAAAGATAACAAATACTTGAAAGAGTTTGTGGGCTAAAATTGAAAAAAGAATATCTTAACATTATGAAATGTTTTCAGAAAAAGAGGATATGGTATTAAAGAAATTTATGTAAATTTAAAATGGGTACAAATACTGGAGGTACAAAAAGAAAAGAGGAAGATGGCCACTGAGTAGGAGGACCCTAGGCTCATCTTGTCGTGCAAACCCAACTAGGTAACTATCAAATAACCACAGCACCTAGTGAAAATGCAGCATATTCAGGCCACGGACAAAATACTTCCAACAGCAAGCAAGAAGAGCTTCTGCAGACCACTGGCCTGATGGATAAAGCTGCCAAAACACAACAGCAGAGTATATGCAGCACATACCAGAGACACTTGCTGAAGTGCTAGGCCTTGGGCACTACATAACCTTTTCTTCATAAGCCATTCCACTCAGGAGAAGGAGACATAACTGGCTTTTCTAACACATAGAAGAAGTCAGAGACTTAGACAAAATGCCAAAATAGAGGAATTTCTCCCAAATGAAAGATTTCAAATGAAAGAACAAGATAAGACCATTGCTAGAGATCTAGGCAAAACAGATATGAGTAACATGCCTGACAGAGAATTTAAAGCAACTATCATAAGGATACTAACTAGGCTTCAGAAAAGAATGGAAGACATCAGTGAGAGTTTTACTGCAGAGATAAAAGAGTTAAAAAAAGAATCAGAGATGAAGAATACAATAAATGAGATTGGAGACAGGTTTGATGTAATGAAAAGCAAAGTGGAGAAACAGAGGAACAAATTAGTGACCTAGAAGACAAAATTATGGAAAATAAAGAAGCTCAACAAAGAGAGAAAAGAAAGTCTTAGGGAGAGTAGAATTAGGGAACTCAGTAACTCCTCCAGATGTAATAATATTTGTATTATAGGACTTCTAAAAGAAGAAGAGAAAAGGAGGCAGAAAATTTATTTTAAAAAATAATAGTAGAAAACTTCCTTAATCTGGAGAAGGAAACAGACATTCAGATCCAGGAAACACAGAGAACTCCCATCAAAATCAACAAAAGCAGACCAATACCAAGACATATTTTAATTAAATTTGCAAAATATAGTGATTAAAAAAATCTTAAAAGCAGCAAGGCAAAAGAAGTCCTTTTTTTTTTATTATTTATTTTTGAGAGAGAGAGGCAGAGCACGAGTGGAGGAGGGACAGAGAGAGAGGGAGACACAGAATCTGAAGCAGCTCCAGGCTCTGAGCTGTCAGCACAGAGCCCGATGCGGGGCTCGAACTCACAAACTGCGAGATCATGACCTGAACCAAAGTTGGACGCTTAACTGACTGAGCCACCCAGGCACCCCAAGAAGCCTTTAACTTACAAGGGAAAATCCATAAGACTAGCTGGAGATTTCTCAATAGCAACTTAGCAAGCCGGAAGGGAATGGCATGATATATTCAGTGTTGAATGGGAAAAATCTGCAGCCAAGAATACCCTATCAAACAAGGCTATCATTCAGAAATGAAGGAGAGATAAAGAGTTTCTCAGACAAACTAAAACTAAAGGTGTTTGTGACCACAAAACCAGCCATGCAAGAAATATTAAGAGGATCTTGTTGAATGTAAAGGACTGACCAAAAGTGACAAAGACAAGACAGGATCTGAGAAAAATCTCCAAAAACAATGACAAAACAAATAATAAAATGACAATAAATAGATATCTATCAATAATTATTTTGAATGTAAATGGACTAAACACTCCTCTAATCAAAAGACAGGGGATGTCAGAATGGATTAAAAAAACAAGTCCCACCTGTATGCTGCTTACAAACGACTCATTTTAGATCTAAAGACACCTACAGATTGAGAGTGACAGGATTGAGAAAAATTTATCATGCAAACGGATGTCAAAAGAGAGCCAGAGTAGAAATACTTGATTCAGACAAATTAGACTTTAAAATAAAGCCTGTAGAAGTGAAATAAGTCAGCCAGAGAAAGACAGATATCATATATTTTCACTCATATGTGGAACTTGAGAAACCTAACAGAAGACCATGGGGGGGGGGGAAGGGAAAAAATAGTTTCAAACAGAGAAAGAGGCAAACCCATAAAAGACTCTTAAATACAGAGAACAA
>CM053571.1:78062008-78158874 GCA_028646485.1 Cryptoprocta ferox
CTGAGGGGGGAAGGGGAAGGGGAAAAGGTAAAGGGGGGTGATGGTCTTGGTGGAGGTCAGTTGTGGGGAAGAGCACTGGGTGTTATATGGAAACCAACCTGACAATAAACTATAAAGTTAATAAAAAATAAATAAATAAATAAAATAAATAAATGAATAAATAAATAAATAAACGAAGACCGTAAAAAGAGACAAAGAAGGGCGTTATATACTCATAAAGAGAACAATTCTACAAGAAGATATAATTGTAAATATTTATGCACCCATCATGAACCACCCAAATATATAATTATAATAATTAATAGCAAACACAAAGGAACTAATGGATAATAACACAATAATAGTAGGACACTTTAATACTCCACTTACATCAATGGACAGATCATCTAAACAGAAAATAAACAAAGAATGGCTTTGAATGACACACTAAACCAGATGGACATAATAGATATACTCAGAACATTCCATCCTAAAACAGCAGAATACACATTCTTTTCAAGTGCACGTGGGACATTCTCCAGAACAGATCACAAATTAGGCCACAAAACAACCCTCAAAAATTCAAGAGGATCACAGCCATGCCATGTACTTTTCTGAGCAAAATGCTATGAAACTAGAAGTCAATCACAATAAAAAAAATCTGGAAAGGCCACAGATACATGGATGTTAAATAACATGCTACTAAACAATGAATGAATCTACCAGAAAATCAAAGAAGAAATTTAAAAAAATACATGGAAACAAGCAAAAATGAGAACATAATGGTCCAAAACCTTTGGGATGCAGCAAAAGTGGTTCTAAGAGGCAAGTATATGGCAATACAGACCTACCTCAAGAAGTAAGAAACATCTCAAATAAAGAACCAGGCCTTACTTAAAGTTAAAGGAATTAAGCAAAAGAACAACAAATGAAGCCTAAAGCCAGCACAAGGAAGAAAATAATAAAGATTAGAGCAGAAATAAATGACATAGAAACTGAAAAAACAATAGGCCAAATCAATGAAACCAGGAACTGTTTCATTAAAAAAAAAATTAATAAGAGTGCCTGGATGGCTCAGTCAGTTGAGCGTCAGACTGTTAATTGCAGCTCAGGTCATGATCTGACAGTTCACGGGATCGAGCCCTGCATCACGCTCTGTGCTGAGTATGCAGTACCTACTTGGGATTCTCTTTCTCCCACTCTCTCTCTGCCCCTTCCTTACTCATGCTTGTGCGCTCTCTCTCTCTCTCTCTCTCTCTCTCTCTCTAAATAAAACTTTGGAAAAAGAGAAAAAAATAATCAAATGATAACCCTCTAGCTAAACTTGCCAAAAAGAAACGAGAAAGGAACCAAATAAATAAAATCACAAATGGTAAAGGAGAAATCACAACCAATACCACAGAAATACAGATAATTGTAAAAGAATATTATGAAATATTGTATGCCAACAAATTGGACAACCTGGGAGAAACTTGATAAATTCCTGGAAAGATATAAACTACCAAAACTGAAACATGAAGAAATAGAAAACTTGAATATACCTATAACCAGCAAAGATTTGAATCAGTAATCGAAAACCTCCCAACAGGTGAATTCTACCAAACATTTAAAGAACAGTTAATATGAATACCTATTCTTCTGTTCAAACTGTTAAAAAAAATAGAAAAGTGAGAATACTCCCAAATTCATTCTTCGAAGTCAACAGTAACGTGATACTGAAACCAGATAAAGACTCCACTAAAAGAGAGAACTACAGGCCAATATCTCTGATGAACATAGATGTAAAAATCCTCAATAAAATGCTAGCAAACCAAATCCAACAATACATTAAAACAATCATTCACCACAATCAGGTGAGATTTATTTCTGGGTTGCAGGGGTAGTTCAATATTTGCAAGTTATTCAATGTGATACACCATATTCATAAAAGAAAGGGTAAGAATCATGTGATCATTTCACTAATGCAGAGAAAGCATTTGACAAAGTACAACATCGATTCGTGACAAAACCCCTCAATAAAGTAGGTTTAGAGGGAACATACTTCACCATAATAAAGGTCATATATGCAAAACACACAGCTAATATCATCCTCAATGTGGAAAAACTGAGCTTTTCCTCTATACTGAAGAAGGACAGGGATGTCCATTCTCCCCACTATTACTTAACATAGTACTGAAAGTCCCAGCCATAGCAGTCAGACAACAAAAAGAAATAAAATCCAAATCATCAAGGAAGAAGTCAAACTTCCACTATTTGCAGATGACATGATACTCTACATAGAAAACTTGAAAGATTCCACTAAAAAACTACCAGAACTGATAAACGAATTCAGTAAAGTCACAGGATATAAAATCAAAGTACAGATATGCGTTGCATTTCTATATACCAATAATGAAGCAACAGAAAGAGAAATTAAGGAAACAATTCTATTTACAATTGCACCAAAAACAGATATCTAGGAATAAACCTAAACAAAGCTATAAAAGACTTGTACTATGTAAGCTAATTATCATCCTCAAAAAAATTATTTTTCCCTTTAAATGGTCTCACCTCAATCTTCTTTTCTGTAGTTTAATAATCTCAGATTTTAAAAAAGTGTTTCAAAGATAAGGCCAGTGTGATGTCATAGTAATCCAAAAGGCGGTAGAAGAGCCCCAGTGGTGCATTATCCTAGGCTTATCTGGAGGTGCTAGACCCTGTTGTATTTTCCTGAGCAAACACCACAGATTCAGTCCACTCCAGCTTCCCTTCCTTGGTGGAAAAGCCCAAAGATGCCAATAACCTTGAATGGAAGACATCGTTAGATGCAGAGATGGAGAGTTCATTTATTTGTGCATGCATTTGTTCTTTTTGTTTTCTTTCATTCATTTGCTCTTGAAGCAGCTGAGAGGCTGCTCATGATAGAGAGCATAGGGTGTGGGTCATCCATTCTGGCTTAGATCCCTTTCCCACTATTTGTTTAAGTTTGAGCAAATTATTTTATTTCTCCAAGCCTCTCTTTCCTCATATGTATCATGGGGGTAACCATAATAGTAATATTTACTGTCTTAGGTCAGTTTCCAGGGAAATAGACTCTGAGAGAGGGATTTGCAAGCAGGAGGTTTATTGCAAACACCCTGGTATTCACATCTGTGGGGGAGTGAAGGAAGCAGGATTGGCTAGAGGGAGGAGGTGAACTCCAACACAGTTCCAACAAAGGCTTCAGCTGATCCCTCAAGGAGTTCAAGAGCTAAAATGGCCCTTCAGAGTGACCCATCTTGGGGCAAGGGACTGAGCCTTTAAACTTTTGTATTAGCCAATCAGGAAAGGAGGCATGACCTTGGGTGACATGACTCTCTTCAGTGAAGGCAATTCCTGGAGAATAATGCAGTCCTCAACCCTGCTGGGAGCCAGAAGAATGAGTGTCTCAGTCCTGTAGAGGGAATTTGGACAGCACACCACATACCTGCCATCCCTGACTTGTGTGCTTCCATGAGGATTAAATGATGGACCTGCCTTGATGAGAGGTTACTGGTGGAAGGCACAGCCTATAAATTTCAGGTCCATATTAATTATTCCCCCTTGATAGCATTTATTTCTTCAAGTCTTCAAGTATTTTCTAGAGCAAACTATTAAACTGTCAGCATCTCTGATGGGAGGTCACACAGCTATCTTTGTTCAGCTTGGTCCCTCCTTTTCACTTCACTATCACCTTGCTTTGGAAAGGAATAGAGCTTAGTGATGAGGAGCAGACGTGCTGGTCAGGAGCTAAGGCTATCAAAATTAGCTTAAGTTTAAGTCAAATTAAAAATTGAGTTTCTCTGGTACAAATAGCGACATTTCAAATGCTCAGTAGCTACACATGGTTAGTGGCTGCTGTATTGGACAGCACAGATATAGAACATTTTGATCAACCACATAAAGTTCTTTTGTCCAGTGCTGCTCTAGAGCCAAAGTGACTGGATTTAAATGACATCTTTGACACTTACTGTTTGCATGGCTCTAAGCAGGTAATTTAATATTTCTGTGTCTTATTTTTATCATCTATAAAATGAGGCTTTAAGTGTCAATTTACCAGTATCATTCATGAGAACTAGTGAATTAGTATATGTTATATATTTAGAGCAAAGCCGGGCATATGGTATTTTCTCAACAGATGTAAACAATCACTATTAATAAAAAATCTGATAAAATGACACTCATTTTATGACACTCATTTCAGAAAGAAAACATAGAATTTATAGATGAAGGGAGAGTGGCTCAGAGTAGTTGCCCATTACCTGTGCTCCCAGTGTTGATGTACCTAACTGCCATGGGATCCATCATAATATATTGTAATTTTCTGTCTGTGCCTGTTTTCTTTACTAGACTCCACAGGCCCAGGATTGGTGTCGTATTCCTCTTCATATGCCTAGTACCTATGATAGCAGCTTGAGCACAGATGACATTCAACAAATACTTTTATTTTCAACAGAGTTCAACTATCTTAAGTGCTTAAGAACTGGCAGGCTTATTATTTAATATCTTAGTAGTAATAGTAGGCTTGGGATTTTGCTAATTTCACCATAGGGACAATGAATTTATAGTTAGGTTTAATGACAAATGAGAAAGATTTATTTAAAATCAGGAGTGGATAGAATATCTAAAATAGATGTTCACGTGTTGGGGAAAAAAAAGAAGAAAGAAGAAAGAAATGAAGGAGAAAAGAGAGGAAATAGATTTAATAAGCCCTATTGGAGAAAACTCAAAGACAGATTTTCTCTACTTCAACATTTTGCCACAGGCAGATCCTGAAGCCCTAGATGCAATCATCTTGGCTAGAATGCCAGGGCTAGAATAAACAGAAATCTGAGTGTGTCAACAAATTATTTAATTAAGCAGAATAGGTGTAAATGTGAAAGCAAAATCATAATGTGCAATAGAATAATGTGATTGAAAGTTTCAGCTGTGATGGAATGGAGAAAGACATGAAAGAAAAAAATACAGTTCTAGGGACCAGACTACAGACTCACTTAGCCAATGTGGGGAAACAAAACAAAACAAAACAGGAAATAAGATTTTAAAAATGGAATTGTAAAATTCAAGAAAACACTTCCTGGGTATAAACATAAATTTAAAAGCAACTGAGATTAAGCCGTCATTTTAGATGAGCCAAGGGTCAGAAGGAGGACTTCAAATGACATTAAAAAGGGTCTCAGCATTTGTGCCATCAGCACAAAAGTGGCAGTTACAATTAAAAGCAGAAGTGAAATGGCTAAGAAGTATAAAAGCTAGGAATGAACAGATGGCCAGGCATTCAGCTTGCTAGGGTGCTAAAACTGGATATATTTTATATTTCATTCCAAGTTAACAAATATTAGGACATTAAAATGCATGAAACATGGTGTGTATCCTATCTTGCCATGTTTTTATTACTAAGTTAGAAAGAATTAGACTGCATGGAACGTATGCAAATACATCAGTCTAAGCAAATGCTGAGTCAGAGGAGATGGGGAAGGTCGGATGGATTTCTAGTTTCCAAAAAGAAGCTTGGTCAATTGCATACTAAGCATCCTTTGTGGAGCTATTCCTAAAGTGGCCACCCACAAGACTCTGAAGGTTAGATTGCTGGATGACACTTTATTTTTATATATTTATTTATTTATTTATCTTAGAGAGAGAGAGAGAGAGAGCATGAGTAGGGGAGGTGCAGAGAAGGAAGGAAAGAGAGAGAATCCCAAGCGGGCACTGTACTAATTGGGATTCGAACTCACAAATCATGGGATCATTATCTGAGCAGAAATCAAGAGTTGGACACTCAACTGACTGAGCCACCTTGGTGCCCCAGGATGACATTTTCTTTAAAGGTGGCAGTGGCCAAGACTCCCATCCTATTTTGTTTTTAGTACTAGCATTAAATTTAGAAAGTGTGTACAATGTTTACTCTTTATGTGGAAGATGTTTCTATCAGACTTTAGTATGTCATTTACTCTAGGTGATCATTAATAAGAGGTAGCTGCACTAGAATCAGTAGACTATTGCTAATACCAGATTGTCATTATGAAACATGTTTTTCAGACATTTGCGTTGACTCTGGAGCTTTCTGCATAGGTTGAGTGAGGCCAGATGGAAAGAACAGGCGTTCATTAGTTCGCAAGCTTATTGATTAAGGAATATGAGTATGTTTAGAGTAAGTGACCTCTCTTCCACTTCTTCAGTTTGGTCCAAGTCCATGTCTAGGGTTCTGTAACCAGGCCATGATTCTGATTCTCTGTGAAGTTTCTTTTTGCATGATTGGGAAATAGCACATGTGTCCTAGGCCACCATATTCTCCTCTCTATCTTCAGAATACATAGTGATGAATCCCTGAAAAAAAAAAAAGAGAAATTTCTTTTTCTCCACTTTTCATTTTGACTTGAACCATGACTGCAGTATATTCATTAAGTTAGTCTGCCACTTAATCTATATTTTTGGAGTGCCTACTTTGTGCTCAGTACTGAGAAAGGAACTTGGGATAAAACAGTCTTTGCAACTTATGGTTAAAAACAGACCAACTTTCTCTTAGTCTATATTTATTAACTCTCACTCCTTTTGACATATTCTAAATACAGTGTAGAAAAACATCCAAACCTAACATTTATGGAGACTGCAGCTGCACATCTAAAATCCTTAAGAGAGTGTGTGTCCATTCCCCTACTTCCAACTCCCATCTACTCTAGGTTACATCTAGAAATACTGTACACAGAAAGGAAATATCTGTGAATGGTGTCAAGTTTGCTATCAGTTTGTGAGGTCATTGGGAGAATATTTAGCTTCCTCTATATATCATTAACACCTGGAAGGAAAACCACTGTTTGGTCAAAAAGAAGGAAATAAAAATCTGTGTAGTCATATATGTGATTACATATGTAATATGTACTATTGTGTATTATATAGGTATATATTATATACATATACCTGCAGGTATATATGTACATAAACAGTAAAATATATTTTATTATATATGGATAATTTACCTATGTACAAACACAATAGAAAATAATATAAGTTTTTAAGCACGGTGAAGGCAATTCTCACTGTAGGCATGAACTTGAAGAAGTATTGTGTGTTTGTGTGTGTGTGTGCATGTGTGTGCATGGGCCCATGTGCATAGGTTGGGATAGGGATGAAGGCTAGGAGAGGATGGAGACACTATGAGAAGGAATGCAGAGCACATAAACACAGAATTCTTTGGTGTCCCCTATCATGATTACTGAATGGGTATTGCTGGTGCAATAGTCATGATCAGTGGTAATGGTAACAGAAGGGAGAGGATGGAAATGATTATTAGAGGAAAGGTTAGAGGAAGATGGTGCCTTGGCTGCATTAGTAGCATATTCTATTGCTAATTTAATATGTAATACTATGTTTTTACACTTAATTTATTGATATATATAAAAGTATGCATACATAAATTATGCACCAATAGTAAATAGAAATATCTTCCACATTTCCAAAGTTTAGAAGTTGATAATAAGCTTTCTTTAGATGGTAGGAGAGGTAAACCACCTTCATTTATAAATATAAACTATATATCAAAAGTAATTTAAAAATCCATTTACACAAAATTTGCTATAAAGAATGAATGCGTTTTAAAACTGATAAAATATGTATATCATTTCCAGCCATACCCAGCTATGATTACATGATTTTTAAAAAGCCAATAATTATTTCAGTATTCATCTAAAATATTCTGATTGAATGAGGAGATAAACAAATCTGCTATTAGAAGATGAAAGGAATATGTATATGTAAAATCATTGAAGAGAGTACTTGAGAGAATTACACAAATGCTTGAGGAAAATTTATGTAAATACCATTTTTTTAGAAACTTAAATGCAAAAGTGTTCCAAGAGTGGCGTACTATTACATCATAAATATGTATCATTCTAAAAGTAATGCCGAAGGCATAAGGCATATCTCTTTGAGATAAGCACTGTTTAATGAAAATAGAAAAACATTTTCAAAGTAACTTGATTGCTGAATGTTCACATCAGTTACGACTGTTTCAGTAAAAAATAAACATAGATATTTCAGGGGCTCCGGGGTGGCTCAGTCGATTGAGCACCTGACTCTTGATTTCAGCTCAGGTCATGATCCCGGGGTTATGAGATCAAGCCTTGCATCTGGCACTGCACTGAGCATGGAGCCTACTGAGATTTTGTTCTCTGTCTCCCCCCTCCCCCTGCTTTCTCTCTCAAAAAAAAATTTTTTTTTAAATAAACAAACGAACGTAGATATTTCAGTAGAGAGAATAACCGAAGGATATTTTTTCTTGACAATATGTGGCTTATGGATTAGATATTTGAAAGATAGAAATAATTTTAAGGGCTTCAAAATAACACCTACAAAGTTGAAAAATATATTTTTTAGAAGGTTTTATAAGTATCAGTCCTTTTCACTAACTCTTCACTTACTCCCATTCTCATGACTGTTGCTTCTGGCATTAGTTAGACCATAGGGGAAAGACACCATGTACAGAAACATGGGTGAAAGAGACACTGGACTTAGGGTATTATATACCTACTAATGCTAGGAACCTGAGATAAATTTTATAAAAATATATATTGAGTGATTTGTGCCAAAATATTGTGAAAGATGGTTTTCATTTATTTTTAAAATCTATTACTTCCAAAACCCTGTGAGAATTTAACTATTCTCCCCATGTTGCGGGTGAAGAAACAAAGATATATAGTGATTTAAGTTAACTTGCCCAAGGTTGAGCAACTAAAAAATGTCAGACAAGACTGGACTGGAACTTAGGCAGCTATGCCTTTAACCACTGCTCTGCATGGCCAACCATATTAAACCCAACTATAATTCTTTATGATTAATTTTATCTCTAGAAGTCTGAGAACTGTAAAATAACCAGCCCAAGGTTGTTTCACAGATTAAGTGTCAGAGCAGGATTTAAACTCAATTTGACTCCAAAGCTACCTTCCACTGTGTTTTGCTACCTTTCATTTGAGATGTTGCCAAATATTTGTACCATGTACTGGTTGGTACCTGTAGTTTATTGAGCTGGTGGCATCAGATCAAGGACCCTCATAGGGTGCTAATGCATTGGTAGGAGGCCAGGAAGATCCCTGTCTAAAAGTGTATCCTAACGGTCCAGCTGCAAATCAGAATCTGTTAACTTTGTGCCATGGTGATTCCTCATGGGACCTATACTGTATATAATACAGAACTGAACATAGCATCTCAAAACGAGTTGAAATGTGTGATCAGCCATAAATCATGGGTGGTAGATGAGAGTGAGTCAAACTAGACATACTACTACTACTAAGAAGAAGACTGTCATACACATATTGGAGTATCTAGCAATTCCATGAATATTAAGAAATGTATCTGAGTACAGATAATCTATTATGCAATTAAAATACTGACTATTGCTTAGAACCAGATTTTTTAATGCAAGTAGCCTTATATAGATTAGTAATTATAAGACTGTTCATTATCATGGATAGTAATCAAAAAAACACTTTCTTGGAAGAACATAATGTGAATAATGTTATATAATATATTATTGAGGCAAACCACAAGAGACTCTTAAATACTGAGAACAAACTGAGGGTTGATGGGGGGTGGGGGAGAGGGGAAATTGGGTGATGGGCATGGAGGAGGGCACTTGTTGGGATGAGCACTGGGTGTTATAGTTGAAAGGGAATTGTTTGGCCTCCATGCCAATTATACAGATCTGTGGAAGAATTTCTTCAAAGTAACCCTTGAGGATCTAGATATTTAAAATGTATGTGCTTGTCTCATGACTGCTTGAATGTGGGTATGTGTATGCTGACAATGGAAACAAAAACTTTGGAATAATTATAAATACACTCTCCCAAACAGATCATTTAGTATAGAGGCCTTTTGAACTTTGCCAAAATAGGTACTTCATGCAGAGAAGGCTGCTGAGACCAAATGCTAGAATTATTAAGTAGCCATTAAACAAATTCTAGGTAGAAAGAGAGCTATGAAAGGACAGAATTTGATGAGATGAATGACCTTTCAGCGTTGCTAAGGAACTCTCGTGGTGGATATTCCCCCTTAATTCAATAGCCAGCAAATAAAGCAATAAATTTGAACATGCCCAACCACTAGGAAATCATTTCTCCTGCTAAAAGGAGTCATAATAGGAAGCAGAATGCAGATGGTCTAGCTGATAGTGTTCTGCTCCCATGGGGCCCATTCTTCAGTGCTGAGCTTTCCCAAGAGCTCTGTGGCTGATAAACTGCTCTCCCCTGGAGTCCTGCCCCAGCCAGCTGACATTAAGTGACTGAACACTGAGCAGATCTGTCCCACTGAATCAGCCAGCCTCACCCGCCTTCCCCAGACAGCAAGGGACTCTAGAGGAGTAAATGCAGACCCAGTGTAATGCAGGGACTTCTGGCATGCACTTCTCTTTTCCCTCCATCTGTTGAGTCCTTTAAGCCTGGAAAACTGGAAAATATTCATGAAGAAATAGACCTGACCTCTTTCATGCTAGAGGACATTGTAACTCAAGAAAAATTGTTCTCTCTTCACTGTAGGGCTCTCCTTAAAGAGAGAAGCTCTCCTTATTCTGACAAAAACAATTGCAGTAAAATACTTGCTACATTATATGGCAAAAATAAACAAACAAATAAATACGTAAATATAGAAAAGCCTGTCTAAAGGGTACTTTAAACTCAGTATGCACCAACTTATCATTCTTTGTAAGTTACTGCTCTATTAAAAGTCACCACCAAGTGAACCCTTATTAAAGATGCAGTTATAGGTGGAGTCTGAGTCTTGGACCAAGTGTTTGTTTTGTTTTCTTTCTCTCAATAAATTCCTTGATCTATATGGCAATAAAATATGATTTGAATAATTCTGTAGAGTTGGACATTTTTTCCAGCAGGATTGCCTGTTTGAGAAATACCATGATCCTAAAATGTTAAGGGATATGTCCTATAAGTGACTTAGCTAACCCTGTGACAGTCCTCTGAATAAAAGAAGAAAAAGGCTGCTGAACTTCAAGTTCAAGTGAGATTCTAAAAGGATTAATTCACTATTAAAGCTACCACCCTAATCATTATCCAGAGAATGTTAAGCTGGTACGTAACGGGAACATTGGGTTTTAAAGTACCCTTTAGACAGGCTTTACTTTATGTATATATTTATTTGTTTTATTTATCTTTATCACATAATGTAGCAAGTATTTTATTGCAATTGTTTTTGTCATAATAAAGAGAACCCTAAAACAATCTAAATGACATCCACTCCTCAGTGAAGAAAGAATATTTTTTCTTGAATGACAATGTACCCTGGCATGAAAGAGTTCAGTTATGAGACAAATCTTCCTGTCAATGTCTTGCTCAAGGTGCAATCATGTGCCTGCTTAGCTCTTGGAGTGTGCTGTTGACACAAATAAGATCTCTATTTACTGGCAAAAAAAATCTCAAAGCCAAACCCCTAAGAAGAAATGGTGTGATACAATGTGATTTCAAGGAAAAAAAAAACAACAAAAACACAAAAATCGTGTTTCTAATGAAGCTGATTCTTTGATCCACTGGGAGAGGGTGTCCCGTCAACAGAGGTGGAGTTTATTTGGTCTGGAAACCTGGAAGATCAACTCTGGAGAAAGGCAACTTGAACCAGGACCTAGGAAACTTGGTTTCTAGTCCTGTATTAGCGAGTAACATGCTGGTCCCCTTCAGCAGTGGTACTGTAGCTCTTCCCTCTGAGTTTCAATTTTATTGTTTATTAGGTGAGGAGAGAGAGAGCTTATTAGCAGATCTCCATGGTAGTTGCTAGCCTGAAACACCATAGTCTCTGATTGCACTTGAAATATGACGATCAAAGTCAGAAATACTGTTTAATATTAACTGGAAATATGTTTCACATTCTCATGTAATTATATTTGGGATTGTACAGTGTGCACATTCATACTTTTCTCTCTGCTTATTTCTAAATAATCATGAATTACAGAGAGTATCAATACATTTTTAGTTCTAAGAAGGAGATTATAGTTTTGGATAGTTTGGGCAGGTTCTGTATTTAAAGCACAAAGTCACTTTTACTAAATCCCTACTTAAAATTCGAAATGGAATTTCCCAGGAACTAATGATTCTATAAGATTTTATGAAATATCCCTGAATTTTATCCAAGAAGTCTCATTTGAAATTGGTGAGACTGTATTTATTTATTATTTAAAAAAATTTTAAGAGCCTCTTTTGTATTTTTTAAGTTTATTTTTATTTATTTTAAGAGAGAGATAGAGAGCAAGTGGGGGAGGGGCAGAAAAAGAGGGAGACAGAATCCTAAGCAGGCTCTGCACTGTCAGTGCAGAGCCCAATATGGGGCTTAAATTCATGAATCGTGAGATCATGACCTGGGCCCAAATCAAAAGTGGGACGCTTAACTAAGCCAACCAGGCGCCCCAGTGAGAATCTATTTCTTAAACAATAATTTTTCTACTTTTTTCTTTCTAATCAAGTAATTGGAATAAACTAGTTAATTCACTTCACTGTTATTTAGCACCTAAGTGCATATCACTCTGCTAGGAACTGTGGGCAAAACAAATAAGACACATTTCTGCTCTCTGGGAATTTATTATGATCGACAAGTATAGGATTATATTTATATGCTTACAGGATTTAGACATTTGAAGAAATAATTATATCGGTTATTTCCATATTACATTTGTTTTCTTTCTCCATTTACCTTATATCAAAGAGGAAAGAAGAAACATATATTATTTTGTAAGACTATACTTTTAGAGAAGTGCTTTATCATTAGGGAGAAAGTTTTTGTGGTGTAAAGAGAGGAGTCTGTAATCATCTTTTGTCTGGTGATGCTAGGATTGATACAGTGCAAACCATGTCTGTTTGGAAACACAACCTGCCCTAATCCTTAGGCATCAGGGTGTGCCTGACATTCATGTCAACGCTGCTTTTAAAGGCTGCTGTTTGGCATCACAAAGCAGTTTAAGGGACCACTTGCATAGGTGTGGGGAGCACTGCTATCTACCTCTCTAGTAACAGTAATGTGAGTCTCCTTTCCATACATACAAAGACTGGAGGCATGAAAAATGTCAAAAGGCAGAGAGTTTGGGATGCTGCAATACTGGGCAGGGGTTATCTTACTGTGCCCTTGGACTGTGAAGAAAGAATCCCTGATAGGATTTCTGTGCCTCCATATTTTCATACTGAGCTGCATCAGAAATTGCGTAGCCACAGCCTGCAACCTTCAGTCAGTTAAGTTTTCGCTATGACCACACAGTGAACAAGAGAAATATATGGTGACCAAGTCTGGCTGTAGAGAAAGGCTTGCTTTACTGTTCATTGGTGGCAAGAATTGACTTCATAGAGTAACTTGGAGAAGAAAGGAGGTATATTAGAAAGTGGGGGATTTTCCTAACAGTTAAGAGTTGTGTGAGGGTGGAATTGGTCATCCATCCAGTGTTCACCAGCACAGACAAACCAGAAATGTGTTACCATATGTTGAAGATGAGGGAAATCCAGTAGCCACTGGGAATTTGAACTGCCATGTTTCTGTGAGTCTATAAATCAACTCTTTAATTTTTTCGAAGATCTCTACTGAAGGAGACTTTTTAGCAGAGAAGTATAGTACAAGTTTTCCTAAATTCTGTCCCATGCATTGTGAATTCTTAGAGATTCTGGTTTTGCCAGAAATAAAGGAGTTCTGTGACAAAACAGGTTTGGAAAATGCTAGACACTTGACACTAGAACCCTCCACTGGAGATTTAGAATGCATATAAACAAAGTTGATAGTAAAAAAAATTGTTTAAACCTTGTTTAAATCAGCATTTGTCAAACATATTTACTATAGACATTATAACCCTTACTGTTCCATAAAACTAGTGTTCCAAAATCTATAGCTTAAGAAATGATCTGTGGGAAGAAAGAACATGACTTTTTAGTCATGTTAACTTGGGTGGCAAGTCTGGCTAAGCCACCAATTAACTACTTGAGCTGAAAGAAACTTCTTGCTGTCACAAGCTTTAGTGTCTTTATCTGAAAAATTGGGGAAATACCCATGCAGGATCTTATGAGTATTCAAATAATTCTTGTAAAGTTCTTAATAGTGCCTGGCCAAAAGCAAGTGCCCAGTTCGTTGTGACTATGTTTACCAGATACTAAGATCACGATTGTTTCGCTTGGACAACTATTTCTCTTGCAGTTTAAAATGCACTTCCTTTTGTTGGTCTTTGATGGGGGTAGGAATAGAGTCATTAATCATTAAAATAACCCTGATTGCATGATTTGATGAAACAGCTGTGGCTTCATCACCTAGTCTTTGCCCATGGGACAAAGGGCCTCAGCTGCAGTGATCCCCAATCCCTAATTTCAGGGAGCAGCTCAGCTTTATTCACTGTTTCCAGATAGACCTGGAGCTGAAGGGCACAATATTACAATGGGGTCCTGAGCAGGTTGTTTGAAAGTTGAAGAATACCCATTCAAGCAGTATTTTATTTTACCTCCACAAAATTTTGTTTGAACCCCAATTATGAGACTAATATTTTAGGATTGTGATGGGTAACCTCATGCATCTTCTCACTACTCCCATGAAATTTGTTGTCTGTATCTTGTATTCTAAATATTAGTTGTCCTGAATGCAAAAATGGTCCAGCCAATCAATCCATCATCTGTGTCCCCAGGTTCAGCCTCAGAACTTAGGCTATCATCTCCATATTAGTCTTGCAGGAGCAAAATTCTAATTAAGAGAGCATCATTTCAATAATGCTTTTCTTTGCAGAACATTTCTTTCGGAAATGAGAGACTTAAAAGGGAAAATCCATTACTATTGTAATGAGGTCAAGAGAATGCCTCCGAGTGGATATCCAATGTACTGAGGGACTTTCAGTTGTCAGTGGTTGAGATACAAATTGAAATATATCTATTGTTGATGAGTAGTCAGTGCTCTTGTGACAGCTCTCTCTCTCTCTCTCTCTCTCTCTCTCTCTGCCAAGGATATTATCTTTTGAGAAAGTATGGTGGTTAAGGGCACAGGCAGACCTGGTTCAAGTGGTCTTGGGAGAGTTGCCTTATCTGATACTCAGATTCTTCATTTATAATAGGGGATAATGATTCTGGGGGGTATTGCTAAAAGTAAATGTGGAAATAAATGCACATACATATATAGCACTTGACACATTGGAAGGAAGTACTTAATAAAAATTAGCTATCTTTGTTATCTTTATATATCTCCATTGTAAGATTGTGCTCTCAGTTTATTTCTTAACAAATAATCAAATAATTAGCACTATATAACTTTTTATATGTGTCATTATAAAAGGATATTGTGAGATGATTAACTAGTACAAAGAAGGCTTCATTCTCACTGGAGTTTAGTCTGCTCTAAATATAATGCAGACATGAGTCATTTCATCTAAATACAGGGAGGAGAAAAGTATTCTTAATGGGCTTATTGAGTCTTCATAGTCTGAAGAAATTGAGAAGTCATATATTCCACAACATTTTTTCATCAGAGGGAAATATAGTCTATAATTAGAGATATCTAGAAAAGGCTATTTAATAAACTTCATTTAAATTTTATACTAAGCCTTTAAAATATTTTGCTCATTAAATTATATTAGTGATTCCAAAATATTATCCTCAGGCTCCTTCTGGAAGTTATATATGGAGATCAACAGCTAAGGGATTTATAACTAAGTGAAATCTAGGCAAAATATATGGGCATGTCTTTGCATTGTTTCTCCAGAATAAAAATTTAAAGCAATAGCTAGGAGAAGGAAAAGTTTAAAAAAATACAAATACAAGGTGATGAGAGCAGCTAACAGTGAAGGAAAATGGGAACACCAGTTTATTAGAAGGGACTTAGAATAATGAGTTTTCCTACCACCATAGCTACTAAATAATGCTTTAGATTTTCACAGCTCTGAGTTTTCTGCTTTGAGGGAGAAACATTTCTTATATAAACTAAAGCTTTCATCATATCTAAATTTAAGAAATGAAGACAAAAGATTCATAATTATTCTAATTTTTCTCTAAACTAGAATATGATTTGAGTTGTGAATACACCTTGGTTTTACTGATTACACTTGTAAATTACATTGTCTGGTCATCTGGTAGAGACGTTGGGAAGAATTGTGGCTTCTGAGGTTACAAATAATCAATGTTTGAGATTTCCTTAGACTAACTGAATTGAACTGAATTGAAATCCTAGCTTTTAGTATCTCAAAATGAATTCTCTTGGAATTCATACCCCAGTATAGGGAAATTACTTCACTCCTCACCCCACTTTCCTCATGTTAGTAAACTCACATGTCTTCCAAACTAGTATTAGGATTCTTCAGCTAAAAATCATAGATTAATTCTGATTCACACATTAAAACAGTGATGTCACTTAGTGCTTTCTCGTGCAAACTACATACTTAGAGAGAAAACCCGTATGTTTTCATCTTCTTAAAACTCCTAGGACAAATTTAGCATATCTAGCTTTACTGCAAAGGTTGATTAGATTATTTCATTTCTTCCCTTAATGTATAAAAGATCACTGTTTTCAAAATCATTTCTTTTCTCACTATAAGCGTACAAGAAAATAAAAATGTCATTTAGTGCTTTAGTAAAACCAGGTTCTGGGGTGTGGATGGGGAACAACTGGAACTCTCACATACTGCTGACGGGAGTGTGAATTGGTATATCCACTTCAGAAAAACATTTTTCAGTGTCTAGTAAAATTGAATAAATGCATGTCCTAGACATAGGAATTAAAAAACACATAGGTATGTTTATCAAAAAACGTGTATAATTCTTAAAAAATATATATGTAAGAATGTTCATAGCAGCATTATCCACAACAGCCGGAAACGGGAAGCTATCCAAATGCTTCTCCACATTAGAATGGGTAAGAAAATTGAGGGGTGCCTGGGCGCCTCTGTTGGTTAAGCTTCTGACTTTGGATGAGGTCATGATTTCACAGTTTGTGAGTTCGAGCCCCACATCAGGCTTTGTGCTGACAGCTCAGAGCCTGGAGTCTGTTTCAGATCCTGTGTCTCCTTCTTGCACTCTGCCCCTCCCCTGTCCTCTCTCTCTCTCTCTCTCTCTCTCAAACATAATAAAATAAACATTTTAATAGAATGCATAAGAAAATTTAAATATATTTATGTAATTGAATATTACACAGCAATGAGACTACTCAAACTATAGCTACACAAAACAATATGGATGAAGCTTAGAAACATAATGTTGGGCAAAAGCGGTACTTACTTATGATACCATTTACATAAAATTCAAAAATTAAGCCAAGATAGTGATTGTTTTGGGTGCTAGTGACTAGCAGAGGGCAAAAAGGGCACTTTTGGGAGATTGGAGATGCTTTGTTTCTTAAACTTATTAGGCTGTACCCTTGTGATTTGTGTACTTCTCTGAACATGTGTTATACTTCACTAAAAAGGTTTTTTTTTAATGTTCTAGTGTCAAAGCTATGATATTGAACAGATGGCATCCAAAAAATGCTATACAGATTAATATAAAAATTGGTTGTAAATTTTTTCAGGAAAACATTAAAAGATTCAGTACATTTATGACTCAAGTTTTATAAGCTTCTTTCCCTCTTATTTTGAACATCATCCTGTACATTTAGAAGGCCTGCCTGCTTCTTTCAATCCACCATCAATTAGTCTTTTCTCTCTGTGTTTAAGGTGTAGCTCCCTGACATCGAGGACTTTTAATTTTATAACTTCTATTTACCAGAAATACCTAAAGATTATGAAAAGCATTTGCTTAGTCTTTGCAGACGTAGGAGATAACAACGATGCTATAAACATGACTCCAAATGCAGCTTTGCTATAATTAGATTAAAGATGGGTATATAAAAAGTGTATGGTAAACTTAGTGCAATGCAGACATTTGATGTAATGTAATTCACTATTTGAAAACATCTCTTATTAAAATATGCAACATTAAGAAATCAATAAAAAACCAGTCAGATTTCTCCTTAAAATGAAAGGATCAACCAGAAGATAGATTTTTAGACTGTGTTTGCCCATTCACATACATGTATTGAAAGTGTTTCAACATTTCAAGTGTCCATAAAAAGAAGGAAACAAATGTTCTTACTAAGGAAAAACCACTTACCCTTTCCATACTTTTTGTACTTTGACCTCTAACTTATTTTATTTTACTTATTTATTTATTTATTGTTTATTTTTAATACTTATCCATTTTTGAGCCGGGCAGGAGGGGCAGGGAGAGAGGGCAACACAAAATCTGAAGCAGGGTTCAGGATCTGCTCTGAGCTGTCAGCACAGAACCCATCACGGCGCTTGAACTCACAAACAAACTGTGAGATCGTGACCAGAGCCAAAGTCAGAAGCTTAACCAACTGAACCGCCCAGGTGCCCCTCTATTTTAGATCAAGTATTCTCTGTTTCACAGGATATTATTTTACACTCAATTAACAATTTCAGCATCGTATTAAAAAGAGAATACCACTTCCAGTAAAGTTCCTTGAGCACCAGACATAGTTCTATCAGTAGCTGGGAGTCCTTGGAAAGGAATTTAGAATGATAGAAAATCAGATGTGAAAAATATCTTAGTCCCAACCTACCATTTTGCAAATGAGGATGCTAAGACCAAGAAACCCTAGGTAATCAAAAAGTGCTTATTAGTAGTGGATCCAGGACTGCCTCCCAGTTTTCTAAAAACTGCTAAGCCATTGTTGTAATTGCCCAAAGAGAGCAATTAACTTTTTCATAACTTAAAAACAGTATAAATCAAGTCAATCTTAAGACTTACATCTGGCTTTATTTTTTAAAATTACTCAAACTTTTTATTTTCATAGTTTATTTTCATTTGATTTTGAACAGTTGATATACAACTGTCTGGGCTTTTTATGCACTACATTAAAACATAGCCTTTTCTGTATTAGAATTTGAGTGCTATACAGTCAGTCACACAACTCTACAATACAAACATAAATATCATTTTAGTTGAGAAGTAGCTCGTTTCATTTCTTTTGTAGTTAGGATTTCCTTTAATTTTGGATTGTGATTCATTGTAGCATTGAAGATCAGTAGAGTTGAGGATCATGGGAAAACAAATCATACAAGAAAAATACATGTTTTTTTTCCAGATCTCCTAATATTTCTTATTTATATAAGATTCATTTAAATCAAAAATGGAAAAACAAGATGCTATTTTATTGCATAGGATGGCAAACGAAACTTTTATTACTTTGAAGTTGTAATAAGTTTGGTTGCTTACCAAACTGAGAAAATAAAAGCATAACTTTTCATTTTGGCAGCAGAGATGAAGTAATATAAGAAAAAAGTTCAAAATTAAGATTTTTATCTAGACTCTTGATATATAGTTCTTATGTACTAGATGCATAATTTTGTGATGTCTAAATGACTTGAAGGCTCAGAAATAAATGAAAAGAACAAGGGGTATATGGGGACTGGATTTGAGATGGCGCCCTGCCACTTTCATTTTAGGCAAATCACTCGGTCTCTCTGCAGGTTTCATGTGACAATTAGGCTAGATTACATCTGCGGAAGTGCCTTGGAAAATGGATATAAGTATACAATTGTAAAATGGTATTATTGTTATTAACTCATTATATGTGTCTGCTAAAAGCTTGGCACCATTTTACAGGGCTGGAGAGTCCTTTTTTCTACTTCGCAACTTCTTCCCTTCCAAATTTTAAGTTTTTTGCAAGAATACTATTCTGGATGGCCCAACTTTAATACTTAGCAGGAGAAAAGAGTGGGTTCTTAGTGCATTACAGAGAAAAATAAGTAGTCGAAATGAGAAAATTATTGCAGTTTTAAGATATCTCATCAAGAATGCCTTGGGTGAAAAGAAAATCCAATCTTTGAGTCACAGATCCACCCACAGCTATCACATTGTAATGCTGTTATCAAAATACCTCCATTTCATCACTGATAATTTTATGAATTGGAGCATATAGAGAAATGTACCTGGTAGAATGTATTTTTGCTATCGCTTGCTATGTTTAAGGATAGGTGTATACTAGTCTAGAAAGAATATTTATATTTTTTAATCAACATATAAATAGCATACTTTGTACATATAGAACTACACGTATAAGAAATTATCAATAATCTAAACATACCTAGAGACAAAAATAACTCAAAGAAGCTCTATAAATGTCACAATGGATTCTGCTACTGATAAATGACTCAGATGTCATATTTGAAAGTCATTCATTCATTCATTCATTTATTTAACTAATATTAATTAAATGCCTTGGAAAGGTATTGTACAAGGTGTTAAGGCTTTGTGTAGGTGATTAAGTACATATTATTCATCCAATAACATTCTTTCCTATTCTTCCCACCACATTTTCTTCATCTTATATCTGAGTTTTATATTTCTCTAGTTTAGGTTGTAAGTAAGCTCTTTTACATGCTCTGTTGTAAAACAGAAATCATGTTTTATAGTGAAAAAAGGCAAATTAGGGAAAGGAGGACATATTGTAAAGGTCTTAGTAGGAAAGAAAGAATTCTTTCTTTCTTTTCTTTCTTTCTTTCTTTCTTTCTTTCTTTCTTTCTTTCTTTCTTTCTTTCTTTCTTTCTTTCTCTCTTTCTTTCTTTCTTTCCTAATAAGATAATAAGCTATAAGAAGGAAGTTATGGTGCTTAGTTTTATCAATTTATTAAAGGATCCTTTCTACAAAGATTCAATAGGGTCAAGATGTCAGTTATTCTCAACTTGATCTATTAGTTCAAGGTAATCCCAATCAAAATCCCAGAGAGCTATTAAATAGATTCAGTAGGGTCAAGATGTCAGTTATTCTCAACTTGATCTATTAGTTCAAGGTAATCCCAATCAAAATCCCAGAGACCTATTAAATATTGAGGAACTTCTCTGAAGTTAATATGGAAAGACAATAGATCCAGAATAGGCAACAGAGTATTGAAGAAGAGCAAAGAGGACTAATATAAGCTGATATCAAGGCCTTTTATAACACTGCAGTAATAATGTGGAATTGGTGAAAGAATAGACAAATAGATAAGCAAAACAGAATAGAGAGCCTAGAAATAAATCCACAAAAATATAGTCAAATGATTTTTGACAAAGGAGCAAAAGCAGTACAATAGAGCAAAGATAGTTTTTTCAACAAAGGACAACATCCACTCATGATAAAAACTCTCAATAAAGTAGTGTTAGAGGAAACATACCTCAACATAATAAAGGCCATATATGCAAAATACACAGCTAATATCTTACCAGTGGTGAATAATTGAGAGCTTTCCCTCTAAGATCAGGAAAAAGACAGGGATGTCCAATCTTACCACTTTTATTCAACACAGTACTGTAAGTCCTAACCATAGCAATCAGACAAGAAAAAGAAATAAAAAGAATCCAAATCAGTAAGGAAAAAGTAAAACTTTCACTATTTGCAGATGACATGATAGATACTATATATAGAAAACATGAAAGACTCTACCAAAAAAACTACTAAAATGACAAATATATTCACTAAGGTCATAGAATACAAAATAAATGTGCAGAAATCTGTTGCATTTCTATTCACTAAATATAAAGTAGCAGAAAGAGAATTTAAGAAAATAATTCTGTTTACAATTGCACCAAAAATAATAAAATATCTGGGAATAAACTTAACCAAGAATGCAAAGACTTGTGCTCTAAAAATTATTACAAAATTGATGACAGAAATTGAGGATTACACAAACAAAAGAAAAGCTATTCTATGCTCATGGGTTGAACAAAACAAATATTGATAAAATGTCCATACTATCCAGAGCAATCTACAGATTTAATGCAAATCCTATCAAAATGTCAAAACCCATTTTTCACGGAACTAAAAAAAATAATCATAACATTTGTATGGAACCACTACAGTTCCTTAACAGTGTCTTTCAAAGAGCAAAAGTTCTTAATTTTGATGAAGTCTCATTTATTAATTTTCTTTCTTTTATGAACTGTGCTTTTGATCTTATGTATATTGTGTGAGGAATGGACCAGTGGTTTTGTTTTCCATGTGAATATTCAATTATTCCAGAATCATTTGTTGAAAAGCCTTCGCTTTATCCACTGGATTGCCTTTACATATTTGTCAAAAATCAATTGATCACTTAAGTAACCCACAAAAAACTATTAGAGCTAATAAATGATATCAGGCTGTAATTGTAGATTTATCTATTTCTCTTTGAAGTTATACTTATTTTGCTTCACATATTTTGAAAGTCTGTTATTAGGTGCCTAAATGTTTAGGATTATGATATCCTGTTGATAAATTGATCCTTTTATCATTAAGAAATGCCTCTCTTTTTTGGTAGTAATATTGTTTACTCCAATGTTAATTAGCCACTACAACTTTCTTTTGATTCACATTAGCAAACTATATCATTTTCCTTTACATTTAACTTATTTGTAGCTTTTATACCAAACTATATAGTTGGGTCTGTTTTGCTTAATATAATAAGCTCCACCTTTAATTGGTGTATTCAGACAATTCCATTCAATGTGATTATTGAATCTATCATCTTGCTATTTATTTTTCTATTTGTCTCATGTGTTCTTTATTGCATTTTCTCTCTATCTAGTATTTTTGAGTTATTATTGTATGATTCCATTTCATCTACTTTGTTAGCATATTAGCTATGACTGACTCTTTGCATTAGTTTAGTTGCTCCTTTAATGTTTATATATACATCTTTATCAGCCTAACTTTTAGCATTAATATGCTTCAAGTACATTGTAAGATCCTTACAAAACACACTTTTATTTCTCTCCTGTCAGTCTTTGTGCTCTTTTTTTATCATGCATTTTACCTCTATAGATATTATAAACTCTACAATGCATTATTAATATTTTTGCTTTAATCTGTTAATTAACTTTTAAAGAGATTTAAATAATTAAAAAAACTATTTCTATTTACCAAGGTAGTTACTACCATTTCTGGTTCTTTATTCTTTTTTGCAGGTACAAGTTTTTAACAGATTTTATTTTACTCTGCTTAAAGGACTTCCTTTAACATATTTGTAGTTATATTCAGGTTGTTATTATTTTCTTCTTTTATATGTTAAAAAGAACATTTATTTCATCTTTGTTCTTAAAAGATATTTTCAGGGGCGCCTGGGTGGCTCCGTCAGTTAAGCGTCCGACTTCAGCTCAGGTCATGATCTCGCAGTTCGTGGGTTCGAGCCCCGCATCGGGCTCTGTGCTGACAGCTCAGAGCTTGGAGCCTGTTTCGGATTCTGTGTCTCCTTCCCTCTCTGCCCCTCCCCTGCTCATGCCCTGTCTCTCTCTCTCTCTCAAGAATAAATAAACGTTTAAAAAAAAAAGATATTTTCATTGGGTGAAAAATTCTAGGTTGACAACTTTTTTTCCTCTCAGTACTTTAAAGATGTTGCTCTAGTACTTCCTAATAAGTGGTTTCAATGAGAAATCTGCTGTCATGTTCATTTTTATTCCTCTGTATGTAGCATATAATTTCCCCTCCTCTGTGGATTTTAAGTTTTTCTCTTTAATTTGTTTTTAAGGAATTTTATTATGATTTTTGGTATATTTTTCTTTTTCTTATTATCCTAGAAGTTTGTTGAGGTACTTATATCTGTATATTTATAGTTTTTATCAAATTTGGAAACATTTTGACCATTTTTTTCCAAATATTTTCCCCCACTCAATTTATGACTCTAATTACACATATATTTGGATACTTGAAATCGTTTTCAATGTGTTTCATTTTGGAGAGTCTCTATAGCTATGTCTTTGAGTTCACTAGGCTTTATTCTAAAATGTCTAATCTGCTTTTAATCTCACCCAGTATGTTTTTTTATTTTAACATTAGATTTCATCTCTGAAAAATCAATTTTTATTTTTTAATATGTTCTATTATCTTTATTTAATATGTTTAATTTTTCTGCTAGCTTTTTGAACATATGAGATATAACTAGAATTACTGATTTAATGCCCTTGTTGACTAGTTTTATACCTGTATCATTTCTGAATTAGTTTTGATTGATTTTTCTTCTCATTATACATTTTATTTTTCTTCTCTGCATGCCCTATAATTTTTGGTTGAATGATAGACATTGTCTAATTTGCTTTATTAAGTGATGGATAGTTTTGTGTTCCTATAATTATTATTGAGCTTTGTTCTGGGACATGGTTAAGTTATTTGGAAATAGATGATCCTTTTATATCATTCTGTCAAATTTTGTTGAGAGGGACCGGAGCAATGTTTCATCTAAGGTTAATTTTCTCCACTGTTAAGGCAAAATCTTTATGAGTATTCTAATTCATTCCCCATGGATTCTAAAGTTTTCCATTTTGGCTCTTAGGATTGGCATGATTCCTGCCCCTTTGAGAGTGTCAGACACTGTCCCTCTAATAATTTTCACTGGATCTTTATCCAGTAATGGATAGTTTCTTCATACACATGTTTAATCAGTATTCAACTGAACTCTTGACAGGGACTTTCTACAGTTCTCAGAGTTCTTTCTGTGCAGCTCTCTCATTTCCTGTACTATGCCCTGGGAACTGTAGCCACCTTTACTTCTCCAGATTCCTAGCTCTGTCTCCTTACTTCAGGGAGATTGCCAGACTCTGCCTGTATTTCCCTTCTCTGTGTTGCGGCCAGGAAATGTTCTTCAAAGGGGTAAGCTGCAGCAATTAAAGGGCTGACTTTGCTTATTTTCTTTTTCTTTAGGTCATTGTCTTTGTTGTGTCTTGTCCTGTTGTTTCATATATTATGTCCATTTTCAAAGTTGTTTAAATAGGAGATCAAATCCATATCATTTTATTCCATCTTGGTTGGACATGGAAGTCAGAGCAAACTGTTTTTAGAAATATTAGGACAAGTAGATCTTCAGTGGAATGTGGAAACTAACATTTATTGAGGTTTACTATTTTGGGCTCTATGTTCAATTCATATTACCTCAACCACAAGGTAAGATAAATACCATGAACTCAATTTATAGGTGAAACAGAGCCTAGACTAATGCAGCTAATAAATAACAGACTTGAGATTTAAATCTAATTTAAGTCTAATTTTGTTTTCTTTTTAAAAACATTCTCACACTAGACAGTCCATATAGACTTCTGCTAATAAATTTTCCCTCTTAAAAGTGTGTTTACCAGGGGCACCTGGGTGGCTCAGTTGGTTGGGCATCCGACTTTGGCTCAGGTCATGATCTCACAGTCTGTGGCTTCAAGCCCCACATTGGATTCTGTGCTGACAGCTTAGAGCCTGGAGCCTGCTTCAGATTCTGTGTCTCCCTCTCTCTGCCCCTCCTCCACTCACTCTCTGCCTCTCTCTCTCTCTCAAAAAAAAAGACATAAAAATTTTTTTTATAAAAGTGTATTTACCAGCCTACCACAAAACAGTGTTCTGTTGGAGCTTATAGGAGGAGGCTTGGCTCACAGGAACATGTATAATATATGGTTTTCCTAATTAAGTCCAATATCTCACGTTGGTTCCTCAGAATGGATGAGCAAAAGACCATAATACATCTCAATGTGACCAAATAATAATAGATCAAAACCCATTTCCTACTAATGCCAGTTTAGCAGCATCATCTACATATGCAAAAGCTTGTATACATCATTTCTATGTAATGCTTAAAGTTGAGAGTCACGTATTGGTATGCTAAAGAATTTTTACTCTACAGTCAATGTGCACATTTTTTTGTTTTGTTATTTAGAATTCAAAAAGTAGCATGGTAAATACTTTAGCTACAATTTAAGGGGGAAAGATGTCAAAATTATAACTTCCAAAATAATTTCTGGCTCCAGTGTTTCTGGACTTACGATCAACAGGAATGTGCTCTATAAATGAACTCCCTTATCATAACCTTGTACTCTCACATGGCAGACACAGGGTTTTGACCCTCTGAAATGACCCATGAGAGAGGCTGAGCCACTGAGTAACCATGGTATATATCAGTGTTATCTCTCTTGCACCTTAATCTTTCTTGTGGCATCTTTCTTCCCAGAAACCAATTCTTTATCATCATGTCAATGTACCCTCAATCTCCCACACACCTTCCCACAAGTGAGGCATGCCTGGGAACTATATCTTCTCACTATTGGAATGGGAGTCCTTATATTTAAATGTTGTCATCATCTGCTTATCATGAGAAGATGAGAAAAACTGAGATGAGCTGTTGATATTATGTGCCTATCAAATAAATTCCAGTAAATTCTTCCCAGATAAATCCTTCTTGAATATTTAAATAAATGAACAAAGATATCTTGTATGCCACTCAAGTTATACACTGACTTTTATACACTTTCTTTATATAGCTAAATGTAAATATACCAGCACTTAAACACATGCCATTTGAGGGGGAAAGCTATTGGACATAGAATTTTGGTCAAGTATAATGTGAAAACATTCAGCATTACAGTAAAGAATTGGGAATTAGTCTGTTAAGGGCTAATTGTCAGTCAACAACATTCCGGATTTATTAATGCAACTGTTTACATAATTCAAGTAATGCATGTGCATTACATATATAAAATCCATGGCATGAGTAGGCTCTGTGAAAGGACAGTAGCAGCAGCCAGAGGTGCAATGAGATCAAAAGTTTTATTCTTTAAAATTACGAACCCTTCAGACAATTAGCATAAGAACTTTCTTGCATCGAGAAAGTTTTAAATAAATGTTTGCTAGATTTGAATCAAATAAAGATTGATCATACACATGAATGCATTATTTCTGGAAAAGTTAGGTAGAATTTGACTACATGCCTATGGATTCTCCAGCTGCTCTTCTGTTGACTCCAACTTTTACTATTGCTATTACTCTCATGTCCTGGAACATTGTGCTTCTGGCCTTTAGAGTGAGATGTTATCAAAAATCAGCATATAAAGTAAATGCCTGATCAATGGCAGCCAATAAGTTTGTCCAATACTTGAATTATCCATACGATTAAATATATGACTTAAAACTTATTTAGTACTCTTTTAGGACAGATTTAAACAGTTCAAATTGAAGTAGAAACTTCAAATTTATTTTCAATTATATGTAATGTCATAAAAGCTCCCTTAGATGTAAGAAATGGGAAATAGTCTTTTACTATTTGCCTTTTAGGAGAATGAGCAGCAAGCATAAAAGAAAATGTACTCACTAGGTGGTATAAAAACCAATACTATATGGCTACATGTATGGAGCAGGCTTTTAAGCCAGTTACCAAGTCTAATTCAAGAACATGTGACAATGCACCTAGATTCCTATATATTCCTAGAAGAGAGACCCTGGACATCCTACACCCAACAAGTAAGGGTTGGAGACATTGGGATTATGAAATTAAAATCAGTTATTCCATATCTGCATGGTTACTCCTTCAATTCCTTCAGAACTCTTTGTTTAAATGCCCCTTAGTAGTAGAATAAAGAAGACCTTTATTCATCACACTCTTATCTTTATTTAGCTCCTCACTCTGTTTTGTTTATTCTTTCTTCTTACTTTATTTTTCTTACTAGCACTTATACCACCTAACATAATATATATTTACATCAATTTGTTAATTTCAATAACAGGGAATTTGGTTCACCCACTTCTGTATCTCTAGCACTTAAAACAGAAGCACATAATTTATGCTCTATCAATCATTCACTCAATCTGTATTAATAAATACAATTGAACATATGGTTGATTATTATCTATATACTACTTGCTCTGAAGTAGGCATTAGGAGGATAGTAAAGAACTGGATGTCTTCATGTAGTTTACCATTTTGTGGGATGATCAGTGAAACTAAGAAGCTAAGATGCTCAGTTTTCTCAATAACTTGTCTCTTTATACCCTCTACTCCTCTCTTCAAAACATAGCATTACTGCCAAGGAAATAGTGCTCTTCACAGGTTAACAGACCCTTAGGCAGTTTAAATTACTTTTCCTTTTGAACTTCAAAGCTGTCTTTGATGTTCATTATAGTGTCTGGAGAAAGCTAGCACATGGTAAGCTTTGCCCTCACATCTGTTTGGCTGACCCTATTGTTCTGTGCTCTCTCAGGCCGAAGGACCCAAAAAGGACAATGATTGTATCTAAGGGATGAAATATTTACTTGACCCTTTCCTCTCACAGAAAACTCCATCCTGGCTTACCTAAATGTCTTGGGTCTGTGGTTAAGCTATTTCTATGACATGGTCTGGAAAACTTCTAAGCAGTTTTTCAGAAGGCAGAGGTGTCTCTTCCCCAACACCACTATTTTTTTCCTTAGAAAATACATAGTACATATTATTCCACCTGGAAACAGGAAAACACTAGGCTTACCAGAATAGAATTAGGCTGTTGGTTATTAAAGTAGAAGTTCAGTGCTACTGGGGCAGCATGGAACAACTGAGAAGAAAAGCAACTGAGAGGGCAGAGGTCATGTATTTGAATCTAGATTTTACTACTTGCCAGCTCTGTGACCTTGGGCATTTAACCTCTCCAATCTGCAGTTTCCTCTCCTGAATAAATGCTGAGGATAATAGCATATTGATCTGCTATGAAAATTTTGAGAATTAAATAAGAGAATATATAAAATGCACTAAACACTTGTTATGTATCTCATTCAAAACTTTTGCTATCATTAACATTAGAATAACAGCTCAGATATTTTTTTAAATATTTATTTTTTGGGAGAGTGCAAGTGGGGAAGGGTCAGAGGGAGGTGAACAGAGGATCTGTGCTGCCAGCACAGAGCCTGACGTGGGGACTTGAACCCATGAACCGTGAGATCATGACCTGAGCTGAAGTCTGATTCCTAACAAACTGAGCCAGCCAGGTGCCCCCATAGCTCAGACTTCTTAATATTAGACATTTAAGATAAAGCCTAAATATTAGATTCCAGACTAACACAAGCATCATCTTTTTTTAAAAAAAAATTTTAATGTTTATTTATCTTTTAGAGAGATGGAGACAAAGCATGAGCAGAGGAGGGACAGACAGAGAGAAAGAGAGAGAGAGAGAGAGAGAGAGAGAGACAGAATCCCAAGTGGGCTCCAGGCTCTGAGCTCTGAGCTGTCAGCACAGAGCCCAATGCGGGGCTCTAACTTACAAACTGTGTGATCGTGATCTGAGTTGAAGTCAGACACTTAACCCACTTAGCCACCCAGGTGTCCCAAGCAGCATCTTTATTTAGGTTTAAATTTCAGTGTTAAAAATGAGAGATTTGTGTTGCATCTTCCACTGCTGTCTGTCAGTACATGTCTGTGGCTACTCCTTGCATATGAATACCAACTTCATGTTTGTACATCGACATATACATCAATGAATTGATCAGTTGATCAACTGATAGAGGTTTATATTCTGTCTTTCCCAATGAAGTAAAATTCTCATGAGCTTTCTGCATCTGCCACCTCTATACTTCTCCACACTCCAGACCCCACAATATGTCCTTCCTGCTTCCTAGAGCTGTGGACATAGGGACCACAAATTCCTCCACATTTATACATATAAATAAAATTAAAAGAGAACCACAGATTGAAATCTATTAAATATTAAAGTTTATTATTTTCTGACTTGAAGTGACCAGTGTCACTTTATTATTTACTGACTTGAAGTGACCAATGTTTCAGAGAGAAAGATTTATACTTAGCCCTTTGGTGTATAGTTAGAAGCCTGCCTCTGTCCCAGGCTGCAGCTCTAACAATAAGCTAATAGGGCTCTTTCATAGAAAGGTTGAGCTTCCGGGTCTCTTGCCTTTTGACGTGCCCTGAGGAGTGGTAGCTATTTAGGAATTATTTCTCTGTTGGTTATAGTCCTCTGGGGCCCACAAGCATAGGCACCAGTGGCCCATCAGGCCCAAGCAATGTTGAGCAGCAGCCATAAAAATCGAGGTACCAGAGAAGGGTATAAACTCCTTTCTGGAAGACACAGGCAAACTGGAGCAAGGCAGAGAGAGAGAGTGCAAAGATGCTGCCCCTGCTTGGTGGGTAGGTCCTTATACATGTGCCAAAACAGAAGCCTGCCCCTCAGGCCAAAGTGCCTGGATGCAAATAGACTTTTTTCTCAAGAAGTATAGGGGTGTGTTTCAGCCTCCTATGTCTGCAGTGCCCTGGGAGTGATATTCTGCTAAGAAGTGAATCTCTGATTGTTATAGTCCTATGGGACCCAGAAATGCAAGATTCCCTTGGCCTCCAGGTCCAACCAATTGAAGGGTATTCCTTGATTGGCAGCTGCCAAAACTGGGTTTCCAGATGTGGGTAGAAGCTCCCCTTCAAGAGATACTGACAATCTTATGTGCTGCAGAGGAGAATGCAAAAATGGTGACAACTGGTTGGAAAGAGGCAGAGGGGGAATACAACAAAGGTTCCCACTGAAAACAGAAAAGAAAAAGAAGAAAAGAAGAGAAAAAAGAGAAACAAAGAAAAAATAAGTAAATAAAAAGAAATAAAAAGGAAGAAAAAAGGAAAAGGGGGAAGAGAAGATAGTACCTACTGGTTTTAGCAAAGTAGAGAGAACAGGAAGATGGCATCTACCAGCCTCTGTCCCTGAAAAGTATCTCTGTCCCTGAAGGGTATCTCAGCAGGCTCCTGTGCCTCAGACCAGTGCTTCAAAATTAGGAAATGAGACTCTCTCACACAAAGTCTGGGTGGGCTCTTTTCAAAGGCTGCTTCTGCACTGGGCCCTGGGGCAGGTAAGTCTGTGGGCAAGCTCTTTAAGAGCTGTTCCACAGCTCACCACAGCCCTGTGGGTCTCATAGGCACAAGCCCACTGGTCTTCAAAGCCAGGTATTTTGGAGGCTTGTCTCTACGATGTGAGCCTCAAAAGTTGGAGTGCCTCATGTGGGGTATGCACCCTTCACTCCTCGGGTAGAAACTCCTGGTTTTGAGTGTGTTCCCAAATGTGAATTGCCACACCAATGTTGGGGCTTATGACAAGAATGTGTCTCAGTCTTTCCTTCTTGCTTTGATGTGGTTTCCCTCTTTTTTGTTGAATGTGAAGGAGTCTCTCCCCTAGTTTTTTTAGGGTTTATTTTCAGAGGAAATTTTTCCATATATAGCTATAAATTTGGTGTGTTCATATGTGCATAAAAAGAGGTGAGCTTAGGATCATCTCGCATCACCATTTTGAACTGGACCCCATATTTATTTTTTACATAAATCATTTTGTGTTAAAAGTAAATTATCAAAAAGTAAGTGTCACAGTAGTGACAACCTTTGCATGATCCCACTGTCCAAGTGGAATCAAAATAGCATTCCGAGGATACCTAGATGGCTCAGTCAGTTAAGGGGCTGACTTTTGATTTTTGACTCAGGTCATGATCAAGGTCGAGGCCATGAGATAGAGTCCCAAGTTGGTCTCTGGGCTGGGGTGCTTGGCAGGGAGCTTGCTTGAGATTCCCTCTCTCTCCCCTTACTACTCGCCCTCTCTCCTTCTCTCTCTCCCTCTCTCTTAAAAAAAAAATCATTCCTAGGGAAGGTGTGCACTTTGTACTCTTGATTCTCTGGCCATTATAATGCAACAATGATTTCAGGAGTAGATTCTAGTTATTCATCCCCTATGTATAATACCCAGTGCTCAGCCCAAAAAGTGTCTTCCTTAATGCTCCTTATCCATTTAGCCCATCATTCCTCCCAAAACCTCTCTAGCAACACTCTGTTCTCTATTTTTGAGTCTCCTATGTTTTGTTCCCCTCCCTGTTTTTATATTATTTTTGCTTCCCTTCCCTTATGTTCATCTGTTTTGTATCTGAAAGTCAGTAAGGAAGACTGAACAAAATACTGGAGGTTATTTGAGATGAAATATGTAAGATAGAAGTTGAGGTTGACATGCAGAAATAAGCAGGAGTCTCACTGCTAACCAAAATTAATTTAGATTATGAGAGCTTGAACTTGGCAATCAGAAGCTGTGACTGCTGAGAACTCTGTATGATCTTGAACCCATCATTTGACCTCTTCGCCTACATTTCCCATTATAGGAACTAGAACATGAGAGTTAGGAATCTGGGAACCAGAAAAATTCATCAGCACCTCTGAACCTACTCGTATATAAAATAGTTCTTGGTAAATGTTACTTTGGTTATTTATATTAGAGGAAAGAAAATGAAAATATTTTTATCAGATAACCACTCTGGTGGTTCTATTATGTATTGCAAGTTAACTTAAATATCTGCCCCCCCCTTCCCCGGTTATTATAGGATTTATCATAAGGAACATGACAAGGTTTTGGTTACTAAATCATTGAATTTAGGAGTCCAACGACTTGGATGTAAGTTCTTGTATGCCAAGACTACAGTAAAGCCATTTAATCCTTTTGAATTTCCTCATCTTGAAAATGAAGGTACCAATACCTCCCCTAAAGAACTGTTGAGAGGTTTAAATGAGGTAATTTTGTGGAGGAACATTTTGTAGCATTTGTTAGAGCAGAAAAAACCCAGACATGGAATCAGAGAGACATTGTTTCAAATTATCTCTCACCTCTACTCACTCAGAGGACCCTGGGGATATAATTTACACACTATGGCTCTATTTCTTCACCCGGAGAAGGGGATAAGCTGTCTACCTTAAAAATAGGTAATAAGAATGATGTCTAAAACTTCCTGATATATATTTGACCCCAGAAAGTTTACTCTTTCAAACAATAAAATAATCACCTGTAGAAATTATAATGGTGTAAGAAAACTCAGACATTTTTTTACTTTTAAAAGTTAAATATTTAATATCAAGAAAAGAATATTACATGTGTGTGTAAAATATTAAGAATAACAATAAAATTAACATCTGTGTACTGGTCAAGGGGTTAAGAGCTATAAATTACTTTACAAATATCTTTGAGGTCTCCTGTGGGCCTCTACCCAATCCCATCTCATCCCTTTCCCCCTAAAGTGACAATGATCCTGAATTTGAGATTTTTATTATTCCCAAATATATTTTAGTTTAAAATGTTTTATATTAATGGATTTTTATCAAAAGAGTAATTCACTTTTTTGATTCTATTATTATGTTTGTAAGATTCACCCACATTGTTTAGCTATATATCAGTCATTTTCACTGCTATATGCTAATACATAATATAAATATACCACAATTTTCTTCCACTGATGGATATTGGGTTTGTTTCCATTGTTTTGGTAATATAAACAATGGTGTTACATATACTTTGTGTATACTTTTGATTTTTCTTTTTTTAAATTAATTAATTAATTTTTAAATTTATATCCATGTTAGCTAGCATAAAATGCAACAATGATTTCAGGAGTAGATTCTAGTTATTCATCCCCTATGTATAATACCCAGTGCTCAGCCCAAAAAGTGTCTTCCTTAATGCTCCTTACCCATTTAGCCCATCATTCCTCCCAAAACCTCTCTAGCAACACTCTGTTCTCTATTTTTGAGTCTCCTATGTTTTGTTCCCCTCCCTGTTTTTATATTATTTTTGCTTCCCTTCCCTTATGTTCATCTGTTTTGTATCTGAAAGTCCTCTTATGAGTGAAGTTATATATTTGTCTTTCTCTGACAGACTAATTTCACTTAGCATAATACCCTCTAATTCCATCCATGTAGTTGGAAATCGCAAGATTTCATTCTTTTTGATTGCCGAGTAATACTCCATTGTGTATATATACCACATCTTCTTTTTCCATTCATCCATCAATGGACATTTGGGCTCCTTCCATACTTTAGTTACTGTCGATAGTGCTGCTATAAACATTGTAGCACATGTGCCCCTTTGAAACAGCACACCTGTATCCCTTCGATAAATACCTAGTATTGTTTTTGCTGGGTCGCAGGGTAGTTCTATTTTTAATTTTTGGGGGAATCTCCATACTGTTTGTCAGAATGGCTGCACAGTTTGCATTTCCACCAGCAGTGCAAAGGAGATCTTTTTTCTCCACATCCTCACCAACATCTTTGTTGCCTGAGTTGTTAATGTTAGCCATACTGACTGGTGTGAGGTGGTATCTCATTGTGGTTTTAATTAATAATTCCCTGATGATGAATGATGTTGAGCATTTTTTCATATGTCTGTTAGTGATCTGGATGTCTTCATTAGAGAAGTGTTTATTCATGTCTTATGCCCACTCCTTCACTGGATTATTTGCTTTTAGGGTGTTGAGTTTGATAAGTTCTTTATACATTCTGGATACTAACACTTTATCTGATAATGCCATTTGGAGATATCTTCTCCCATTCCATCAGTTGCCTTTTAGGTTTTCCGATTGTTTCCTTTGATGTGCAGGAAGCTTTTTGTTTTGATGAGGTCCCAATAGTTCATTTTTGCTTTTGTTTCCCTTGCCACTGGAGACGTGTTGAGTAAGAAGTTGCTGAGGCCAAGGTCAAAGAGGTTTTTGCTTGCTTTCTCCTCAAGGATTTTGATGGCTTCCTGTCTTATGTTTAGGTCTTTCATCCATTTTGGGTTTATTTTTGTGTATGGTATAAGAAGTGGTCCAGATTCATTTTGCTGGTGTATAGATTTTTCACCTCTTTGGTTATGTTTATTCCTAGGCATTTTATGGTTTTTGGTGCAATTGTAAATGGGATCAATTCCTTGATTTCTCTTTCTGTTGCTTCATTATTGGTGTATAGGAATGTAACCAATTTCTGTGCATTGATTTTATATCCTGAGACTTTGCTGAATTCATGGATCAGTTCTAGCAGTTTTTTGGTGGAATATTTTGGCTTTTCCATATAGAGTATCATGTCATCTGCGAAGAGTGAAAGTTTGACTTCCTCCTTGCGGATTTGGATGCTTTTTATTCCTGTGTTTTGTCTGATTGCTTAGGCTAGGACTTCCAATAGAATAAATAGAAATGATGAAAGTAGAATAGAATTTTTAAAATTTACAAAAACGTTACAAATATAGTAGAGAAAATTTAAAGAAAAATCTTTTTTATAAAAACAGAAAATAAAAATAATTTCTTTCTCTTTCTGTATTCAAGAATAAGAAAAGGAAAACAAAAAAAATTGAATAGATGGACCAGTGAACAGAATGAAATATGATTGAAATTACATCGTTTTCCCCTAGAAGTCAAACTATGAAGCACTTTATAATCTGCAAACTAAGCAGGTGGAGAGACTTGTGTTCCTCAAGAGCGCAGTTGGTCCAGTTGGGTAGGGTTTAGTGAAAAGTCTCTATTCTCCACGAGATGGTGCTGTATAGTTTACTGAGGTAGATTGTTGTGACACTATAGGCATGAATGCACATGCGTGGGAGGGGTGAAAATGGCGTCACCCAGCTACTCAGTCTCTAGTTTCAGACCACTGTGCTCTCCCTGACCAGCAATCAAGCACCCCTCCTTTGTCTCTGGCTTCCATCCACTCCCCATTTCTATACTGTCCATGACCAAGCAGTCAGGCTACCAGGTGGCAACTCCCTCCCGAGTTTTACCTCAGATGGGGCTGCTTCCCAACCCCTCACTTCTGAGGGACTGCGGCTTTGACCCACTCCAACCCTCTGGGGGAGGGTCTTGCCCAGCAATGGCTGGGTGCCTCCTGCCCCCCTCGGATCTTTCCCTCACCTGTGCTGCTGCCAATTTCCAAAGACTGCAGCCAGGTGCCAGCCTACCCCAGAAAAACTTCGTGTGATCATGGTGTTTCAGGGATTATGGTAAATCTTGTCATTTTTCTTTTGGATGTGCATGTAGGAGTAGAATTATTGGTTTATAGTTTATATATCTTTACTTTTACTAAAAATCTCAAATTGCATTTAAAAGTGGTTACACCAATTTTGACTCTCAGAAATAATATATAAGGACCCTAATACCAAGCTAAATACTTTGTTCAGTGGGAACAAAGCTTAAGTTCAGTTGGAACTCCAAAAAATATTTATTGTGTTGAATTGAGGAGTAATATGTTTAAACGTTAATAATCTAAGTTACTTACCATAATATGGATTACTTAGATCTTTTTATTTTTTATTTTATTTCCCTTTTTAAATATATACATATATATTTATATATATATATATAAATAAAGAGAGAGTGTGCACGAGCAAGTTGGGGGACAGGAACAAAGGGAGAGAGAGAGTATCTCAAGAAGCAGGCTCCATCCTCAGTGAGGAGCCCAGTGCAGGGCTTGATTCCAGGACCCTGGTATCATGACCTGACCTGAAACTAAGAGTTGGATGCTCAATTGACTGAGCCACCCAGGTTCCCCTATCAGCTCTTTTATTGAGATAGATTTGATAGGGATGGGAAAAAAATAACAAGGGTCTTTGGTGCCTTACAAAATGGGAAGATTAGGGTTACTGAGCTGGTACAGAAGGGCAAAAAGCCAAAGAATAGAAACAAGCCTCTTGTTTGATGGTTTTTCATAGGGCCAGCTTTATTTCCTACCTTTCTTCGTGATACATCTAATCTAACTCAGCTTTTGGTCCAAACATACAAACAATTGTTAAGTTTTTCAAAAAATTTTATGCAAAATTGTTTTTTGCAAATATTTTTCTGCCTCTGTTCCAATTAGAGAGATAGAGAGAGACAGAGAAAGAGAAGGGCTAATTATCTTCCTCTTAATAACAACACTTCATATGCTTGGGAACCATGTGTGAACAAACTCTCTTTTCTAAGCTAAGCAAGAGCAGTTGCTTTTCCCATCTGATGTATTTTTCAATAATTGAACATGTTTATCATTTTCCTTTGGGACTGGTTCCAAACCTCCTTATTCTTTGCATTGTGAGGCTCCAGACTGTCTATATTATTCTAATGTGAGCCTTGCACTACTCCAAATATAGGACTTAGAAGGATAACCCAATTTTGTTTTTATATTCATTTCATTACAATGTGAACAGAATGTAAGGTTGTGATTTATCTTTAGATAATTTTATTAGGCATCTGTAGGTGTGATTTTGCCATTCTCGCACAATAAATAACAAATTAAATGGATAAAAGCCTTCCTTTCTAAGAAACAAAACAAATCAGACAATGTGATTTAAAATACCCACAAAAAATGAGAAATTTTAAATGATATATGAAATAGAAGGATACAAAGTAGCAAACCTCAAAATTAAGATTATTATTAAGTATAACATCTAATTAGATTTTTCTTTTTCCTGTAACAAACAAGTTCCCGACTTTACATAAGGATAGTTAATAGGAATGAATGAGATTTGGAATACTGTTTCAAGTCATTGGAAAATAAGAAAATTAGAGTGATATTTATTAAATGCATTTATCATAGTCTTTTCTGTTTCTTTCCTAAGTTATTTCACAAAGAAATCATTTCAAAAATGTGTAAGACTTAAACTGAAATAATTGTAATTATAAATTATAGTAACAATTTCCTAAGTAGCAAAAACATATAACATATTTTTTCTAGCTTTATTGAAATATAATTGACATATAACATTGTGTAAATAATGTTAACATATTTTAGATTGGTATTTCTTCCTTTTGGAGGTATTAAGAGCTTAGGAAGCAAAATAAAAATACTTTATCTACAGTTTAAAGAAATATTTCATTTATATTATCACAAGAAAGACAGAAGTCTTTTATCCAAGGTTTCCCAACATTTGGATCTCACTTAAATTAAGATGTAAAATACAAGAAAGAGAAGTTGTGTTATAATTAATGACTATGTTAATGAACTCATTCTAGGTTTTGAAGATCAATGTGTAGAGAGATTCCTTGTCCACAGCAAGGATATTACACATGCACAAAGAATATCAAGCCTATGTCCTTCACTAAATTGAAGCCTAGGGTAGAGATTCTAGACAGTTAATTTTGGATTAATGAAACCTATTTGTGGAAATAATGATCAACATAATGACCATAATAAGGGCTAAGAATAATCCCTCTTTCTTTTTGTTTCTTTTTTATCTTTTGAAAACCGGCAGCATAAGTGACCTGTGGACCTCCACTACTTAGAGGAGGCACATTTAATCCTGATGTTCATTTATAAAGCATTTAGCTTAAAAGGCAAAGAAAAATTATTCCTAGGTAATTTTTTCTTAGAGTAGATTTATTGTGAATAGAACATTTGTGTTTATGTGTGTGTGTTTGGGAGTGTTGTTTTCCTGGGCACATACAGAAGACAGATTGTTGACAGTAAATGTTTAGTCAAGGGTGAGAATACTTTTGTTTTAGTTACAGATCCTTTCTACCAGCCAGATGATATTTTCTCCTTTAATCAGTGCCACAGAAGCTTTTGTGCATTATAGGAGTGCTGCTAAATATGATGAAACAGCCACATCTTTTAATATAGTCCCAGTAGGAGAATAAGCTATTCTTTTACTAGGCAACAGACGGAGACTTTTTATGTTACCTAAAGCTCAGCTGTGCGAAGCCTTTGAGAGATGGTACTATCATGTTGGACTTTCTTGAATCATTTACCAGAGGCAAATGGCTGTCTCTATTTTCTACAAAGCATTGCTTTTGAATTGGAAGGCTCTTTGGAAATGAGCCTATACAGGCAACATGTACACTTTTAGGACATTGTTCCACCAGTCGTATATTTAATAGGTGTGGTAGGACAAAAGTAATTAACATATGTGGTTTGGCCTGTTCAATTCCCTATATTTCCCTGAATATAGAGGAAGTTTCCACCAATTCTAGGCAATTCTTTAGGCTTTTATGATGCAAAATTGATGGAATGAGGATGAGACAGAAAGGCCAAAACCAAAGCAGATGGATTTTTTTTACAGAAAAGAAGAGCCCAGAAGAGAACTAGTGTCTAGAGGTCTGTAGCAAGGCACATCTTTTGCTAGAGGGCTCTGTGAACAAATTATGAACTTTGTAAAGAAAGAAATCTGGATGACAGAATGATGTGGAAGCATAAGCAATTCTTCTAGGGAAGGAAAGAAAGTAGCTTCCAGGGCCGTTGGTGCATAATAAAATCAGAAAAGAAAAGATTTTAATAAGTTTTGTTATTTATTTAATGTATCCTCTTTTAAAGATGTTGAAATATGCATATAAACTATTGGATGTCCTGTCTGGATTACATATTTCTGAATTTAACAGCCCTCTGGAACTGAGCCAAGTGACCAAGGCTTCCTTAGAATTATATCAGTATGATTGTTACAAGCTTTTTTAATGGGCTTTTTGTTTAGGTGCTTACTATCTCAGACACACTTTGGTACATTGGAAAATTTCCAATGATGAGACATGTCTATGGGTAAATTAATATCTTTGAGCTTATAAGACTTATTTATCTACAAGGCCACTTTAGACATCCATGAAATATTCTCTGTGTCACCTAAGCAGTGTATCTGCTGACAATAGTATATCATAAAATAAAATTTGTGATATTTTAGAGATATGAGATGGTGAGTGATCATGATGGAGCACAACATCTTAGAAGCCTGAGGATGAACTGGAAAAAATCAAAATCAAGTTTCAAGAGATGTATTTGCCAAAAAGAGTCTAAAGAAAACTTGTCAGGGCAGGTAGAAGCAAGTAATCTACAAGGCGGTTATCAAGTCACTTAAGTCTTCATTTTGTTCAAAATATTCCAGTTGAGTGGAACTATAACTGGCCACTTGCTGAATGTTCTCTTGAATCTCTGAAGTTTTTCTGGGACTTTGACTTTACACCAATAATAAAAGATTTTCAAAAGAAAATATAAGCATCCTTTAAGTATGAATTCCATTTCTAAACATACATTTTGAATTCTATATGATATAATCAATTATATTTAAAGTCTTCAGCCCACTTCCTGTAGGAGTTTCAGGGTACTACTGATAAACCTGACTCTACCCAAAAGAAACACAATGGGTTGTAACAAGCTCATTGATTTAAATCCTTATTAAGCTTGTGCAAGCATGTTGGAGACACTCAGCTACACAGATCCTACAGCCCTTGACTGCACACTAAGATCATGGGGACTCTAGGGGGAATGAGAGAAGCCTTTACAGCAGTCCTTTGAACTTCCCTAAGTCACATTTGCTCACCTCCTTGCTATTTGCTCATTTTATGTAATCTACTTACACTTATTTTTGTATACAAATAGATTGTGCTGTCAATAACAATAAGATGACTTTCATGGAGAACCATGATTTCGATTTCAGATGAGGTCTACATCATCCTCTTGCTGTGACAAAGAATTTAGAAAAAGAATTATAGAGATACCTTTTCTTGAATGTTCTGAGAGCACATTTACACCACTACCTTGTAGATACTTTAGTGCTTGAAGTAAACCTGTGAGGTAGGTGTATATATATATATTCGTTCAGCTAAGTAATTCAAGTTGCTCTAATATACAACCCCCCAACTCTCTCTGGTTTCACATGATAAATGCTTACTCTGGTTTATACAAAGTCCAAAATGAATAGTCCTATCTAGTAGGAGGTCTTCCATGAGGTCATTCAAAGACACCTTCTAGTCTGTGGCTCTGCTGTCCTTTGGGGACCCTGAGTCCTCTTCTAAATCCTCTGTATGCACTCAACATTCAGAAAAGAGAGAGTGTAGAGTGTAACTTGGAAGGTTTATATGCACCAGATCTGAAGGTGGTATCCATCACTCCTCCCTTTTCCTAATAGCCAGCATCATCCAGCTGTATCAGACTATAAGAGAAGTTGGGAAATACAGTCTAGCTCTTTGGCCAGAAGGAAAGGGGTTTGGTGAAACACTAGGCAGTCTCTAGCATAGGGTTCTTGTTTCCACTTTAATGATGGGGAAACAGACATAATGGGGTTAAGTAATATACCAAACTCACCTAGCTAACAAGTGGTGAGTTAGAATCTGAACCCAAGAATAAGACTCCAGAACAGCCTTTAAACTATGGTAGATACAGGGCTCCTTCCCATATAATTAATGTGAAGCACTTCCCATTATTTCAAATGAGTAAAATGAGGCAGAGAAATATAACATGCCTCCTCCTAATTCATAAATTACAATACATACAGAATTAATGTTTGCTTACTCCATGGAATCACATTCCCATTTAGGATGAGTTCATGACCTTCTGATTTCAGTGACTTTCTTTCTGAGTATCTTTGGGGAAGACGAGCATGCATATGTTCCAATCTCAATGAGTATTTTGGAGATGAGCCAACTCATACTCTATCTATTGCTTGAGATCCTTGTTTAAAACAGCATTCCACTAAGGAAGCCAATGAGTAGAATTAGGAATCACAGGGTCAAACAGACAGTCAGTATGGTATGGGGGTAAGAGGCAGAATCTGGAATCAAAGCTCCCAAATCAATCAAACCCAAATCTGTCTCTATGATGTATTGGCTGTGTGACTTAAGTCATTTAATCTCTCTGTATAGCTCATTCATTTTTAAAATGTTGAGAATGGTCATATATCTACCTCATAGGTTGTTAAGAGGATTAAATCAATACATGTAAAGTGCTTAGTATCTGACATAAGCAATCAACAACAGTATAAGAGATTGGTTATTACTGTTGTTATTGGTATTTACTTGTACCTGATCAAGCTAAAGATATGACACACATTTTTGCTGACACATAAAAAAAAAAACCTGTATCTCTGTAAATGTCACCTTCATCTTTTAACTCATGTTATTGGACCCTAACCTCCTTCATCCTCAGACTTTAATTCATTGGTAAACTCTGTGAGTTGAGCTCTACCTCAAAAGTATTTATTATTACTAATTCTGTCCATCTTCCCTGCCCCACCCTTGTTCAGACCCCTATCATCTCTCACCCAGACCATTGCAAAACCTTTCTAAAATATTTCCTACTTCTTGTGCCCCTACAGTCCAATCTTCACACAGAAGTCAAAGAGATCTTTAGAAAATATAAATCAGACCATGTAATTCCCCTGATTAAACCCACTGATTCCTACTTCACTCAAATAAAATCTCAAGTCCTTCCCTTGGTCTTTATCTTAGAAAGTCATACACTGTCCAAGATAGTCTTAGCTTATACTGTTGTTTTAAGATTATTATTTATAACAGCTCCTTTCATTCTCAGAACTGCCTGACCTAGTTGATAAATTATATAATTACCCTGCTTATGGGATCTGGAGCATCCTTCCTCTAAGTAAATATTATAAATACTACATGGTAATAAAACTTTTCTCGTGATGGGAGGCTCACTTTCTAAATTAATCAAAGTCCATAAGCCTTAAATAAAAAGCTTGAGGCAATTTGAGTGTAATACAGAAGTTCGAATTTAGTTTGACTGGTTTTAGCCATATTTCAGAAGGAGCAGTGACTTACTCATATGTGGGCAGCTCTGCCCCTGAGTCCTGCCTTCTTCATGGACAGATTCAGTCAGCTCTCCAGCACAGCCTGAGTCAACAGGCTACTGTCCAGGCCGCACTGTTGCTATTACATGCAGACCCACTGGTGGACTGTGGACCCTCACTCAGACAAGGAAAAGTCTAGTCTCTTGGAGAATCTTCAGCCCTCCCTTATAGCAACTCCTTCTCCCTTTCTGCTTATACCCTACTTGGAGTGGTGAGAAGCTTTACCCCTTGACTCCTTTTTTTTGCCTGGGGAATATTGCTTTTCTCTTCCCTGAGGGTTGGGAAAACCGAAAGTGGCATTTAACCTCCCTCATCTAACCTACCTGTGCTTAGTAAAACTGTGTGCTCTGTGTAAGGTCATCCACTGAGAGAAACAAGAAACTGTTTCTAGTCCTTACCAGACTTTTGTGATTTGGCCTATGTCTATCTATGTCTCTGACTTCATTACCTTTTATTCTTCCCCTCTGTTAGCTGTACTGCCTGCCTTTTCTTTTTGGAATATTTTAATCTTGATCCTGCCTTATGGCCTTTGCACCACAGTTCCTTCTACCCGGAATGCTATTCCCTTGATCGTCTTGGCTCAGCTAAATGCCACATCTCTGAGAGGCCTTCCTTAATGACCCAATGTAGAGTAACTTTTGAAATCACTTTCTCTTTAGTAATCCTGTTTTATTTTCTTTACAATACTTAATCACTATCTAAATTTACTTTGCTGGTGTAATTGCTAATTTTCTTTCTTTCAAAAATAATGATAAATAATAAAAATAATAATAGTTACTAGACTTGTCATGAGCCTAACATTTTTCTAAGTGCTTTACATTGATTAATTTTTAAAAAATCTTTACAGTCATTTTATGAAATAGGTATTATTATTATAGACAAAAAAACTGAGGTTTAAAGAAATGATGTAATTTGCCTAGTGTCACAGAGAAGAAGCCGGGATTCAAGCCTAGGTAGTGTGGCTGCAATATCTAACCTGAACCACTAGGTAAGGCCATGGAAGTCCTCCCCAGAGGACAGACTTGCCTGTTCTATGTGTTGCTGTATCTACCCCCATCACTTCTATACTGTGATTTATAAGTAAACTTTGGTCTTTGTCCTTCTGGCACAGAGCTTCTAAAACCATTGGAATTTCCTAAGTGATAACAGCAATAAGCTATCTTTTGTTATGTCAATATGTGACTTTAGAAAGCACTTAAACATGGTTGCCAGAGGAGCCAATCATGTGATTAAAGGGTTGGAACTTTCAGACCCAACTTCTTGACTTTTGGGGGAGAGGAGGATTGTAGATTGAGTTCAATCATCAGTGGCCAATGATTTAATCATTCATGACTATAGAATGAAGCCTTCATAGAAACCTAAGAGGATAGGTTCCAGAGAGCTTCTGGGTCAGTGAATGTGTGGTAATAGGGGGAGAGTGGCACACTCAGGGCATGCCAGCTCTATGCCCCTTCCAATATACCTTGCCCTATACATTTCTTCCATCTGACTATTCCTGAGTTATATCCTTTTATAATAAACCAGTAATCTAGTAGGTAAAATGTTTCCTTGAGTCTTATGAGCCACTCTAGCACATTATTTGAACTCAAAGAGGGGGTCATTGGGACCTCTATTCTTTTTTTTTTTTTTTAACATTTATTTATTTTTGAAAGACAGAGAGAGACAGAATGTGAGCAGGGGAAGGGCAGAGAAAACGGGAGACACAGAATTTGAAGCAAGCCCCAGGCTCTGAGCTGTCAGCACAGAGCCAGACACGGGACTCAAACCAATGAACCGTGAGATCATAACCTGAACCAAAGTCGGCCCCTTAACTGACTAAGCCATCCAGGTGCCCTAGGGAACCTCTGTTCTATGGCTAATTGGTTAGAAACCTAGATGAGAATCTGAATTTTTAATTGACATCTGAATGGGGACAGGTAGAGGACAATCTTGTAGGACTGAGCCACTAACCTGTGGAATCTGATGCTATCTCCAGTTGATAGTGTCAGAATTGAGTTGAATTGTAGACACCAAGCTGATGTCCAAGAATTGTTTGTTGGTGTGGGGAAACCTCCCACAAACACACACCAGAATTGTTGATCAGAACACCTTTAAACTCGCACAGGACTTGACTCAGTAAATGTTTGTTGAACTTTGAGTGAATAAATGTTGTTATAAAACAAAGACGCTGTTTTATTTTTTATAAACAGAGAAGAAAACCTCTCACTCACCTACCTAAGATAAATGCTGAGTCTAGTCTCTTGTTTCAAGATGACCTGGAGGCAGGGGCCCAGGCAGAACTGCCCTAGAAATCTAGATGGGGGGAAAATGCTATGTTACCTCATGGCAGATCCTGCATGGAATCTTGAGAAATTTTTAAAGGTGTCTTTCCATAGGGTTTCTGAGTTAGTCATAAAATAGGCAACCTGGCACTATGTTACTAATGATAAAGGGGGCATAATGCAGACATAGAAGCAATGCATGTAGTGAACTAACAAATACATAGAGTGAACCTTCCTCACCAACAGGGGTGGGGAGAGAAAATTAAGCTGTCTTAGATTGAATTTATACTACCTGCAGCTGAGTACTAGAGAACGTCTTTCCCCCATAGTCTATGTCTCTGCTACCCCTCCTTTGGGCTTCTGCAGCATTCTGTACAAACCTGGATCTCTTAACTCATCATGTTCTATAGAATTTCACTATTCATTTGTTCCCCTTACCCTATAAATGGCAAAGTCCTTTAATAGTGCCATGTCTCATTCATCCTTTATATGCCATAGGATTGTTCATAACTTATGCTTATTAATGTTGTCAGAGTCAGTCTGGCCAGACTTAGTTTAATTTTCTGTGAGTGAAAGAGAGAGTCACACAAATGATTTGCAAGTTATCTTCAACCCCATATGCTGTGTTGGTCAGGTGAGGACCGTGCATTGCTCTTGTTTTGGATTCAGTCCCTGAACGAGTCTTTGTATGCACTAGAGTCTGGTTGTGTTCCAATGAGTTTTTAACTAGATGAATATTCCCTTTCAATGTCGTGATCCTATTTGTCCCCCTATCGCTTCTGTGCACTGCTGGTTATTTATGTATTTAATATGCAAATAAAGATACACCAGCTCATACATCAGAGGACTGCTCTCAGTATCCAAAGGGCCTATTAGAAGCAGATCTGTGCATCTTCACTAGAATGAGTCCCTTTGAGGCCATTCATCTAGACTGGCTGTGTTTGTAAACTGGGGCTTCTCTTTTTTATCTTCCTTTACTTTCTTTGTATTACTGATGTTTGTGCAACTATTGTTCAATTCTCTTTTTCTGGATATCATTTTTCTCAACATTTGTTATGCAGCCAATCATACACACATGCACAATGAAACATAACAATATTCACCTTACTCTCCAGGGAATTTAAACCTATTTATATAGTTGCTAAATGTTGAAGACTCTGATTCATGTAATTTGCATTATTCTAAAATTTAACTGTGAATGTTTTGGGAGCCTTAACCAAGTTCTATGACTTTCTTAATCACTAGCTTCTTTACCACTTAAAACAAATAAGAGAAACTGAACCACTGTGTTTTTTTGTAGTATTAATATTAATATTTATTAACTAAATAAAAGGCATTTAGCTCCACAAGGATTTTGTGTTGGTCAAATCTTTGTTCCTTTTCCTATGTAATTCATTCATTCAACAAATATATATTGGAAGTCCTATGTAGCAGGAAGGAAAATTCAAAAGCTTATTTTTTTAATATTGAGTCCATTTGTCGAATATGTCTTTTGACATTTGTAGCTAAGTATATTTGAATATATTCTGTGCCTTCTGGGACTATCTTTAGTTTTCTATTTCTTTATTTTATTTTATTTTTATTTATTTTTGAGAGAAAGAGAGGCAGAGAGAGAGGAGAGAGAGAAAATCCTGAGCAAGTTCTGTGCCGTCAGCATGGAGCCTGATGCAGGGCTTGAACTCATGAACCATGAGATCATGACTTGAGCCAAAACCAAGAGTCAGATGCTTAACTGAGTGAGCAACACAGGTGCCCCTATTTCTTTCTTTTAATGTGAGACCCAAACAATATTCTTCTATCCCCAGCACACAGTGTATAGAGAAGCAGCTTATTTTCCTTCTGGAGGAATTAGAGAATATTTTGTTCCCTGGCATGAGGAAGTTTATCAATAAGGAGTTTTTGAATAAAAATGAATGGATGAAGTTAAATTTAAATAAAATAAAATTTTCAAGTGGCACCACAAGACCGCCAGCTTTTCTCTTGTTACCATCCCTTCCTTCCCTTTGCCATCAATAGACCCATCAATCTCTGCCTCCTGTGAGCTGTGGAACTTTCTGTCTCATTTCTCTCCTCGTATCCTTACACCATTGATGTTTGTGGCTCTATAGGAACAATGTTCTGAAGGTACTGGGAATAGAGAAAGCTCATAATCATGATGCTGATTCTCATAACATCTGCAATGAAGAGGAAGTGGAAGAAAATGAGAAGTCTAAGAAGAAAAGAAAGCACACATTTAATTCAACAAATAATGAATATTTTACATATATCCCTGTTCTCAAGATGAACAGTCTTCTTCTTTTAATGGGAGAAGAGAATAAACAAGCCATTACAGAAATAGATATCAGAGAAGTATCTTGGGGGAATTAAAATAGAATGATGGATAAAGTGTGACTGCTAATCACTTCAATTTGGGAGATCGGGGAAAGCCTACTTGAGGAGGTGATTATTATAATATTCATGCTTTTTGTTTTCTGTGTGTTATGATGTTTTGACATCTTGGGGCCTTGCAAATCCTGGAGAGACTGCCCCTCCTAGGGAGAACTAATTCCTGGAGTTAGGAAACGATATGTAAACCAACCAATCCTGAGTCCATATGTTCATCATTTCCTTTTATCAGGGTCCTGCAGTCCAGGACACTATCTCCTTGTCCTAAATCAATCAAAGCCAGGTACCAGACCACTAGGAACCATGCCTGTAGCCCAAAGCCTGCTAAAATTATTTGGACTATCCAATCCTAAACTTATTTAGCTGTCCACACTATCTTGTCCATTCTTCTTGTGAAAATGATAACAAAGGCCCATACTTTCCCCTCACCCTTCTGCTTCTTGACTGACCTTGGTGCTTCCCCTGTGTGCTATGCCTCCTATTTCTAAGGACCTATGAATATAAAAATCTTTTTTCTTCATCATTATTTCTATGCGTGTTTTGCCCTTCCTAATTAAAACAAATTTCAGATACGTTTTAATACAGTGATGTTTAAACTAAGATCTGAATGGCAAGAGGGACCAGCTGCACAAAGATTGGAATGAGAGCCTTCTAAGTAACGGTACAAAGACTCTAAGTTAGGTAAGATCAAGGAGCAGATGGTGAATTCCCTTCTCACCTCCTGCAGCTTTTCTTCTTCCAGACAATCATTGATTTCTGGTATCCACAGACTCCTAAAGACAAATATCTTTCTGGAAGTCAGATGTCCTACGATTCCTTTTATACAAGTCACCTGTATAAGTAGATAAGTGATAAGAAGAACTTAAGGTCTTATTAAAGCATTTCACACTGAGATGAGAAAAATCTTTGCCAATACACTTTCATTGAAAGGGGGAATTTATTAACTGAAATGATTTCCTTAATCAGTCACACTCAATAGTTTTTGTATCTTGACATCATTCAAACCACCCAATGCATACTTATTAAGTATATCTCTCATTATACCCAAGTTCTAGAGGTAAAGTGAGGAGAAATGACTTTTCCTATAGATGGGCAGTTCTGTTGTGATCACTGTTTGCATTTCTGATTTTTTATTCAGTGTCTGCCTTGCCATTTATTATACTTATACACAAAGCTACATGAAGGTGGGAAATATGTTCAGGTCCATATTGTTAGCAAAATGCAGTGTCTACCAGATTGCAGGCATTCTGTTACTGTCTTCAGAATCAAAATTATTGGATCAAGCCATGCTAAGATAAAGTGCAAATATCGAAGATAAAAGTAATTTCCAACATTACAGTTCCTCAGGGCCCAGCAAGGCTTAATTTCTTAGACTTACAGGTTTCATTTCTGGCTGCACATTAAATTGAACCAGGGAGCTTTTAAAATATATCTATACCAATCCCCATTCTAATCAATTCAGACAGAACCTAAGAGTGAGACTCAGCCATCGGTTTGTTTGTTTGTTATTGAAGTATAATTAGCATACAGTGTTATATTAGTTTCAGGATGGCTATCAGCATTTAAAAAATTCTCTACTGTAATATGCAGCCAAGATTGAGGAATACAGATCTAGACTGAAAGTCTACAAAGTCAAGAGGTTATTGCACCTGGTCAGTGTCTTTGAACAGGGTGAAGAGTAGCTATCATAATTTGTATAGATCACTAAGAAAGTAGAATTCTTCAGGAAGAAGACGTTCACAAAGTTCTAGGCTTTAGGGACAATCATGTAGAGAAATTTGTGCAGAGAGGCTTTAGATAGAGATCTAAACTTTGTGTGAGCAAGAAGGAAGAAGGCAGATTGGTATTTGCAACAAAATGAGTTCTTTCATGTTCATTTTTATTAAGTTGTTTTGAGGTTTTTTTTGTTTTTTTTTATTATTATTATTATTTTATTTGAGAGAGAGAGAGAGAGCTTGTGAGCTGGGGAGGGGGCAGTGAGAGAGGAGAGAGACAGAGAGAGAGAGGATGAGAATCTTAAGCAGGTTCCGCACTCAGCAAAGAGCCCAACGCGGGACTTGATTCCACAATCCTGGGATCATGACCTAAGCCAAAATCGAGTTGGACACTCAACCGACTAAGCCACCCAGGCACCCCTCATGTTCATTTTTAAAGTGCATGGAGAATTTCAGGTGACTGAAGTCACTGCAGAAATATAAACCATAATATTTGGAAAACAAGAAGGAGAGAACTTGAGGCAGATTTTATATTCATCTTAAAAAAGAAAAAAAAGATGACTTGGAAAAGTGTACTTTATTTTGCTATAAGAATTCATTATACTGACAAATATTTATAAAATATTATTTCAGCCCATGAATTTTATTTTAAACATCCAGAGTAAGGTCTAGCTGGATAGAGAAAATGCCAACCTTCCTTTTTATTCCAGGCCCAGAGTCATACATTTTAAAAGTGGATACTGGACCTTGGTTTACACTTTCTAATGATGATATCTGCCGTAAAGTTTTAAGCTAATAAATGGTTAGGTTTCACAAAAGCTGTCCAAACAAATCTTCATTATCAGAAAGCCTCATTATTGATATGAAATCCAAGTATATCACTGAAGAAATTCTATGGAAATAAATTCAAATACCAATTAAAAATTGAAATAGTTTAAAATCTGATCTTCCATGGTTGGTTACACTTGACTCTGTTAGATGATTATAAAATCTGACCCCAAATTTCTCTCTTTTTTGTTTCCTAAATATTAAGGTTTGTATTTCTGCAAAGATGTTTCCCAGTGACATCATTAATCTGAAGCTCTCCAAGCACTTTAAAAGTGAACACCAAAGAACTCATTATGCTTGTGAATATTTGTAAAATATTGTTTGAACCCATGAATTTTATTTAAGTAGGACCTAATGTTTAAAAGTCGTCTCAACATAGGTTTGTGATTAAAAGCAGGATCTTTTGATCAAATCCCAATTCCACTATTTCTTCAAATCAATACTTATTCAACAAATATTAATTCAACATTTGTTAGTGACAGAACTGTTGTAGATGATCAGAATGTGTCAGTGAACAAAAAGGACAAAAATCCTTGCCCTCCTGAAGCTTATTACATGCTACTAAAGGAGACTGACAACAAAAACTATAAACTTTAATTTATTGCCAAATTGTATAACATGTTGAAAGGTATACATGTTATATATTTTTTAAGATGGCGGATTGGGAATTCTGGGAGGGTCAGGAGTAGATTACATATTAAATAGAAGGGTCAGGGTAGATTTCACTGAGAAGATGATATTTGAATAATTGCTTAAAGGAGATGAGGGGGTTAACTTTGTGGTTATATAGGGGAAGTGCACTCTGGGCAGAAGGAACAGCAAGTGCAAAGCCTGGTAGCATTAGTTTGCTGATGTGTTTGAGGACATGAAGGAGGCCAGAGTAGCTGGAACAAGGTAAACAAGGGAGAGAAAAGTACAAAATGAGGTCAAAGAGGTTGGCAGAGGAAAGTGGGTTACAGGGTTTTTTGGGCTACTTTAGAGACTTCAGTGTGTCTTCTAAGGGAGTGTGAGAGATTGGACGATTCTCAGCAGAAAAGTGGTATGATTGGACTTATGTTTTAAAAGCTTACTTTGGAGGAGAGTTCCACTTCTGGCATTACAGTGTAAGGAGTTCCACAGATCCATTCCCCATGGAAACTAGTGAAAATTATTTTTTAAACCAACCATTCCAGGTCTCTCTGGAAATGACCCAAAGAACATATAGCAAATAAAGACAAATTTATTCAAGAAAATCTATCAAAACTTGGTAAAAACTGCAAGTGTCTTTTGGCATTTAAATAAACTAAGACCCACAATCTCCCAACTCCAAGCTCAGTGAGATGGAAACTCCAGAATGCTACTGTCTTGAATACAGGGGTCACTTTCTCATCAGCTCATAGTTGGAGGTCTATCTTTTCAAGAGGAACAGTACCTAAGTATTTCTCATGTGCTTACAGTTACCTGTTGCTGAGGCTAAATCCCAGGTTGGTATTCTTTTCCTGCCCAGGCCCCAGTTATGGGATGAAAGCTATACTTTGAACATGGCATCATTGAGAATACAGGGACTCTGATTTCTCTTTCATTGTCTTGTGGGATAGAAGTTCCATGCTGAGAGAGGCAAACTGAACAGATCTACGGCTGTTGTCCCACTGAGTGCTCAACTCCTAAAGTGGGGAGTCACTCAGAGAGATTTGCATCGTTGTCCGTACCCCTGACATCAATGCCATGGCTCAGAGGTTTTACCTAGGAGGAAAAGCAGACCATAAAACAGACAACTTGAAATCATTCCTCAAAGGATTGACTTCATTTGCAACAAAGAAGAGAAGTTCAATCCTAAAGTCATTAAAAAACAGTGGAAGTTGTGGTGAAATTCCTCCAAGTAGGAGGAGACTGATAGATTCTTTGGTGATAAGAATAAACTAGATGTAGCTATTTTTCCAGAGAGATGGGAAAAGAGACAGCTGGGAAAAGCCCTCCTGGGCTCAGAACAAAGCTCACACACTGACTTTGGGAATTGTCCCTTCAAATGTGCCAAATTTTGATTGGATCAGTCTGTGAAGTGATTTATGCCACAAAGCACTGTTGAAAACAACACAGCAATCAGCCTAAAATTAGTGGAGCTTGTCAACTGGGTGTGGTCTGGGAAAGAGACAAAGAGAGCCCTGCAAAAACTACTTTCATCCCAGAATAACAGTGTACCTCAGAGAAACATGGGACACCATTAAGTGCACCAACATCGATGTAATGGGTATACCAGAAGGAGAGGAGAGAGAAAAGGAGAAAGGAAATATCTGAAGCAATAATGTCTGAAAGCTAATGAAATTTTAAAATGTAATTTATGTAGCCAGGAATCTTAATGAACTCCAAGTAGGATAAATACAAAGAAATATGAAAATAGACATGTCATAGCAAAAATATTGAAAGCCAAAGACAGACAGAAAATCTGGAAAGCAGTGAAAGAAAAATGGCTTCTCATTTACAGTGGCACTGCAGTAAGATTAACAGCTGACCTAGAAACAAAGGTGGCCAAAGGCAGTGGGATGGTATACTTGAAGTGCTCAATGGGGGGAAAAAAGGTCAATTAAGAATACTGTATCCAGCAAAGCTATTTTTTTTCTAATGAAGGTGAAATAGACATCCTAGACAAACAAAATCTAAGCAAATTTTCTATTAGAAGACTTTTCAAGAAATACTAAAGGAAGTTCTTTAGGCTGAAAACAAGTGACCCCCAGATGTTAATTAAAATACACATGAAAATAAGAGCACTAATATGGATAGTTATATAATTATAAGAGACAGTATAAATGCATATTTTTTCTTTCTGTTCTTAACTGATTTAAAAAGTAATTCTATAAAGTAATATGTAGAAGTGGTTATAATATATATTATGGGAGCCTGTGACATATAAATATGTGATATAATTGCCAATAATAGTATAAAGGAGACAGACAGTAGCAAAGTATATTGGGCTTGGAAATGACTCCAAATGGTAACTCTATTTACAGGAAACAATGAAAAGAACTGAACATGGTTAATAAGAATTTAAGATAATGAAAACTGTGAGTTTGTACTTGTTATTTTTTTCTCTCAGCTTCTTTAAAAGACATAAAATTACATAAATAATTATAATGATGTAGTAATGGATTTGTAGCATTTATAGATGTAATACTCATAGCAACAATACCATAAAAAATGGGGAGGAGAACATGATGATATAGGAGTAATATTTCTATAACTCACTAAAATTAAATTCACGTAAAATTGGAACAGTTGTTACTAAGGTAAGCCCTGGAACAGCCACTAAGGAAATAACTCAAAATAATGTGGTGGAAAAAATCATTAGAGAAATTAAAATGCTACACTAGAAGATATTCACTTAACATAAAGGAAGGCAGTGCAGAAGAAATAAGGTAACAAAAACCAAGACAGGTAAATAGAAAAAGGTTAAATAGTAGATATAAATCTAACTATTTAATAATTAAATTAAAGTAAAATGGATTAAATATTTCTATCAAAAGGCAGAGATTGTTAGATTGGATAAAAAAAACAAGTAAAATTTAACTATATTCTGTCTGTAGGAGATAGATTTTAGATTTAAAAACTCAATAGGTTGATTGTAAAAGGATGGAAAAAAGATACATCATGCAAATAGCAATCACAGGAAATCTGTAGTATCAGATAAAATAAACCTCAAAACAAAACTTGTTATTAGAGATGAAGAAAGACATTGAATAATGTCATAATGTGTCAGGAATGTATAATAATTATAAACATATATGCACTTAACAATAGAACACTAAAATACATGAGCCAAAAACTGTAATAGACAATACAACAAACAGTAATAGTTGGAAACTTCAATAACCCACTTTCAATAATGGGTAGAGCAGTGAAGCAGAAGATCAATAAGGAAATAAAAGACTTGAACAAAACTAAATCAATTATACCTAGCAGACATCAATAGAACACTACATACAACAACAGCACAATATACATTCTCTTCAAGTGTACATGGAAAATTTTCTAAGATAGACCATATACTGGGCCATAAAACAAAATCTTAATAAATTATAAGTGGTAAAAATAATTTAAAAAATTACAAAATATGTTCTCTGACCACAATGGAATAAAGTTAGAAATCAATAACAGGAAAAAAATTGGAAAACCTTCCAATATGTGGGAACTGAATAACATATTCCTAAGTAACTAATGATTAAAAGAAGAAATTCTGAAAGAAATTATAAAATACTTTGGGATGAATGAAAGTGAAGATACAACATACCAAAATTTATGGGATGCAGCTAAAATGATGTTTACAGGAAAATTTATATTTTGTAATTTTTGTAAATGCCTATTCAAAAAAGATGAAATTTTGAATCAATAACCTAACCTTTCACCTAATACATTAGAAAGAGAAGATCAAACTAAACCTAAAGCAAGCAGACAAAAGGCAATGATAAAGATTAAAGAAGAAATTAATGAAGTAAAGAATGGAAAAACAATACAGAAAATCCATAGAAACAAAAGCTGATTTTTTGAAAAGATTAATACAATTAAGAAACCTTTAGGTAAGTGACAAAGAAAAAAATAGAGAAGACTAAAATTACTAGAATCAGAAATGAAGAAGGAGAAATTACTACCAAACTTAAAGAAATAAAATGGATAATATAGGAAGATTCTGAACAATTAAATGCCAATAAATTGGAAAACAGATGAAACAGATAAATTTCTAGAAATATATGAGTTTACTCTGTTTACTATGTATAAAATTTCATGTGCAGGATTAAGGATGGAAATAGGGAAACCTGTGAGTTATGAATGGCAAGAGGTGGCTCAATGTGGATGGTACTAGTGGAGGAGGTGAGAAGTGGTCAGCTTCTGGATATATTTGGATGGTAGGGTCATTGAGATCGCCTGATAGATTAGATTAGATGTAAGAGAGTCAAAGATGACACCTTGTTTTTGCCGAGAATAAGCAGGATGGCTTTTCCATCCATTGATAGGGGGAAGACTCCAGGTGGAGTTGTTTTGGGAGTGGACAGGATATTTTTTATTTGTCCCTCTAGACCCACTCTCTATCCATCTTCATTCTGTTCTGTGCCCCAGGAGGCTGGCCTCTACAGAATACATTGGCTGATCTCTTTCTCTCTACTTTTCCAGCTATGTCCAGTCAATGAGAGATTTGAGGAGGGAGGAGTTGCTTTAAATTGGTTACTCTCCTCCACCAAGGGTCAAGTTCCTGTCAGTTTACCTTCTTCACACCTCTTTCTTTTTCTCTCCCGCCCCTAGTAACAAATGCTTTCCCCCTTTACTCCTTTGCCCTTCAGAATTGGTGGAAAAATAGCCACCTTTATTGGCACTGGCGTATTGCACTCTTGTTTTCCTACACCCTGTAGGAAAACACCCTACACCCTGTAAATAGCTCCTTTATTAAACTGCTCTCAAATTGCTTAAACTAAGCAATTTGAAGAAGGTAAGAAATCTGGTTTTGGACTTTTGGGTGTCCTAAGTCTGAGATATTAAAGGGGAGGTGAGAATAGGCAGTTGAACATTTGAGTCTGGAATTCAGGAGATTGGTGTAGCCCAGAGATAAGAATTTGGGAGTCATTAGAAGAAAGAAGGTATTTAGAACCAGGAGACTTGACTAGATCATTGAAGGAATGAGGAAAGGTTGAGAATAGAAGAGGACTGAGATGGGGGCTTTGGACATGATAATGTTAAGGGGCTGGATACATGAGGGGGAACCAGCAAAGGAGACTGAGGAGAAGCAGCAAGCATGGTGTGTTTTGAAACCCAAGTGAGGAATGCATGTCAAGGAGAGGAAGTGATCCACTGTGTCAAATGCTGCTGAAAGCCAGGTACAAACGGGACTAAGAATTGGCCACTGAATGTAGCAGCGTAGAGGTCATTGTTGACCTTGGCAAGAACATTTTCAATGGGGAAGGATTGAGTGTGGTTTAAGGAGAATGAGAACAAATGGAGAGGTCAGGTACAGACAAATTTTGAATTTTGCTACAAATGCAATAGTACATGGTCAGTGGCTAGGGATGGAAGAGAAATTTTGCCTTTGTATTTATTTATATTGTTCAGATGGGAGAATAAGTGTATTTGCATTCTGATAAGCATGATTTGGGAGAAAGGAAAAAAGATAATAATTCATGTGTGAAATGGGAAAATTGCTTGAGGATGCCCTTGAATAGGAGAGGGTGAGGTCTAAGGAAACAGGAGAGTGATTACTTGAGAGAGGTACACAGAGCACAGGGATAATCTGCTTTGGGAACACAGAGCACACAGTTCATCTATAGTAACAACTAGGATGCCAGAGTATGCAGATTCAGAATTTCTCTTCTGATTGTATATTTTTAGTAAAGTAGGAAGCAAAGTAGCCAGCTGAGAGTGAGGATAGGAGGGAAAAGTTGGAAGTTGAAGGAGAAGTTGTAGCTGTTTGTCTTCAAATATAAATGTTAGTGACATAGGGAAATGTAGTGTGAATGCTAGCAGCATCAAGTAATCCCTTAAGGTCCACTGTCATGATTTTAAAGTGGAATCATGTTCAGCTGAAGGGATGCAGTTATAGAGTAATCAGAGACTTGGATTTAATAAGAAGTTAAATTAAGCAAATGAGGTTTTATTAAACAAACTGTGGCTTCATGTAAAATGGGAATACTATTTACCATGAGAGTTGCTTTATGCATTAAATGAGATAACGCAAATACTTAACCTAGTGTCTGGTACATAGTAAGTGCACAATAAACTCCTGCTAGAATTATTGGTATTATATAATGTCTATTAAGTCTAGAAATTTTTCCAAAGTGGAAACATTTGTTTTAATCACATCTTTGGTTACCAAATACTTCTTCTCTTGGCTAATTGTGGTTCCGTTCAACTGTTGTAGCACATGTCTTCTTAGTAGATGGGGATGTAGAGACTACATCTATATTGACTTCACAATATTTCACTTCTACTTGGCATAAGACTTCAAAAAAATAACTTTTGCATATCTCTGTGATGTTGTAGAGCAACAGTTGGAAAGCCTAGCTTCTTTAGTTCCTTAGAGACTTCTGACATTTGATATTTTTTCTAAATTCTTGGCAATGGCCTTAAGGCAAATACGAATTGACTGCTTAGATTCATATAACTTTGAAGTCATTCTTTTGTTTCTAGCACTAGTACTCTAAAAGTAGGAATTTCAAACAAGCACAGATAACTTGTATGCCTTGCTTGACCTTCCAGATATCATTTCTTTTATATTGGCAATTCATTGTACTTGAGTGATCAATCTATATCATATTACTTTGGCTATATTTCCTGTTATTACATTTACTTCAAAGACTTTGTTTGAAAAATCTTAAATGATCCATTGAATAATACTATTCAGTGTAATAATACACTGAATATATTCTGGAAGAGAATTGACATTATCTCTTTGTCAAGATTTTCAATTTTTTAAATTTGTTTCAAGAGAATTTGTACTTGATTATTCAAGCATATTTTATTATGGCTCCTTATCACATAATTCCAACATCTGACTCATGTTGAGGTTGGTGTCAGTTGATTGTGTTTTCTCATTCAATTTGGGATTTTCTTGGTTCTTGGTGTGGCAGGTGATTTTTTTTTTTTTATTGTGTCCTGGACAAGTTGTCCATTACGTTAAGAGGCTCTGGATCCTATTTAAATCTTCTATTTTAGCAAGTTTAGGTTTAGTACCTAAATGGATCTTGGCTTAGTTGTGCATTGTGATTTCAAAGGCAGTTTAACTTTTATCTTTTTTTTATGTAATTTATTTTGAGAGAGAGAGAATGTGTGTGTATGAGAGAGCAGGGAAGGGGCAGAGAGAGGTAAGGAGAGAGAGAATCCCAAGCAGGTTCTGCACTGTCAGCACGGAGCCTGGTGCAGGGTTTGAACCCATGAATGGAGAGATCATGTCCTGAACCAAAATCAAAAGTGGGACACTTAGCCACCCAGGTGCCCTGGCAGTTTAATTTTCAGAGCCTTGGTTTATCTGATGGTAATGGGATTCTCAATTGTCCCTGACGTGATGTCTGAGGAGTGAAGTGTCCCCAGGCAAAGCCATTAGGTGTTTCATAGTCTGGGGAGGGGGGAGGAGGGCAGGTATAGTGGCATTTTCCTTTTCAGTGCCATCAAGCTTCCCTGGTGTTTCTGGACAGGGAAGGAGAGTATTGAGCCCACAGGGACAAAGAACCTTTCAAGTTAGACTGCTTGCTATATTGCTGAGTTCTTGTCAATTTCATCCCTCCCACTCCTATCCCAATATCCTCACAGAGTAAATGCAGTTTTATTAGAATTACCCCTTTCCTACACAACAAAATTTGTCATTAATGTGAAGAAGCCTGACAGTATGATTAAACATATAATAAGCATATAATATTTTAATTAAACATTTTTAAATTGATAGAAAAGTTGAATGAAAAACAGTGAGTGCTCATATACTCCTGTCTGGATTCGTCTACTGTAGAGTTGCTAGATTAAATACAGGAATACAGTTAAACTTAAGTTTCAGACAAATGATGAACAATTTTTAAGTATGAGTGTACATGTAATTTTTGGGACATGCTTACATTAAAAAAATTATTTGTCATCTCACTGAAGTTCAAATTTAATTGGACATCTTGTGTTTTTATTTGGTAAATCTGGCAACCCTAACTTTCTGTTAACATCTGGCCTCACTTATTCCAATCTTTTCTGTAGATATACTTTTCCTTTGCCAAACCATCTGGGGAACATTTGAAAAATAAAATCCCAAATAGGTTTTGTATGTGTACAAGCAGACCCGTCTACCTTTTTTAAAGTTGTGCTTGTTATTACATGGCACTGTTTCTCAACTCTTGTCTGGTTCTAGGTTCTAGGCCAGTTCTAAGTCCACATCCACGTTAATCACAAGCACACTTCAACTCTCATGTTAAAAAATCAGTTGCTGTCACCAGTGAAACAATAACCAAGTGGCCTCTGAACACCTTCCTTCTAGAATTAATACTAAACTATTTCGAGCTAAAGGCAAGCGCTGTGTGGAAACTTTTGTACTGATTAAGCACCTACTGTTGCTTGGCTCTTATAGACTATCCAGATTTCCTCAGTTTCTTTAGGATGAGAGATTTTACCCAATTTCTTTAGATATATCCATATTTGTGGGTACTTTAATGATTAAAACCACAAGTCCAAGGGTCAAGTAGCCACGGGTTAAAATCCTGCCTCGTATAGTCACAGTTAGTTCAAATAGGTTACTTAACTTTTTTGTATCTTATTTTTCTCTTTGAAAAAATGAAGTAAAGTATCCACCTCCTGCACTTGCAAGATTTAGGTCAGCCCTGTGCTAGGTACATAAAAAATGGTCAATTATCTTGAAGCTCTTCACCATAATTTATCAGACTTTCTCAGAGGCCAGTTTTATATTATGTATTCCTTATCTTTCCCTAGAAAGAATTTCCACACTGGTTTGAATACTTCTAAACCATAGCTACTGCTCACAACACTCTTATTACTGTATACACAGGTAGCACATACAAAACAAGAATAGAGGTTAAAAGGGATGAAGTCTCAATTGTGTTCTTAAACCCATCAACACAGTTATGGGTCAGGAACCACTATCTAAAGAGAAGTTTAACAGAAAACAGATTTGGCTCCATTACTGACCATATGGTGTATATGTGTGTTTGTATGCATATGTGTGTATGTGTGTGTGTACACATGCATGTGCCAAGGATGAAAAATCCATATATATGTATATATATTAATATATATATTAATGTCATATATGGGGAATGATCCTTCCTTCATGCTTCATATTAGATGCTTATCAAATCAATGTGCCCAGTTTGAGGGAACAGAACTTTAAAAGAATGTAGAGAAACTGGAAAAGATACAGAGAAGAGAATCACAATATGCAAATGATGTATGAAAAAAAGTCAAAAGAATTGAAGCTGTTTAACTTTAAGAAAATCAAGGATGATCTGATTTGTTTTCAAGAATAAGAAGGGTTTTCCATCAAGACTCTGATCAGTTTTTCCTTGTATCCACCGAAGACCAAACAAGAGGAAAGGAGTATATTAAAGCAGTGTATATTTTTAAGTTTTGTATAAAGAAGAACTTCTAGAAAGCTTAGTGGTAAAATAACAGACTGGACTGCTCACTTAGTGATGAGGTCTGTGATAGAGGAATTTTGCCTTAAAGCTTTGTAGACAATCACCAGACCCCAGTGTTTTCAATTTGACTTCTACCTGAACCAGGGGGCTGCACCAGATGAATGCTGAAGATTCTTTATAGCTTTGGAATATAACTAGAAAATAGCAATGGGCTGCACATACATATGAGATATGTTGCACAATTAAAAATCTGTTTTAAAAAATCAACTATTGAAGAGATAGATCAGCCACAATGTGGAGGCAAGTGTTTTTGCATGCTTTGGCTGCTACACAAAGCACAACTTGAGACGCATCAATCAGCTTCTAACAGACAATTCCAGGTCAGCCAGACAGACGGGATTTTTAGTGCTGATTGCATTAGATTTGCATTTGCTGTTACGAAAGAGAAAACCAACAATTTCTTAGAACATAAATTAGTGTGCATGCCTTGACCCATAACCAGTGAAACAAAATAAGAAAGGTTGGCATTAAATTAATAATTCTTTGTATGGATGGTAATGTTTCCCTTATTAAATTCACAGTGGATTCATTCTAGGAACAATTTTGGTGTAGTGGCTCTCACTTATTATAGATTACTGACTTTCAGTGCTCAACTGCCAAAATACTTTGGCTCATTCTCAAGCCCCAAGAATTGCATAAATTTTTTCTCTCCTCACGCTCCAGAGCCATTAACAATATCTCCAGATGTTGTTTCTTTTCACTTTATCTACTTTTTTTGTCTCAAGTCTCCAAAGAATTTCTGTATACTATTTACACTGTTATATATTAATGATGGTTCTTATCCATATATTGGTTTTCATAATCCTCCCAAAATTGTGTTTCTTTATTTCTTTACTTGGTTGATATGTTTTCTTAATCTGTCATAGTCTCAGATAAGCATGTTCTGCAAGTCTGTTTCTTCTCTCACCTGCATATGGACTGGCACAGACATTGACAAATGAAATGTATTTCTCAGCCAGTGTTTGTTGTCTCTGACCATATCTAAAGAGCTTCGTTGGGAGCGCCTGGGTAGCTCAGACGGTTAAGTGTCCAACTCCTGGTTTCAGCTCATGTCATGATCTCACAGTTTGTGAGTTTAAGCCCCACGTCGGGCTTTGCGCTGACATCATAGAGACTGCTTGGGATTTTCTCTCTGCCCCTCCCCTGCTTGCTCTCTCTCTCTCTCAAAATAAACATTAAAAAATAAATAAAGGGCTCGGTTGACTGTATGTAATAGACAAAACAACAACAAAAAGAATGCAATAAATCAAAACAAAAACCTCATGATTGAAATCAGCTAGAACTTTATCACCCACATGAAAAGATCTGGAAGTGAGAAGTCCTGGGCTGGTAAGGCATCTCCAGAGTTACACAGGCTTTGAACTCCTGTCCAGCTACTTTGTCATGCTCAGTACATGGCATCATATTCCAGGTGGCAGCTAGTTCCAGCCATCATGTCCACATTCCAAGAGGCAGGATGGAGAAGAAGGAAAGGCCAACACACCTCTTTCAATAAAATTTTCTGGAAGTGCCACACACTTCTAGTTGATTCTCATTGCCTGGAACATAGGTGGGTAGCCACTCTCACAGCAAAGGAGGTTGGGAAGTGTCATCTTTTATTCCAGTTGATAATGTGCCCCATCAAAGGCCAGAATTCTGCTATGGAGAAAATAATCATTGGATGATGGACTGGACAATGAGCATCTCCACTGTAGTTCCCGAAAGTGGTGTTGACAAGAAGAGGTTCAACCCAAATATAATGACTTAAAATGTCAGTGTGATGGGGCCTTTCCCTTTGGTAACTATGCACCAAGTGCTATGAATTGTTACCAATGCTGTGCTGTGCATAGTTCATTCATTAAGCACTTCATAAAAAAATTTTCATGAAAACCTGGGAAGAAGGTGATATTATATCACAAGGCTAAATAATTTCATTTCATAGGTGACAAGACTGAAGAACAAGAAAGATAAGTAATATATCCCAAGCCACACAGTTAGGTCATAGTAAAGTTGGTAATTGAACCCAAGTAGTCAGATCTCTGGATGTATGGCTATCAACCATATTATTGTATTTCTTATAAAGTAGTGTAGGGGCATTGCCTTTCTAAGAATTTTTGAGCATAAACCATAACAGAACTCTCAGGGATTCTGTAATATCACCTGTACTATGACAACATACACACATGTGTGCATGCACGTAGTCTCCATATTTGAAAAAATATATATCTTTTATTTGTTAAGTGTTGTCTTTATTTTTCTGTTCACTAGAAATTTGGAACTGTGTAAAGTTTGTTTTATTTATCCTTTGTTGCTACAGTGTGTTCATTCTTTTGAATCATTTTATTCTTATAGTTACCTATGAGAATCAAGATCTACTCATGATTTAAGATGATGATGTCTGCCTATTTGGTTGGGAAAGGCCAAGCCATTGTCAGCTCAGACATAGGACAGATGACAGGCTTATTATAGGAAATAAGATTAGAAAGATTTGGAGGTTGATTTCAGTCTAAGGAAAGATATTCTATTGTTTTGATTGCACAGGAAAAAAATCAAAATTTTAGTCACTACACAGTGACAGATGTTTGGCAAGTAGTAAAATATACCTTAGTCCTTTTGAAAGTCAAATTAATAGAATGTTACCTTAGGGAAAAACTCACCTCAAAACAATCTGTGTTTTTTAAAAAAAAAATCCATATTTTTTCCTAAATCAATTATTGTATTTCCTTCATGCAAAGTCAAAACCTTCTAGTCAAAGGTCCATTATATAAATATTTCATATCAGTTGATGTGTGAAATAGTCTTCTTTCTAAATTGCTGATGGAGGGTAGAGAAGATTTAATGCTTATGGAATTCATTAAGATTTCAGACTGTTCTGAAAGGGGATTTTCATAGTTCTTTATTTCCATGAGTCATGTTATAATTTTCCAGAAACTGAAAGAAAATGGGATAAAGATACTGAGATAACTTTTAAAAATATTTTGTTATAGAAATTGTCAAACATATAAAAAGTGGGGATAAAACTATTATGAATTGACATGGACCCATCCCCCAGCTTCAACAGCTAACAACACAAGGCCAATCTGTTTCATTTCCCTTTTCATCGCCATTCCCTTCCCTTCTACATACTGGATTATTTTGGAGTAAATCTCAAACATCATCTCATTTATTTGTTAGTATTATACTATAAACTCGTGAAAAATAAGGACTCTTTGGATTTTTTAAGGAGCTTATTTTCTAGTGGAAAGACAAAAGTTGGAAGACACAGATAATAAAGACATAGAGAAATACATAATACGTTTTAGGAAACTGATAATGGTTAGAGGGAAATCCTTGGAAAGGGGAGTGGGATGGGATTCGGAGCATGACTGGTGGGTAGAGCTGTAGGAATGTGGGTTGGTGGATTTGTGGTTGGGAAAGTAGAGTGGTTCCTTTTTGATCGCATGTTTTCCCAGGGAAGAATGCAGTGAGAGTAGGTGATGAGAAGGTACTAGGTGTAAAGTAGTTGATTTGAAAAGTAGGAAAGTAAAGTTACTAAGTCAGATACTGTGTTTGGTAACAAAAGTTGTTCTTCCAGCTCACTTTGCTAAAGGAAATTTGACTGCCTATGATCTGGCCGGGGGGGTTAAGAACATTTTTTCCCACCCTCATTAAGCTGATTAGAATAAGAACGAGCACTGGATTGGTAGGCACTCCATAGACTGTAATGTGTAGCCTGTGGCATATCACCTTTGACAGGGACACACACTGGTTTTAAGCAATCAGTTTCCTTTCTTAAAAAATTGGAATTAGGAAACTAATGAGAATGAAGCAATTAGTAGATAGAGTAGAAGCTGAAAGAGCACAGTGAGAGATGCTCTTACCAAGTTGAAGCTCTGACGAGCTAAAGTTAGAAGAAAGCAAAAACTATACTTAAGCTAAAGAAATATTTCAGGAAGAACAGAAAGGATGTGCAGAGAGAGGAAAAGAAGGAAGAGAGAAGGAACAAGATCTGTATAACTGATTCATTTCATGAAAACATTCCAGGCCCAATTCCAAATACACGTTCGCTTGGGGGAGCATACTTTGACTAGAATTAGGTTGAGCTGGTAGAGCAGATGGCTGCCATCACTGTACCCAACACCGATTTTCTCTCTTTTTCATAGGAAAAATTTTTTTCCTATGATTTTTCTCTAGGAAAACTATTCTTTCTCACTAAGGTCCATGAAATTTGAATACAACTCTTCATTCCATCTGTGGACACATGACCCATGTTTGGTCAATTATCATTCCCTCAGTCACAATGACTGGTTCACAGAAGGCCATATGACATAATAAAAGCTAATGAAATTCAATTTGGGAGGCATTTATTGCAACTTTGAAAAAGAGACCTTTGGCTGTCGAGAAGATAGGATAGTGGCTGATTTGCTACCATGTGGAGAGAGCTGAAAACTGAATCAAAGGAAAAAAGCAGAGACAAGAAGGAAAAGCAAGACTAAACTAAGATGATGTCATATGAACCCCTGGATCTATCATGCCTGAAGCTGAAAAATGCAACCGTACCAAGCATGGAAAGCACAGGTCTGATATCATAATCCCAAATCCCATATGCTTTTGGTTAGAAAAATATAAGTGACAATGATAGAGATCCAAATTCAGAATACAAAGGAGAAAATTTGTGTGAAACCAATTGGGACCTTATCTTTGAACCTCTTCTTCCGATGGATTTTTGTAGCATTTCCGATTTTCTATATCCTGTTATCACCTTGAAAATACTTCTGGTTATTCTTTGCTTGTTTTCCTCTTTGCTGAGGAGGAGATATAGGGAACCAAAGTTGCTCCTTGGTTTTTGAAGGTTACCTATTCCTATTAAGAAGTACTGTTTTAAAAATGTATTTTTACTCTGCCTTCTAACCTGAAAGTCAAGAGTTCTGAGTTCCAGATCTAATTATGTCTCTGATCAGCCCTGTGACCTTGGATAGCTCATCACTTCTCTAACTTACTGCAACTTTCTTATTTGCAAAAGAGAAGGCAACAGAGCTGATCTCTAAGGCAGGAAGAGAAAAGAACCGGTATGTGTGGTCCCATCTCCTCTCCTCTCCTCCCCACCTCAGCCTAGTTCATGAATCATTGAGCCCATATGCAGCCTTAGGTAATTCCCATGAGAGAGATATCCTGTTTGCTTTATCTGCTTTGAGGTTTCTTGAAGCCCTAAAGTCTGTGATACTTCCAAAGAAGAATTGGATGAAATTTAATATTTTAGTATCTTTACTTTTATCTCCTACAAATTAACTTCTTTTCATAAATAACTGTCAGCATTTGGGAAATAAATTTAATCTTAGAATTTTAAAGTTTTGTTTAAAGGCTTAATGTCAGAGTATAGGCTGTATAAATGAACTCTGACAGAGTCTACCATTAAGTATACTGAAAGAAAGAAATTGTGCCATTAAAGAAATGAAGAAATTATGCCATTACAGTGAATGGTTTGCCAGAAATTCTTTTCTTAAAAGGCTTAAGATTTGAAATGTGAGCTACAATGACTGCATCAGCCTTCCATAGTTACCTAGGTTTAACATGTGCACTCATCTATGGCTGCTCTTAACATCAAATCAGTGACCAAGACTGTTGGCTACATTTGTTCCTTCATGACCATTCCCATTGCCACCAGTCAGGTCCAAGCCTTTATTATTTTGTGCCTAGAGCATTGGAATATGGTTATAATTTGTCTCTCGAACTAATTATTTTTTCACTTGCCTCATCATGGACACATGCTCATATTGACCTTGCTAAGACAATAGATTGTCACAGTATCTCCCAGTTTAAAACCCAAACTCTATGTCTCAGCTCCACAAACCATGATTTGGTCCATACTATGTGTTTCCTACTCCATTACATGAGCTTTATGCTTAGTTCACAAGATTATGCAGTCAAATAGTGTATATGGGGTAGCAAGATTTATGCTATGGCTAAATATATAACTATGAATAAGACACTGCCCCTGTCATCCCAGAGCTAGTGTTTTCTTGGGGCAGCCAGTTAAGAAAACAGGAGGTAAGATACACTAGAGTGAACTCTACCATAGGGGAGAATATGGAGAATTATGAGACCCCAAAGCAGTGGCAGTTCATCCAGTCCTGGAGCCCCAACAAGGCTTGCGTGAGAAGATGGCATCTCACTTGAGTCCTATAAGACAAGTAGACTATTCATTGGCCCTACATATGGGAAATATCCTTTATGGCCCAACTCAAACCTCAGACTATGAAATTGCTTCCTCACTACACGGTCAATGCCACTGGTCTCCTCTCCCCACTCTGAGCTGCTAAAGCATTCACTCATTTATTCATTCAATAAGGAAATACTTCTTGTGTCCTATTATGTACCAGGAGCTGTCTCAGCCCTGAGATACAGCAGTGAACAATTAAGTCGTTGCCCTTGGGAACCTACATTGAAATAAAATGAAGCAGACACTATCAAACAAAGAAATAAATATATTATATACCAGATATTGTAGCTCTGTGAAGAAAAATAAAATGGGATAAGGTAATAGGGGATCTTATTTTAGCTAGGGTGAAGTCCCCCTGCTAAGGTGACATTTGAGTAGAGAGATGTGCAAAGTGTGGAGAACTGAGGGAAGAAGTTTGCAGACTGAAGGAACATCAAGTGCAAAGGCCATGTAACCAGGAGTTGGTTTGGAGTTGTAGAACAGCCCTGACTTGGTATTGTTCATTTGACTTCTCATTGGATATCACCTCGAATCATTATTCCCCTTCACATGAGGGCTGAGCTGTTCCTCTCAAACATGTTTTCAGTTTATGGAGGCTAAGAACTATAACTTCACCTTCTTTATAATATTGCTGCTCTTCTCCCTACTCCCCAGTCCCCTTTATCAGTCCAGTGTCTTCGTGAGGCTACCAAGAAGTGTTTACTGACTAAATGTGAACTAGGATTTATTTATGCTGTTGATGAATTACATATGTTACTTTGCTTACCTGGCTGATATGAAAAGAAAACACCTCATAACCACTGAAAGAAATGGGTGGGTGGTGAGGAGGAGGGTGCAGAAACACAGAAAATATCCTCAGAGTACCAATTTCAAGATGTGCTTCAAGGACAAGAACTAGAACACTTGTGGCAAGTTTCTGCTGAGTTGAATGCAGTAGGGATGCCCTGGGAACCAGAACTGGACAGACAACTCCAAAAAACTGGTTTAGTGAATTGTAGTGTGTGGGTTGATTAAGTATTGATCAGTGACTCAGCTCAGGTCTGAAACAGCCTCAGAACTACCTTCTGAATAAGCCATAAAGCAAGAGAATTGTTAACTGATTTAACTGGAAATCTCATTGGGGAAGCTATGAAATCTTTGGGAAAAGGAAATTAAGAAAGTTTGAAAATTCACTTAAATGTTTTTTTTTAAATCAATGCTGCAAATATCACTAAGGTGAATAAGATTAATTAAGGAACAGATGGTCCTGAAAACTCTGAAGGCATTCTTATTTGAGACTCAGGAAGTACCTGATTCAGCTTTCATTAGGTATTTTAGGATATGTTTAGGATGTAAAGTCTTTCTTTAGGCTTTGAGTTCAAATTTGTAGAGTAGCAGCACAGTCTCTGGATCCCCGAGGCTCCTGTGACATCAAAACTATTTTCATAATGATACTAAGATGTTATTTTCTAATAAGTATGTCCTGGTGGTAGGGAAATCTGCAGGTGTCTTTGCAGGAATCAAGTAGGTAGTACTAGACATTGTGTTCTTCATTACCATGTACTCATTGTTAAAAAAGATGTCTTACTTAAGAATGTCCTTGACAGAGCAGTGAAAGTTTATGAAATTTCAGCCCTTTAGTACGTATCTTATAAATATTCCATGAACATTAAGCACTTCTTCTGCATACCAAAGTATAATAGTTGTCTAAAGGAAAACTCATTGTTTGACTTGCAAGCTGAATAACAATTTTTACGTAAAAAAAATGTCTACAAACTATCATTTTATCAACAATGAATGAAGTGGGTATGTCACTTTAAGGAAAATAACTGTTATTAGGTGCTAATGATAACATTAAGCTTTCAAATGAAAATTCAAATTTTGGAAAAATTGGTATCTACCACTGTGAGCTTGAAGTTTCCCCAAATTTAAAAGGGACTTTTAGGATGAGATTTGCACATATTACATGGATATTAACAAATGTGATATTTTGATATTACTTAATGAAATGTGTCCACATTTGGAAGATCTGCATAACTCAGTGAACCAGTAATTTTCAAGTGATGGGTGCATGTTGTTACAAAGCATGCATGTACAAAAGATCCAGTCAAAGTATAACATACACTGGTGATTTTTAATGTAACACAGTATGAAAAAGTTCATTGATGTGGTTTCTGATTCCACATTGCAACAACCATTAACAACTTGTCAAGTTTTGCTATTGTATCAAAAAATATCCACGATTATCTGAAAGGCTATTAAAATGTTCTTTTTTTTTCCAACTACACATGTGTATGAGGCCAGATTTTCTTTATATACGTCAACTGAAGCAACACCCAGCAAACACAGAATGCAGAAGCAGATATGAGGATCCAACTATCTTTAGTTAATCCAAATATCAAAGAAATTTGCAAAAATGTGTAAAGATCTTGCCAGTTTTTTTATTTTGGAAAATAATTGTTATTTTTCATTAAAAATAGGTTATTTATATTAATATGTAAAGAGGTTGTCCCTGTTATTTTTAAATTAATATTTAAATGTTCTCAGTCTTAATTTCTAATAAGTATCAATGGACATAAATTGATATAGACATATCTCTTTAGATTATGAACTCTTTAGAGTCCTTAATAATTTATATAAGGTAAATTATTCTAAGCTTAAAATACGGGAGAACTGCTGCTTTCTAGGGTTAATAATTATTATATCATAAAATAACCTAATGAGTATCAGCAACACTGAAAACAGTCTCACTTTCCCTTGTTGGCATGAATGCATACATAGATAAGAGGACTCTATGCACGCATGGATAAATAATGCTTTCTCCCCACTTCAGACCTCAGGGGCAGGGAGTTGAGTTAATCACAAACCTTAGTCTATGATTAATGGTCCCTGTTAGCTCTGCTCCTGTTTATTTAAACTCTTCCAATGTGTTTGCTGCATATTCTTCTTTGGTTTTGTATATGTACTTGTAAAACACTTATGTAAGTGGTACTGTGATATATATAGATATTTATATCTGTCTATATAATTTTCTATTTTTAATCTTAGCATTATAAAGATCTAGCCTTACTATCACATGTTAATAAGAAAAGACAGACAGACAAATCATCTGACTTATGTGTATTTTTCTCATTATTTGCAGCTAGAAATTTTATGGCAGTATTTGAAAATTTTACCCTTTACATGACAAACATGAAAAGCCACCTCTAAGGTACAATCAAATACAAAATGACTTTACCATTTACTCTCAAAGCCCATGCCATTGAACAGCTTTTATTGATGGTCTGTGTGGTCCATGTGCTTGTTCAATCTACGAGGGTTTCTTATAAACATGACACAGACCGCAGAGCTTCAACATTTTGACTCCCCAGCTGTGTGATCTTAGGCAGGTTACTTAACCTCTCTGTCCCATCTATAAAATGGTGTTAATAATAGTACCTGATTTGCAGTGTTGATATATGGGTTTAGTGAATTAGCATTTGTAAAGTGTTGAGAATGGTACCTGGAACATAGGAAACATTATATAGGTATTTGGGAAACGCAATAAAATGAATGAAAAGAATATGCCATCTGAGAGCATCTGACTTGTTTCTGTGAATCGTAATCGGCTTTTCCTATTAGAGCATTTGTCCCCTTTATCTTCCTGAGGAAAGTGTTTTGGTAATAAAACATCACTGAATGATTATAGACAGAGGTAGGAGGATCTTACTTTGTTATGTTAAAGGCATTCAGTTTTCATACCTTGTAAAGAAATTTTGAAAACACCGAGAATGACATCATCTCCTTTAAAAACTTTACATAAAAATTCTAAGTAACAATTAGATCCTCAGGATAAGAATCAGGAGCAGAGAAAGGGGGGTGATGGACATGGAGGAGGGCACTTGTGGGGAAGAACACTGGGTGTTATATGGAAACCAACTTGACTATAAACTATAAAAAAAAAGAATCAGGAACAGAGATTCATTGATTGAAAAGACTCACGTGTTTAGAATAAGAAAGTAAAAGAGCTGTACATTTCATGTCAAATATAGTAAGTTGCCAAGTTCTTTAGGGGCGACAGAGTTATCTTTTTCCTCCTCAAGACTTCTGTGACTTCACAGTTCTTTCCTGGCCACAGAAAACAGAATTCCCAGTGTTTGGAGCTGTGAAGACAGAACAACTACAACAGCCTTCAGGTGCTTTCTATGACCAAGTGATTCTAGGCATGAGGCATTACATTTTTTACTCCTTTTATCCTTATCACTGATGATGATGTCATTTTGGAAGCACTAACTGAATATCAGAAAAAGAGCATTTTTAATGGAATTTGAAGAAATCTTTCAAATGAAAGGCCAAACATGGGATGAATTTCTTAATTTGAAAATCAAGACAAATTTAATTGTTCCAGACTGTTTTCTATTACAGGCCATTGTTAACTTTTTTTTTTTCCAAGAGTGCTTGCAATCACATTTCAGATTCGGGTGCCCTGGAATAAAGCCAGATTAACTCTGAGCTGTGAATTTTACAAACGCTCTTGTTTAACCTATAATCGATTTAAATAGAGCCATTCTACAAAATGCAAACATGGTAATTGGTGCAATTTTATTTTTTTTCATGAAACAGCATACAAGAATATGCTGGCTTTGACTTTCTAGATCTTTGCACAGCCAGAATCTGGCAGAATAATCACTGAAGTTCAAATTAGAGCCCCAGATGGAAACACAAACAGGGGCCACCACTGTGCCTTTTTCATGCTTCGAAGCTCAGTTCTGGACAGAAATGTGTTTCTAGTTAAAATGTAAGCATTTCCAATTCCTTCTGATCACTGAATCATATTGGAAAGAAACAGCCTGAGGACTACAATTGCTTTTAATTACCACTGAATGTTGATTGAAATTTTCATTTCCTTTCCATACATTTGTATTTTTATTGAGCAAACAAGAATAAAATAAAGATACTTTTGAGAAAGATCTTTGTTTAACATTACCCTCTTTGAATTAGAATTTCTTTGTCAGGATTTCTATGTGTTGCAGAAAGAGCCAAGTCAGTTTAACATTCTTGAATTGAGGTCAGGTTTAAAATTAGGTAGTGTTGTTTTTTGTTTGTTTGTTTTTATTCAATAAGACTCAAGGAGTTCATATACTTCTGTGATTAAAGAATTTAAAACTGTAAGATATTTTTTTCCAACCTCACCATGCTTCTACCTCTCCACACCATTTTATTTTATTTTATTATTTTTACATTTTATTTATGTAAATAATCTCTACATTATTTACCACACATAGGGCTCAAACTCATGACTCTGAGATCAAGAGTCACATGCTCTTCCAACTGAGCCTGCCAGGTGCCCCACCCCACATCATTTTAAAAATTAATGTATACCAAAATTATTGGGAGAGACAAGTAAAAAACAAATGAATCAAAAGCCAAAAATATCGTCTCTCACAATAAAACTTTATGGAATATTCAATATTTGAAATTTTACATTAGTTTTGATCTTCATATATTACTGAAATGCTATAAATAACAACTATTCTTCTTTTCAGCTGGGACCTAAAACATGTATTCTAAAACCCAGCAGTGAATCGTGGCACCCAAATTCTGTTCAAAATAGGAATGAATGGCAAATAGATGTTGCATGGCCTCATGTGATTTCTTCTGCAATCTCTCAATTCTGAACAACCTACATGTCTAAGGAAATGTATATTTTTTAATATTTTTAATGTTTATTTACTTTTGAGAGAGAGAGAGAGAAAGAGAGAGAGAGCATGAGTAGGGGAGGGGGGCAGAGAGAGAGGGAGACACGGAATCCGAAACAGGCTCACAGCCCGACATGGGGCTCAAACCCACGAACTGTGAGATCATGACTTGAGCCAATGTCAGCCACTTGACTGACTGAGCCACCCAGGTGCCCCAGTAAATGTACTTTTTGATGCCTTTCTGATTACTTCAAAGTTTCTATCACAGATTAAAGAAAATTGTCTTAGGAAATTGATTCTATTGTGGAAATATATGATCTCTAAAATAAATTCCATATTTGTGTTTCCCAAGGGGACATTGGAAATAAAGAGAGAAAAGTTATATGCATGTCCAGTAAGATTTCATAAAGCAGTATGTTTAATCAATCAACAAAATGTTATTAATAGCATAAGCTGTGGAGTCAGAGATACTTACGTGGTTCAAATCCATCTTGCTAATTCTGTGAACTTGGGCAAATAACTCAACCTCTCTGTGCTTAAATTTTCTTGCCTGATAAGTGATTAATTATAGTCTCTCCCTCAAAAGTTCTGGAGAAAATTAAATCAGATAAAATGAAATGTTCAGCACAGTAACAGAACCACAGTTCTGAATAACAATTATTGTTCCTATACTTACGTATATGCCAATACACAAAAAAGAATAAACTACTGGCCCTGCCTTCAGAAGTATTATTTCCTCACTGAGGTTTTGATACACATACATGAAAAGTTATATCTATTGCAAACCAGAATATGATTCAGTGAATCTAATAAAAGCGTTAGGACTTTAGAGAGGAAGAAATCACTATGGAATGCAGTTGTCTAATAAGGCCTAATGGGGGAGAGAGGATTGAGTTGGACTGTAAATGAAATGTAAGATTCAGATATTGAGAAAGGAGGTGTGGTTGGTTTCAAATATGGGCAGTGGAGGGGAAATGGTCATTTGCATGGGATTTTGTGGGATATTTCTAGATCAGTGAATATGTGTATTTGGCTAGCATGGAAGGTCATTCTTATAAGAGTGAGTGTGAGATGTGTAAAGGTAGGTTATGGATGTCTTTAAAGGCCCTGGGGTTTTTTGAGTAGGGGACTGAGATGATAGCAGTTGAGGAAGATTTATTTGGTTGCTTCTTGTTAGGTGAGCTGAAGGAAGGATCAGATGGAGGAAGAACGATGAATTAAGAGGTAATTTATGTGTGGAACAGGATGGGGGTCATAAGATTGGAAAGAGAAGAAAATGATAGGACGAAATTAGATAATGCAGCTCGCAACCATCAACTAGTTTAATCCTTTTAACAACCCTAAAGAATACAACTAGACAGTGTAAATGATACAAGATGAAGTCTGGTTTTCTGATTCTAGAATTAAGGCACTTAACCATTGTGCCATAGTGTCTGCTACGTATGAGAAAATTGGTGCCTAGAAATCTATGCAGTATTTCCCTTGCACAATACCGTTTCTTTTTAGATCAAATCCTAGCTTGATCAGTACTATAGAAATAAAGAAAATCAACCAAATGAAAAATGCAAAGCTGGGAAAACTTCAGAGTGGAAAAAAGGAAAGGCTTCAAGTGTGTCCTGATTGGAAGTTGTTGTAATGGAGAAGCTGTAGGCAGGCTAACTAGAAGTGGGGTATCTTATGTGATTGGTTAGGAGTGTGTACTTGGCTTTCTCTGCTTGGTCCTAAATTGAAAGTGGGGACAAAAAGTAGGGAAGCTGTCAGTTATTAATCAAGTCCTGGCCATTTGGGACTGATTGTTACAGACGTTATTGTTTAGCTTCCTGGATTGTCACTAGAGATAGCAATCTGGCTTCCTGTAGTCTGATTTAAAGTTGGCTGGCTTCCTGGGCTGTTTATTGTATATAAAGGGGTTGGTTTCCTGGGTAGGTTGCTTCATGTTGTGGGTCAACGTTCTATTTTTATATGTGGTCTATTTTCCATTTGTATATTCAGTCTCTCAATACCTTTCTAGGGCTTAGTTGCCTTTGAACTCCCTAAGGTACTTTCTGATTCTGGTGAAAGAAACATTATTCAGGATATAAATATTAGAAATCTAATTGAAAATGTATTTTGGAGTACAAAATCAAAATTGAGCATTTGAGGCTTATAGCCATACAATATTTTATCTCAGAATCAACAATATGCCCAATCTACACATGTGTGGTTGTATATTTCAACTTAGCTTCATGCCTACCCACTTTCTGTATTCTCCCTTCCATTGTGGGGGAGGATCCTTGGAGTTACATTTGCCAGAATCCCTCACCAGCAGGTTTAAGGTTAGATTCTCTTATGGGAGGTTTTTCCTCAAAATATAAAAAGGAAAAAAAATCCCTATTTCTTCAGTGGCAGCCACAGGCAGACAGGTGAAGACTTGGAGATGGTTAATGTGAAGTTTTACCAGTGGCTTCCAAACAGCCTCCTGAGAAACACTCACTTTGGTAAAGCAGCTGAAGTCAATGGAAGCAGGTTTCCTGATGTTCCTGCACTTCTAGATTTCCTGAAATCTTGCAGGGACTTCCCTGACATTTACTCTCCGAGAACTTTGAATGGTTTGGTAAGTCTTTTATTCCCAATGTTAAACCCTATTTTTTTCAAAATACCTACAGTGATTTTGTCCTTCTCACTGACCCTGATGGAATGATCAGATTTTCTGCTAAAAATAGGGGTGTACACATTCTGAGAATGTTCTGGATGAAACTGGAAACTGGAAACTATTGTGAAACAGGGAAGACAAGACAAAGAGAGGTATATCATGAAGATAGAAGCAGAGATTCTAAGATGCTACACTGCTGACTTTGAAGGTGTAGGAAGGGGACATGAACTGAGGAAACCTGGAGAAGGCAAGATATACAAAGAGAGATCCATGCAGCCCCTCATGTGAGTAAGAAATTGACTCAGCTGTTCTGGAATAAAAGTTATTCTTCTTGGCCACTGTACATCAGAAACCATTAGCTTTAGGAGTGACACTGTCTGTTTGAGAAGGAGAACACAGCTATTTTGAACTGAAGAGCAATGGTTTGAGGGATGAGATCTGATACCACTGTATATGTAACAAGAAGCCCAGGACTGAAACCCTTCTGTACTGGATGGCAGGTGGACAGTGGCACAAGGTCACATTTGTCAGTGAAACCAAAAGCATGATATATTCAAAGGAATCATCTGGGATGAGAATATCATCTTTATGCCAAATGGATACAAAACACAGTGTCTGAACCTGAATCACCCTTGCCAACTTGCAGTGATTTCTTAAGCATGGTGCAAGGAATAGTGGACTTACAGAGGCTTTTGGCCAAGATGCCTACAAAACTAAATTATGCAGTGACAAGACTTAGTCATTTGGAAAACTGTCATTGCAAGAAGACCTGCCAAATGAGTGGACCACTCTATAGAGACCAAGTCTCCTGGGTTGATGGTGATCACTACAGGAACTGCATACGCAAACGTGGTGCTGTGGAATGTTGAAGGATGTCCTGTACCCTTCTCAGTTACTCCCCAGGACCCCTCCTCATGCATGTCACTGGCCAGTGCTGTAAAGTCTGCTGACCAAAATGTGTCTGTGCAGGAAAAGTCCTTGCAGAAAGCCAGTGGATTTTAGCTAAAAAGCTGCTGGGAATGCTGAGGTGGAGTTTTAGTAAAAAAAAAATTGCAGAAGCATGCCCTCCTTTGAACTGCTCAGAAAAGAGCATGCAGTAGAAGTTACTACATGCATTAGAGGTTATAACTTTTGTGCAGAAAGATCTAAATGTGGTGAAAACTCACAGTGCAAAAACTAACACAAAAGCTACTTGTGAGTGTGAGAATGATTATATCTCTATCCAGAAAGATTCTGACTGCAGTGAAAATATTGAAGAGTGTGCAGCTAGGATGCATTACTGTCATGCCAGTACTGTGTGTGTAAACTTGCCTGGTTTATATCACTGTGACTGTGTCCCTGGATACATTCATGTGGATGACTTCTCTTGTACAGAGTATGATGAGTGTGGCCATGGGCAGCACAACTGGGATGAGAATGCCATCTGCACCAACACTGGCCAGGACACAACTGCACCTGCAAACTGGGCTATGTGGGGAATGGGCCCATCTGCAGAGCATTCTGCCAAGAGTACAGCGAATATGGAATATCTGTGGCTCTTAACAAACGCATCTGGATTCAAAGGAAGCCACTGAGAAAAAGATATTGATGAATGTATGGGGGAAATCATTGAGTGCCACAACCATTCCTGATGTGTTAACCAGCCAGGATGATACCACTGTGAGTGCAGAAGTGGTTTTTATGATGATGGGACCTATTCACTGTCCAAGGAGACCTGTATTGACATTGATGAATGTGCTGTAAGAACTCATACCTGTTGGAATGATTCTGCCTCCATAACCTGGCAGGGGGATTTGACTGTCTCTGTCTTTCTGGACCCTCCTGCTCTGGTGACTGCCCACATGAAGGAGGTCTGAAGTGCAAAAGGCAGGTGTGGACTGTGAAAGAAAACAGGTGTTCTCTCCGTTCCTGTGAGGACCAAAAGATACCCTGCTAGTAGACAGCTTGTGATTGCTGGAATCCAAACGTTGATCTTTTCTGTTGCCCAAAGTGTGACACCAGTGTCGTGAGTCAAGATTTGATCAAAATGGACACAAGCTGTGTCAAAATGGAGACAGTTGGACTCACAGCTGCCAGCATTGCCGGTGTCTGGAAGGAGAGTTAGAGTAGCGGCCACTCACTTGCTCCAAATTGAGCTGTGAGTACACAGCCATCTTGGAAAGGCATTGTTGTCCCTGCTGAGCCAGTGACCCCTGCCTAGATAATAACACTTCTTATGATATCAGAAAAACTTGTCTGGATAGCAGTGGCATTTTGAGGCTTAGCAGCTCAGTGTGAATGTGGCTGGGTCTCCCTGGATGGCCTGCCCATGTAAGAATGGAAATGTCTGCTATTCTGTGGATTTGGAGTATTGTCATAATAACTGAAGGATATAAAATGGAATCATCATCATGTGAGAAAAATGGACAAAAATGACCATCTAATATGATGAAGAACAAGAGTTATTTTTTGTTTTTGTTTTTGTTTTTTTGCCACAGGCAATTATCAAAGTCTCCTTCTGAAGAAGGTGTTTGGGGAATGCATTTTGGATCTACTGTTTTGTTCACTCATGGGAACATAATCTAGGGGATATACAGTGCAGTGTCTTTAAGTCTTTGGTTATTAGAAGTTTCCCATGTTGTAAATCATGTTTCCCTTATCAGATCATTGGCAAATACATTTACATGATCTCATGGTAATAGTTGATGGAAATTTTGGTTTATTTTGTGTACTAACAGAGACTCAGCTCCTTTTATTTATTCTTTTGCTGGATTTTTGGATCAAATTCTACAAGTAAAGCTGCCTAGTGTGATTTTTGTCACCCCTAAGCAAACAATCGAAAACCAGCAAAAACAATTGAGAGAAAAAGAGTAAATGTTTTAGGTCTCATAAATTAGACTTAACTTCTTAATATGGATTTCATTTCTTATTTTTTATCTTTCCAGTGTTTGGCACAAAGCTTTGCACAAATCTGTCATTCAGTAATATCTGTTAAATCAAGTCAAATTAACTATGCAAATGAAAAAAGAAATAGGAATTTTGAAGCAAACCAAGTCAGAAAAGCAGTTGATCAAAAATGAAAGTATAAAAAAGAAAATAATAAAATTGTAAGTGACAGTGAAATTATATATCCTACTAAGGCCCTTCTACAAAGAGGAAATTTAAGATCAAAAGCATTAATTAGGAATAGTCTTAGAATTATCCTATGGTTTATTTCTGATTGTATTTTACCTTTTAATGCTTTTCCTCACATTCCTTCCTTTCTATTGCTCTTAACTCCTTTCAAACTAATGTGAAATTCTTTCACTTTCTGTTACCAGCCTGTTAGTAACTGTTGTTACTAGCCTAACCCAAGCAACACCTACCTCACCGGGACTTCTGCAGTAATCTCTCAACTGAGCTCTCTACTCCCACTCCTTCACCCCCTCCCCCCAGTTCATTCTCTAGATCTGCACTGTCCAGGATGGTAGCCACCAGCCACATGGGGTTACTGAGCACAGGAAATGCTGTGGGTTTGAATGGAGGTGTGCCATAAGTTTAAAATACACACTGAATTTAAGAAATGTAAGATGTCAGTGAACTTTTATGTTGGTATGATAATGATCTGATGGTTTAGGTATGTTTTATTAAGTAAAATCTATCAGTAAAAATAGTTTGATATATTTCTTTTTACTTTTAAAAATGTGAATAATAGAAAATTTAAATGTCCTGTGTGGTTTGCGATATGTTTCTACCCGACAGCCCTGGTCTAGACTGTAATAAGTGATCTTTTTAAAACAAAATTTTATTCATGTTATTACCTTGTTTTAAACCTTGCACATAGGATAAAGACTAAAATTTGTAATGTTGCCTTTAAGCACCTTTCTAATCTGGCTTCTCCAGCTCTACATCCTTCTCCTCAACCCTGATAGCTTTGCCCTTCTTGCAGTTCCTCAAAGCCACTCTTCTCTTCTTAGCTGCAGTTCCTCTCACATGCTATCTCCTACCTGAAATGCTTTTAATACGCTTATGTGTCTGGTTCCCACTCATCCTTTAGGTCTCAGCTGAAATGTTACTACATGATGGAGGCATTATTTGACAGCCTTATAATCTTAGCATGGGTGGTCAAAACAAAATGTTATAGGTGGCTAGGTGGTTTAAACAACAGAAATTTGTTTTCCCACAATTCTGGAGGCTGGAAGTCTGAGATCTGAGTGCTAGCATGGTTAGGTTCTATGAAGGTTCTCTTTCAGGCTCTGAGATGGCCATCTTCTTGATGTGTCCTCACATGGCAAAGAGAAAGAGACAGAAACTCTCTGTTGTTTCTTCTTATAAGGGCACTATTCCCAGAAACAATCAACAAAACTAAAAGACAACCTATGCAATGGGAGAAGATATTTGCAAATGACACATATGAGAAAGGATTAGTATCCAAAATCTATAAAGAACTTATCAAACTCAACACCAAAAAAATAAATAATCCAGTTAAGAAATGGACAGAAGACATGAACAAACATTTTTCCAAAGAACACATCCAAATAGCTAATGGACACATGAAAAGATGCTCAACATCACTTGCCATCAGGGAAATACAAGTCAAAACCACAATGAGATACCACCTCACACCTGTTAGAATGGCTAAAATTAACAGCACAGGAAACAACAGATGTTGGTGAGCATGCAGAGAAAGGAGAACCCTCTTACACTATTGGTAGGAATGCAAACTGGTGCAGCCACTCTGGAAAACAGCATGAAGCTTCCTCAGAAACTTGAACTGCCTACCTCATGACTCAGCAATTGAACTATGAATCATTTACCCAAAGGATACAAAAATACTGATTTAAAAAGGAGCAAATGTACCTGATGTTTCTAATAGCATTATCAACAATAGCTACATTGTGGAAAGAGCCCAAATGTCCATCAACTGATGAATGGATAAAGAAGATGTGGGAGATTATATATATATAATTCTTGTGCTACTAGGTCCTTAACTTGTGGGATGTGGTGCAATTCAGCAATGAGTTAAATTATATACATTATAATTTTAATATATAATTATATAATCTATAATTTTAATTATAATCTCTTTGATGGGTATTATTCAGCCATCAAAGAGAATGAAATCTTGCCATTTACAAGTACATGGATGGAGCTAGAGTGTATTATGCTAAGAAATATAAGTCAGTCAGAGAAAGGCAAATATCATGATTTCACTCGTGGAATTTAAGAAACAAAACAAATGAACATAGGAAGAGGGGGGAGAAAAAGTGAGAGAGAGAAGGAAGCAAACCATAAGAGACTCTTAACTAGACAGAACAAACTGAGGGTTGGTGGGCTAAATGGGTGATGGGCATTAAGGAGGGCACTTGTGATGAGCACTGGGTGTTATATGTAAGTGATGAATCACTAAATTCTACACCTGAAACCAATAGCATGAATGTTAATTAACTAGAATTTAAATAAAAACTTGAAAAAAGGGGAACTATTCATATCATGAGGGCTTCACCCTCATGACCTCATCTAAACCTAATTCTTTTGCAAAGACCCCATCTCCAAATACTATCATATTAGGGGTTAATGATTCATTATATGAATTTAGTAGGGAGGTGGATGCAATTCAGTCCATAGCCTTCCCCAACCTATATTAGATCTCCTATTATTTTATCTTGTAGCAGTATGTTTTGTCCTGTGTAACACTTAACCCAATTTATAATTATGTATTTAGTAGTTTCTCAGAGATAGCATTGCAGAGTTCTTATTCAGTAAATGGTTATGGAAGCATTTTTATTGGGCTTATATACTTTCAGAGATAGAAGGAAACTTGTATGTCATCTAGACAAATTTGTTTTAGATATGAGGAAACTTATACAGTTTATCTTTATTTTTAAAAAGGGGGAGTTCTCTTTTCTGTGATTTATGTCTTATAGAGTTAGTAATCTTTAGACTGAGAAGCGGTATGATAGTACATTTATCATGCTGTGATAAAGTATGATAAATGAGATGAGGAAATCCTGAAAATTTGTATTAAGAATGCACAGGTTTACCTCATGTGTTGGGATTATTTAACATGGACCCACTCTGTAATATTGTGTGTGAGGAAGAGTGGAAGAGGATAGCCTTTAAATTTCAAAGAAGTCTGAGCTATCTTTGCTAGTTCCAAGTAATGCAAGTTTTTTTTTCAAGTAATTCAAATTATATGAAAAAAGTGAAGTCAGTTGTAATTATCTGTTATCTCGCAGCTTGTTTGTCCAATAACGTCTTTATTGAGGCTTGATTTTTGAAAGATAGTTTCACTGGGTATAGAATTCTAGGTTGATAGTACTTGAGAGATATTTTCAATTGTTTTTGTTTTTTTCTTTCTTGTCTTTGCTTCTCAGTATGTAATGTGTTTACTTTTCTCTGGCTACTTTTAAGATTGTTTCTTTATTGCTGTTTGTCAGATACTTGACTAATGTGACTTGATGGTTTTCTTTATATTAATGCTAATTTGGGTGTTTTGAGCTTCTTGGATCTTTGGGTTAATAGTATTCATCAAATTGAAAAATGTTTAGCCATTCTTTCTTCAACTATTTTTTTCTGTCCCTCTATGTTCTCTCCCTTGAGACTCTAATTACACATATATTAGACTATACTGTCCCAAAGATAATTTTTCAGTCTTTTTTCTTTTGGTCTCTATGCTTAATTTTGCACAATTTCTTTTGCTATATCTTGATATTCATAACAAACACATTTCAACCGCATCTGAATTTGTGTTACTGAGGTGATTTTTGAAAACCCCCAGATAATCACAGGATGGGAGTTAGCTGCTAAAGGAACTAACTGTGATTAGAGGGTTGGAACTTTCAGTCCCACCTCCTGACCTCAAGGGATGTAAAAGGGCTGGAGGTTGAGTTCACCAATGGCTAATTATTTAATCAATCATGCCTACATAATTAAGTCTCTATAAAAATCCTAATCAAAGGGATTGGGAAAGCTTACTGGTTGGTAAACATATAGAGATGCTGGGAGAGTGCCCAGAGAGGGCATGGAAAGTACATGCCACTTCTCTCAAACTTTATCCTTTGCATCTCTTCCACCTGACTGTTTTTGAGTTGTATCACTTTTATAATAAACTGTTAATCTCGTAAGTAAACTGTTTTCCTGAGTTTTGTGAGCCACTGTAGCAAATTAACAAACTTGGGGAGAAGGTCATGGTATCTCTGATTTAGAGCCAGTTAGAAGCACAGGTGACAACTGGACTTGTGATTGGGATCTGAAATTGAGGGGAGAGGGCATTCTTGTGGTACTAGGCCCTTTAACATGTGGGATGTGGTACAGTTCAGAAGTTAAATTATAGGATACCTCGTTGGTATCCAGAAAGCTGGAGAATTGTTTTGTATGAAAGCCCACATATCTTGTGTCAAAAATGAATTATTTTGAGTAGTAGAGTAAAAGTAGAGGAGAAACACAAAATGCTTTTCTCTTTCAAGTGATATGTATTTTCCATTATTAAAAATATATATACAGAATAGTTTAAGATAATCACACAAAATTCTAATAAGTTTTAAAATTCATTCCCCAATTTCTGACCTCTCCTTTCCAATATGCACATATTTTAGAGGTAGTTATTATCATGGTATCAATTTTTTTTTAAAAAAGAAAGAAAGAAAGAAAGAAAGAAAGAAAGAAAGAAAGAAAGAAAGAAAGAAAGGAAGAAAGAAAGAAAAGAAAAGAAAGAAAGAAAGTTAAAACTACCAGGGAAATAATTCCACATCTTCATGGCTTTCCTGTTTTTCAACACTCCACTATTTTTAAAATAATATTTCTTTCAATTACTCAATTGAAATATTTTGAAGAAAATTAAACTGGGCATTAACTTATTGTTATATTTTATAAGATCAGCTATTTTAACATAAAATTTTCAAACTTAATTCATATCTACCAACAATATCTAATTCATGTGTTTTATTGAAAATGAGACTCTAGAGCGCTATGTACTACTAATCTTGCTCACCACCACTGACTCAACTCCTATCAGATAAACAACTCTTTTTAGACAAAATGATAGTCAATAAAAGAATCAGTTGTCCCTGATTGTCTATACTACCTAAAGTCAAATTTAAAGGGATTATGCTATAATACAGGGTACCATCTAAGATGCTTGCAAGATGGCCATTGTATATTGCAATATATATATATATATAATTTTATCATTACATATATCATTATATAATATAACATATATTTATATGTTATATTATGAATAATATAATATATATATGATGAATACTTTAGTCCTAAGAATCACCATATATTATGAACATATCCTTGGCAGTCTGCTTATGTGTATGTATATGTTAAAAATCAGGACTGTAAGTCCTGCATGAAAATCCTGAAATTTGAAAGAGCTGCATGGGTTACAGTTTATTGCATGAGAGATTGCCCCTTTGTCACAACTTGAAACACCACCAGGTCTTGAGGCATGGAGATGAAAGTCCTATCACTCAAAATAGGCTAAAATAAGAAAGTGGCTGCTGTTGAAGCATTTAAGAAGACTAAAACTTATTTGTATTATATCTTCTTCAAATTGGGTATTATGTGTAAGCACCCTATCTTTTCAAAAGGAAATTTCAGGCCAACTATTTAAGTGTATCATTTCTTGGCCATATCTTTTAGCCTTCAATATAGATATGGTTTTGGTTCTTCCATGTTCCATCTTAAAGGAATTGTCAGCAATATCTAATCTCAATTACTTCATACTTGAGCACTATGATAACTCTATTTCTTTCTACTCTATCTCATCACAAAACCCGGTAATAGCTACTGAAGTCTTTCATCATTCATCATTCTATCACCAGTTTTTTGATGGTCTAAGGCTCCGACTGTGCTACACTGATGTAGATCTTAAGCTCTTCATTCCACATGGATCTTAAGCTGTTCATTCCACATCAATATACTCCAAGAGGCAGATACAACCCCAGGTTTAAATATGCAAGAACAAGCGTTTGAGCTTTGTATTATGTATTTGTATTATGCCCTTTCTTTTTAGATATACAAATATGCAACCAAACAACCTGGTATAACCACTGTATAAAGTAGATGCGTATCTACCTTCAAATAAAAAATTTTAAGCTATTCTGATTATTTGAAGGATCAGAAAGTTATAATACTTATTAATTTAGGCCTTTCCAGATGTAAATGCCACAGTCGGATTAAATACATATAGATTTGATTTCTGTGAGAGAAAAACTGGTGAGAGTCAGAGAAGGCACAGTGCAAGGACAGAGCATGAGAAAAGGGAAGGAAAGCGATATGGAAGGATCCTAGACTACCATGCAACCTAAGGAAGATTCAGCAAGGCTCTTAGGGAATTCTCCAGCCAAAACTGGCTGTCAAAAGCATTCTGAATCTCCCAGGAATGGACCTGTTTTAGTAGCCTTGCCATGCTCAGTCCTAACCTGGGAGCAGCCCATGGGAAGCATGGCCTTAGTGAAAACAGGGGAATGGATTTGGGAGTATGGCAGCTGGGCCCTGACCAAGTTATCTGTGGTTACCTTCTCATGCCCACCACAGTTAGTTTCTTAAAATATGAAATATAGTTCAGGATTCAGGAATTCACTTTATATAAAACATCCAAATCCACCTAATTATAATTTCTGTCACAATAAGACATATATTATATTACTTCAAACAAGACAAGACACAATACAAAGTAAAATAACAAGGCCTCAAAACAATATACTTCATAAATGGAGAGCAAAGGAATCTGCCAAGGTCTCAGAGTTGAGCTGATTTCATCTACATCTTGGATCTATGTTTACCAGCTTGGGCAAAAACAGAAACACGTTAGGCTATTCTTGTTTTCTTTTTATGACAAAAGAAAGCCAGTAAATTTAATACCATCATTCTTCCTGGAACTAAAGTCAAGCAGGAATTTTATTAATTGTTTCCCTGTACAAAGAACACTCACTACCATAATGGGTCATATCTCTAATTGTGGATTTACAAAAGGATTAGAAAATGCAGTTCAAGGAGATGATTCTTGTATTGACCTACCCTGAAGGTAGAGGACTTAACATTAAGCTGTAACTTGGTCAAGGAATTTCTGTTTGGCTTTAATAATGATGATTCAAAAACCATTCCTTCAGGTATTTTTAAATAATGCTGGGAAAAAAACTCAAAGAATTCAGAAGAGAGGATAATAAGCCTGCTCATTAGACTAGGCTAGACTTTCTCAATTATCTAATACTGTAGAAAGGTCTTTGGCTGATCTTTGAGGGATGTAAATTTATAGCAGAATTTATAATCAGTGTTTCCTAAAGTGTGTTTTATATATAATTCATAGCCCAAGAGAAGATGTAAGAGGATAAACAAAACTTTTAAAATGTCATTTTAACATGTTTTAATAAGTATATAACTAGTCCATTGAAACCATGAGTTCACAGATAAAATTAAGTAAAAAAAACTTAAGACAGATATTAAGTAATAGTATATGGGTAAGCAGACATAGAAAAAATCAAACGGTGAGGATGATACTGTAGCAGACTAGATAATGGCCCTCAAAGACGCCCAATACTAATTCCAGAATCTGTGAATGTTCACTTACATGGTGAAAAGGGATTTTGCAAATATGATTAAGACAAGGATCTTGAGATGAAATTACCTTGGATTATCCTGGAGGGCCCAATGATGTAATTACAAGTGTTCTTAAGTGGGAGATAGGAGTGTCAAAGACAGGAATGGGAGATGTGACAAGGAAGCAAGAGGTTGGAGTGATGTTAAGAAGAGACCACAGGCCAAGGAACACAGGTGCCCTCTAGAAATTGAAAAATACATGGAACAAATTCTCTGCAGCTCCAGGAAGGAACCAGCCTCACCAATAATCTGATCTTAAACTTTTTTAAGACTTGTTTTCGACCTCTGACCTCCAGAACTGTAAGAGAAGAAATACCTCTTGTTTTAAGCCTATGATAATTTATAGCAGTAGAAATAGGAAAATAATACAGATATTCATCAAATGACTGACATTTGTGAAACATTGCTTTAGCAAGTGTCTGAGTGCAGGTATTATATGTCATTGATTAAGGCAATAGTCACAAGCTACAGATGCTGGACTTGTAATTTGTGTATTCATCATTTAACAAATTTTTCTGCAAGTTATTCATTCCCCTGGTATATAAGTCATCTGTAACTGGATGCTTGAAATCAGTTTTGTAATTATAATAATAGAAAAATTAATAATAAAAAAATAATTAATAATAGAAAAATTAATAAAAAAAAGAGCATTAAGCAGGCATGATGTTGTTCTAAGCACTTTATACATATTACCTAGCCTTTGGGATAGTTTCTGCTACAATCCTATTTTATAGATTGACTTTGCTGAAGAATGGAGAGGTAAAATAACTTCCCCCAAATCACAAATGGAACCAGCTTTGAACCTGCAGATCTGTTTTTGTCTGGAGCCTGGGTTTTCCCATATTTAAGTAGCCTTGGATGTTCTCTTTCCATTTACTTGCCTAAATTGGGCTTCAGTTCCCCTTTACGATATGTTATACTCTTTTCATTAAGTGATCATTCTTCTGGCTGTAGAAGCCAAAGCAAAATAAGAACACTTCTGCCTTCTCTCTACCATCGGATAACATTAAACCATCTTCCTAACCACTGTTTGTTAATAATTTTCTCAACAGGAAGCTACTTCAAATATAAGTTAATATAAAATAGTTTTAATAACACTAAACAAAAATCATGGAGAAGTAATAAAAATGTAATATTCAGTTAAAACACCATTAATTTTCTTTATAGGAATTTAGAGTAAGTAGTCTGTGCTTTTGCCCTTGCTTCTTAGAAAATCAATATGGACTTTCTCTATTACTGTGGAATCTTGGAAAAGGCATGTAGGCACTTTGGGCTTCAGGTCCCTCTTCTGTGAAATTGCAGTTGGACTGAAAACTCCCCAAGGCTTCTTTGAATTCTTGAATTCAATGACTGCAATACATATATTTATTTCTTTTGGGAAAAATAATTCAACAGAACCCTGCCTGTTAATATGACACAGGACCCTGATTTACCAGGCATTTCTAAGGGCCATGTGCCTTTGATGCTAAACTCATTACTTATCTTGTAGGCTACTTATGAAATGTATTTCCTTTCGGTGGGTGGGGCCATTTCATAATGTTTGCTTCAATAGTCTACTTGCTCCTGTGAACTTCCTAGCTCTTGGTAAAAATCAGAAACTGACTACCCATTTATTGTTTTAGTTTAATCTTCTACTATAGTTCTCCAAATACTGCCTGCTTCAGCCACATCCATTAATACATAACATCATTTAGCTAGCAGGCTCAGAAATGTCCAAAGTCAAGAATGTCACAGAAGGAATATGGTTGGACCAGATGACCTGTTAGGGTTTTCTAGGGAATGTCATCATTTTAACAGTGAAGTTCCCAGATACCAGGAATCCTTCAGTCCTGCGACGGTTAGTTGCTTTTTCTAAAGTCCCTTAAATCCTGACTCTAGGTTAGTGCTGTCCAGAAGAATTTTCTGCAATGCTGGAAATATTCTATACATAAACTATGCAATTCAATAGTCTCATGTGGCTATTGAGTACCAGAAATATGAACAGTACAACTGAGGAACTGAATTTTTAATTTAATTGAAGTGTAACAAGACTACTATATGGGACAGCACAGCTATAGGTGATGCCATGAAAATGATCATGAGTGAGGTGCTTCGTGCAACAGCCCTAAGGGAAGCACACTGGAAAACAGTCTGAGTGAACACTTGTATAACGCTCAACCCACCAGCTTTATTTCCTATATCCATTGTTATACTGACAAGGCAGTATAATAAGTTTATCCAGGAATATTGATAAGAAGTACCTTTATCACTCTCGAGGTCAAAGGATAGATTTAATAATGGCTCTTTGAGAAAGATGTGATTTAAGTTGTGAATTTAGTCTGAGTTTCCGTAGATGAATAAGCACATCCAAATTAAAGCACTCTAGTAATTAGTACTTCGTGGTTCTGCGGCTAAGACATAAGCAGCTGTGGATTTTAGGTGTATGGAGACTGAGCCTGTTCTGATCTAGCCTGGTGGTTTAGTGAAGCTAGGGACATTATACCAAATTAAGTTCCAACTTGGAACGAGGACTGATGTAAAATTTTCCTAAGAGAAACCCAGGGAATTGAAGTTTGCTTTATCATATTAAAGTGAGCCGTCAGCAGACAGAAAAACACAACATTACATCCTAAAGGAGAAAGAGTTTTCTTGAATTGCCCAATGTTGACACCATACATCTGTCTGACATCAAAGCTGTTGGTTATAAATCTTGCAGATAACTGATCATCCCAAATCCACAAAGGCAGAAGTTGAAAGAGAAGTTGGAACATCAGAAGAGGCAAAGAAACTCCACAGCCCCTGAAGGAGTTGAAGCCAGTTACAGTGTGACATATATCTTAGATTTCTGCAGAACTTGGCTGTCCATTTAAATGCTAATGTGCAACCCTGGCATATCCTAGGAATTAAAGTTCTGAAGCAGGCAACAGCACTGGAAATTTCAGGCCGCTGTTGAATATTTAGCATCCATGTGCTAAAGAGCTCTGGTATACTTTTAAATGTCAGAGAACACACTGCAGCTCTCACTATGCTCTGCTATGAATTCTTTGGCTACGTGCCACTTTTTAAAGAAAGTATGAGTGCAGTCTTGAGTTTTCAAGTGACTTTTATTCAGTTGATCTGATAAGCAAAACAAGTGCAAATTACCTACAATTTATACATAGGGTATTAATTAAAAGGCATATTCAAAAGTTCTTCCTGGTTAAAATGTTTTGTTTTATCTCTTAAAGTTTCAATCATCTTCAGCTATGAGAACTGAAAACGGACATTTCAAGAAAATTTCAGATTTTTTCTCATTTTCTTACTCTGAATTTAATACTGTAGCACATCAAAGCCATAGTAATATAATATCACTGAGCCAGCAACAAGCAGGCACTTTGAGAGGTAGTAATAACGTGTTATTGAATTTGGTACCTTGAGACACTATCCAAGGCTGAGAGTGAGCTTCCAGAAGGTCAATTATACAGGGAAATATAACTGTTATATGGATAACTGCTATAATCTCTAGAGAGTACAAGGGTTCTAGGCATCCATTCAACAGTTATATACAGATTATTGTTTATATGTTGGGTGTTGGGCTAGGTGCTGGGGATGTAACAATAATAATCATAATCATAATTATAATCATAATCAGGCACTCATATACTGATTGCCCTGTAAGACTATGTAAGTGCTTTACATATATTAATTCATTTAATTCTTTGATGGCATAATCCAACCTGTAGGTTGTAAACACCCTTATGAGGTAAATATTTATGGACAGGGAAGTTGAGGCAGGAGATTATGTAATTTGGCCAAGTTAATACAGCTTATAATTAATGAAAATGGGATTCAAACCCATATAGTCCTATCTCAAAATTTACACTCTTAAAACCCCTATACATACTGCCTTAATCCTTAATGTTACATTCCAGTAACATTTTGACCATTCTTCTATTCCAAATAGGTATTTGGCTTTATAAAAAATAAAATATTGGGGTGCCTGGGTGGCTCAGTAGGTTAAGCATCCAATTTTGGCTTAGATCATGATCTCATGGGTTGTGAGGTTGAGCCCTGCATGGAGCTCTGTGCTGACAGCTCAGAGCCTGGAGCCTGCTTTGGATTCTGTGTCTCCCTCTGTCTCTGCCCTTTGCCCGCTCTCTCTCTCTCTCTCTCAAAAGTAAATAAATATTAAGAAAATTTAAAAAATAAATATATAAATAAATAAAATATTGGCTCTCACTAGATGATAAATGCCTTGAGATTTTCCTCTAGTGTGGCGGTTTTCACATATTTGGTGTTCTATAAATGTTTGTGGTGCGGTCAGTGTACAGTAAAAATGAAGGTTTTGTAGCTAGATAGAACCTAGGTAGAATCCCAGCTCAACTACTTACTCAATGCATTAACTCAGTTTCTTCATCTGTAAAATGGAAAGAATGGAGTTATTGTGAGGATCAAATGAAATAATGCTATAAAGTTTTTAGCACAGTACCTGACACATGACAGGCTTGCAGTGAAAGCTCACTGTTATTAATTAAATAAATTACTTGTTTTAAAAATTGTTAAACATTATTTTCTATTTAAACTAGAAATGAACTTAGAAATATGGAGCCATAAAAGACCTGAGAGAATATAGACTAAACTCTAGAGCTGAGGAAAATGAGGTCTAGTTAGACTAGAACACTGATCATTTAATGTCCACTCAAGTCTCTTTATATAGAGATCTTTTCTCCCTCCCTTCCTTCCTCCATCCCTTCCCTTCTTCTATTACTTTATTTACTCACTCAGTATATTTTTTAAGTTCCTACTTAAGTACCAGGCTTTGTGATAAGGATAAAGCAAGTAGTGAGTTTCCACTCCTGACCCAATTTCTTCTCTAGCAGTGGCTCTCCTGGACCAGCAACAATAGCATCACTTGGTGTGATGGTTAATTTCATGTGTTAACTTTGCTGGGCCACGGGGTACCTAGACGTTTTGTCAAACATTATTCTGGATGGGTTTGTGAGTGTGTTTCTGGATGATATTAACATTTGAATTGGTAGATTGAGTAAGGCAGCTTGACCTCCCTGATGTGGGTGAGCCTCTAATCAAAGACCTGAATAGAACACAAAGGATGAGTAGCAGGGAATTTCGGTCAGTCTTCATGAGCTGAGATATACCTCTTTTCTTGCCTTTAGACTTGAACTGAAAAATTGGTTCTTTTTGGGTCTCAGGCCTGCTTGCCTTTGGAATAGAAGTTAGACCATAAGCTCTTCTAGTTCTCAGGCCTTCAGATTCAGACTGAAACTTACACTATTAGCTCTCTTGGGTTTCTGGCTTGCTGACTGCCATTCTTGGGACATCTCAGTCCCTATAACCACCTGAGCCAATTTCTTATCAATCAATCAATCAATCAATCAATCCTATTGGTTCTGTTTCTCAGAAGAACTCTAATACACTTGGGAATTCCATTCAGGGTCTACCCTGAGAGTGGGCCCATCAATTTGTATTTTACCAAGCCCCCCACATAATTATTACATGCACTAATACTTAAGAATTGCTGTATTTAAGGGGCTTCTGGGTGGCTCAGTCAGTTAAGTGTCGACTTCAGCTCAGGTCATGATCTCATGGTTCATGAGTTCAAACCCCAGGTTAGGCTCTGTGCAGACAACTCAGAGCCTGGAGCCTGCTTCAGATTCTGTGTCTCCCTCTCTCTCTGCCCTCCCATACTTGTGCTCTCTCTCTCTCTCTCTCTCTCAAAATAACTAAACATTTTTTAAAAAAAAAAAAGGACTGCCATATTTAAGACACATATATTTGATTGACCAGACCAATGAGGAGAGCAGTATTTTAATACCAGCATAGTTAAACTCCTGAGTCATGACTTATTTTTAGATCTCACAAATGAATGTCACTTTCCTGAACTAGCCCATTTTGACAGAATACCTTTCCTTCAGTTAACAACCAGGAGACCCTGGTTGTCCAATTTCTTACTGAACTTGGTGCATATAAATAGAAATGTAAACATTCTGGGTATCTGTTGTTGGTGTTGTTCCATATAAGTATATTCTAAAGACTAACTAAAACAGGTAAAAAATCTCCCCTGCAACCCTCAGAGGATTCTAATTGCTTTTACCTTTAGTATGAGATGGACCTTATCTAAGCAAGCAAGCTGCAGGGACAACAAAGCATTTTTACACTTACAGTGTTTAGCAGAGCCTGCTGGAGTTACATGATGCTCCCTCTCCAGGCATCGTGATCTTTATTATTCCTTCCCTGTGATTAAACATGGAGCTCTGCTTTCAGGCTTTTCAAGGGCAATCAGAAGAGCTATAGGAATTCACATTCTGCAGTTCCATTACCAAAACACTTACACTGTCTTCAGGACTGTTCTGGGTTTTTGTGAACTATTGGCGGTGCATGTTTGCCATTTTCGTAGTAAGAGTCAGTCCGTAATGAAAGTCACAGACTTTTTTATTTTTTCCTCAAGGAAGATCATCTGGAAAGAGTTTCATTTCTTTCCTAACAGAAGGGGCACTTGAACAGATAACAGACCTTTTGTGTCAAACACATTGTACCAGTACATGATCCATGAGTGGTGTTCCATAGCAGTAAGCCAGACCTTCAGCCAGATGGCATGTTCTGAACTTCTTTGCAGGCAGAGCAGCAGTCAATTTTTCAGTACATATACACAACAAATGGATTATAATATGCTGTGGGTTATTAATCAAATAGTCCAAGCTTACGTTTGTCATCACCCACAAATATTCATTGAGGAATACTATGTACAAGCCAATGTCCAATGGCACGGTACATAGGCACAAACACAAAAACCTTAAATCATCATCATTAACACCAAGTACATATTGAGAGCCTACTGCGTACAAGCCAGTGTCCTAGAAAATCATGCACAGGCACCTATAAACTCAAAAGCCATTTGTTGGGTGCCTTTATATATTGAGTGCCTTTATTAAGGCACTATATATATATATGTATATATATATATATATTTACTCATTATATCCTTTCAACATCAATATGAAGCAGGCATTATTGTCACCATTTTATAGATGAGAAAGTGACATACAAACTTGTTAAATAATTTTCTCAGAATCACTTATTTTGTGAAATGGAAGAACCAGATCTTAAATCCATATCTTTCTGAATCTGAACATTGTGAGTTTGTGTGTGTGTGTGCTTCCAGAAGTTTTTATCTAAATGGTAAGTCAGAACACATACATTAATAAATAAATAAATAAATAAATAAATACACAACCAACCTTTACAACAAAGCAAATCTGCTGCAAATACAAAGTGACAGGTGAAGGATATGAAGAATAAGTATCAAAAAACAGATGGCAACAGATACTGTTCTACCAAGGTCCAGCTGGTAAATCAGAAACCACACCAGGTTTGGGTTTTTGTTTGTTTGTCATTTTTTTTTTGAGAAAGAGAGTGAGCAGGGGGCAGAGGGAGAGAGAGAGAGAATCTTAAACAGGCTCCACGGTCAGCACAGAGCCTGACAAAGGGCTTGATCCCACGACCCTGGGATCATGATCTGAGCCAAAATCAAGAGTCAGATGCTCAACTGACTGAGCCACCCAGGCACCCTCCACAACATCAAGTATTTTTAAAAAGAGGTTGATCAAATGGGTATTGGAGAACTGGAAAGGCAAACAGGAACCCAGAGGTAACTGCAGGAAGCAGCTCTCACTCCTACACTGTGGAAATAAAACAAGAGGTTGTAAGAATCAGAACTTAAAAGCTCAGAGAGGGGTCTTGCCCAGGGTTGAGCCAGACCTCTGAGAAGGGGTCGCTAACTGGTCGAAAGGGGTTGTTAAAGCTGATCCTGGGAAGGTGGTGGGAAACAAATCTGAAAACTGCAACCAATTGCTACTGTAGTAACAGTTGCAGATGAAAAAAAAAATGCTGCAGAGATGCTCAAAGGTGTGGGAAGCAGCCAGAATATGTGGAAAAAACAGTCAGAGCAAGTACATTCTCTTCTTTCAGCCATTCAGTCAGCCTCTTATGTCCCCATTGACAGTGCCTGGCATGGACCTAGCTGACAAAGGAAGAATGTCTGTTCTTGAAATCCTCATTGCTTCTGATAAGTTCACCCAAGAGGGCATAGACCACATGATGGTGCACCTCTGCACTGATTAGTTCATGAACTTGAGAAGAAGCCCCATGTATGCAGAATTCAGTTTAATTTTATCCTATCTGCTCCATTTGGTGCAACTCCACTCATGCTCTTGGCTCTTTTCATTTTTGTGGGTTAAATAAAGTAACATTTGCCAGGTTGTCTACCCAGCAGGTAGACATTTTTCTGATTTTCCACCACAATTTAATGACTAGTACATTAGCCTACTGATTTACCCCTTTTTAATTCTGCTCATTGCTCCTGATACCTTACACTCTCTAACAGCACAGATTTTTCTTCCACTTAATATGCCTTTCTGATTGTCTTCTTTTTACTAATGGAAGCCTACCTCTGTGTACATTTTTTCTACATTATTATCTTCTGATCAGAACTGGTTATCACTTTTACCCCAAGTTGTAGGTGAATTCCTGGGATCTGGGGTTTCAGAGGAAAGGATACTTAGAACAAAAAGAATCCTCAAGTAAGATAAATCATTGGTTCTCTAGACTCCAGACCAGTGCTAGTTTATGATGAAGCTTTCCCTGGTGGAAAAAAAAAGACAATACCAGGACTAAGAGAGGCAACAAGGCATGATGGTTAAAGGTGAGGACTGTGGCCCTAGGTGAAAGGTGAGGACTGTGGCCCTACTTGACCTGGTTTGAATTCCAGTTCTGTAATCTTTAGAAAGTTACTTAGCCCTTCTGTACCTTAGTTTTTTCATCTATATGGTGGTTGTAATAAAAATATCTCTCCTATGGGAAATTATGAGGATTCCATTAGTTATTACATGTAAGCACATTAAACAGTAAGCACTCAATAAATGCCAATATTATTTTTAGACAGTTTAACTATACTAATGGTATTTTTTGGGGGGCAGAACTGCCTTATATAAAGAGATGAAATTACTCCTACCATTTTGATCTGGAAATGCTCCTTCTTACATTAAATGGAGTTAACAATTGATATGGTGAAATCTAAAAGTCCTAGAACATTGTTATAAAACCCTCCTAAGGTATATAAAGAAATGAACAAAAATCAAACAAGAATTTGCACAGGGATTTTGAGTTTATAAAGTATGAATTTACCCTTTTAACATGGATGTACTGGCTGCCACCCATAGGCCAGACCCTGAGACCATGAACAAGATAGACATAGTTCCTATCCTCAGAGTGGTAGCAGTTTAGTAGAGCTTTTCAAATGACTTGTTTAATTTGTTCCTGATAATCATCCTGGGGAAGAATATCGTCTTCATCATCATCATCATCCCTATTTTCAAGACTAAACTTAAGACTCAAAAGGGGAAGAGATCCCATTCCTTGTGTTGCACAGCAGACAAAATTTGGGATTCTTTTCACTACAACATAATGATAGACTATGTGTAGGCCTAGTCCTTCTGCTAGGCAATGTATCTCTGTTCTCATAATGGGATCCTGTGGGAATATTTGCTAAATAAACTCGTATGCTTTTCTGGAACACATCTAGTCTTTGAAATAAGACTGAGTATAGAACTGAGTATAGATTTGAGTTTTTCCCCCAAAAGAACAGCTGGCTGGGGAATTTAACAATTGGGCCTCTAACCCTTTCACCTCTTATTTGTTGGGTATGAAGCATATGAAGTGTATCTTTAATGTCTCTGGCCTCTCCTTTCCCCCTTCTTTATGACCTTTTGCCCCACTGTCCCCCAAAATGAGACTTTACTATGCTAATATGCCTTGTGGATCTCCAAGGAGAGTAATGGATACATTGGTTCTCTTCTCTTTCTACCCATTTATTTTTTAAATGTCATTATCTTTCAAACAATGTGCTAATGGCTCATTTGATAATCATTTAAGATGATAAAAATCTTAAGTCTCAAAGGAAAGGAATTCTGAATTTTTCTCGATGGTGTTGTACATGCACTTTCTGCTTAAATCATAGCATGTTGGCTTTCCACTCTGGGTTTTATTTAGCTTTGATCCATTAATCTCTCATGAAGCTACAGTCTTTGGAGTGAGATATTCATGTTACATCCACACCACAAGCTTTTGAAGTAGTATGGTAAGTGTCTTTCATATATAAGCTTATAAATCCTTACGACAGTCCCACCAGGTAGATACCTGGTGTACAAAAGAAGAAACAGACATTGCTTTTAAATCTCCCTTCTTCCTTACATGATTTTTTAAAAATAACAACATGGAAATGTAATTAAATAAAAGATTTACAGATAAGTAAATAAGTCACCCAACTGAAAAGCTTTGAAGCTAAGATTTGAATCCAGAGCTCTCTGGCACCAAAGTCTGTGCTTTTCCTTTTATACTAGCACTTCCTAACTGTATACAGCCAGACATGATTTCCACAAGGTATTAATAATGTTATTCCTCTGAAGACATCCATTGTCAAGTATGTTTGGGAAAGAGTGAACACCCTTGATTTGTTTGGAGATTGGCAGTGTATAGTATGTAGCAAACTAAGACTTTTAGAAGTCCTGCTGAATAGGAAAAAAAAGCATGTTTATTTGGCATACACTAACATTTGAGTTTCTGCTCCTTTCCTGGTTTAAACACTTAACAACACTTGCTGTAGGATAGAGAAAATGGGGCTCTGCAATGTATCATTAAAAACAGTGAGAAAACAGGGATAACTGCTAGACTTGGATAAAGGATTTCCCCAAAGAACCAGGGTCACTGTCTGTATCAAGATGGTCTGCTGAAATCTAGAAGGCAGTGTTAATGATGGTCTTTGGAAAAGAATGTGTCATGTATGGAATAGAAAATGTCCTTTAGAAGGAAGAGTGTTCCAAGTGGAGAGGGCCCCATTTAGCTGAAAGCACTATATAGTTAACAGTATGTTGAATGGGAAGGAAGAGGCTGCAATTAAAAAGAGAATCATTACATTATAATTTTATATATATTGTTGGGTCCTTTCTCATTCTACAGATCAAGGCCAATAAGAGAGACTGACTCCTTTTCCTAGAGTGAATAAACATCTTGGTTTGTAGGACCTTCAGTCTAAAGTTGGCCACCCTACATTTACTAAAAAATGATTATTTGCAAAGGTTGTTACCAATATTCAGGCACCACATCAAAGTGATCCGAGCACATTTTAAAAATGTATTCACTTTATCAAGGGAGTTTATTACATACACAGTTAATGACATCATTTTGATATAGAGTGAAGCATTCTTGTATATTAGATGTTAGATCTGTCAGGTATACATCAATTTTTTATTCATAGCAAATCAGAGCAGAGCAGTGTAATTAATCTATTGGCCCCCTTAGTAATGTAGGCCTGACCCAAGTAGACACGCCAATTCCAAGGCTGAGAGGACAGATCCCCCGGGAGGTGAAAAGCACCAAGTTTTAGGGTTGTAGCAGCCTCCAGTAAGTGGTCAGCCATGGAAGTCCATGCTGTAAGTTCATAGAGATTGACAGGCTGCATCCAGTTGGCCTGTATAAAAATAGCAGGGACATGGCCTTTGAACTAAAATCGAGGCAAAGCTTCAAGTGGTAGAAACAGAAAGAACAAAAGAGGGCCAGTTCTCAAAGGGCAAGGCAACTGCAGGAGACCCTTGGGAACGTCACAGAGGAGTGAGAGGCAATATGTAGACCAGTACACAAAGGGCCTCACACCCTAATGTATGGCAGGCAGCAAGGTGTTTACTAGCATAGCACAAGCCAATGGACTCGCTCCAGGACATTTCATATTAAACTCTTCCTAACTGTGAAGAGATCAAGGGCCCCAGGCTTGTAAAAATTTCCTGTCCAAGAAGGGAAAGACTGAACATATAGATGGGAAGATCATCAGAACTAGCCAGGAGAAGACAAGGAAAGAGGAAATGGGGCCAACTAATTGCTGATTGCAGCAACTGCTCATTCAGTTCCTGAGGGCTTGGAAGTTCTGGGTATTGATAAGTAGAAACCAACTGTGAAGTCACAGTACTCTTCTAACCCACTCAGTATTGTAAGAAAGTATATAGGAAGACCCATAAATACTGTGTCTGCATGCATCATCCTCTTGGCTATGGGTGGGATTCTTCATGAGACAGGACATGGAGAATGTGGGACTTGGGCACAGAGCTCCACATCATCTGATGTTAAGTGGTGGGTTTATTCCTAAAGAAGGAAATGAAGGGATTTGGCAAAGCTGTCATCCTCATTTTTATCATGTAGGGCCTCTTTTACAAAGAAGATAGCAGACTGTTTTCCAGTTAAAAAAATGAAAGAATTGCTTTCTGAAATTTCTGTGTTAGAGTTCACAGTCCTGCATATCTCCTGAACCTAAATAAGAACATCTGATTTGAAGCAGGTTGTCTCACTGAGATACCACCTCACGCCAGTCAGAGTGGCTAAAATGAACAACTCAAGAGACTATAGATGCTGGCGAGGTTGTGGAGAAACGGGCACCCTCCTACACTGTTGGTGGGAATGTAAACTGGTACAGCCACTCTGGAAAAC
>CM053571.1:78159374-78203364 GCA_028646485.1 Cryptoprocta ferox
ACAAACTGAGGGCGGAAGGGGGAGGGGGAAAGGAGAAGGGGGGTGATGGTCATGGTGGAGGACACTTGTGGAGAAGAGCACTGGGTGTTATATGGAAACCAACCTGACAATAAACTATAAAGTAAAAAAAAAAGAATATATTGTAAGAATTGTTTGCAGTTTGTTAAAAAAAAGAAATATGTATGGAAAAAGAAAGATGGGAAGGAAATACATAGTAGATTTTTTTTTACCATGAAGAAGTTTCTATGAATGGTGACTATAAGAGTTCTGTTCATAGAAATAAAGTCGTATCCACTCTCCCTCCTCGCTGCCCTGTAATAAATGGCATCTGGCTTGTAAAAAAAAAATAATAAAAAAAAATAAAGTATGTTGTCAAGAACCATGCCACCATACTCTAAAACCTTGCAAAATGAAAGCCCTTGTAAAGTTCCTTTTAAAATACTTTTTTTTACAAGGACATCTTATAGAATGTTTCAAATGACTGGAGGGGAAATAAAAAGATTAATCACTTTATAAGCACCAATTAATGTGACTCTTTGTGCTATTAGTGTCTAACTGGACAATCAATTTTTAAAAAGAAATAAAAGTTTCTAGGATTTACATTGCTATGTTTCAGCTAATGACTGTTTATTATTCCCTGGCTTAACTACTTGCTGATTAATACCCTTGAAACAAAATCCTTACAAATATTTCCTTTATTTGGAAGTCCAGTTTCAGATTTAATATTCTGCAGTTAGTTCCTCTGAAAGGGAAGATCTGGAAACAAAGAAGTAATATAATTTTTCAAAAACAACTCTGCAGATTATGTTCTAAGTGTGATTTCTTTGGGTAGCAAATTCCTCCAGATCTCCTTCTTGCACCCCCTAAACTTATCTTTTCATTCAAATGTTTCCCATTAAGGCCACTTTTTGCTACTCTTTTTAATGTAGATAGCCCTAGGATTTTACTGTCTGTTTTGCTCTCTTCATATACTTTCTCTGGACCATCTCCTATCACTTCAACTGACATCTTTAAATTTAGGACACTAAATTTATAGCTCTACCCCCGACACTCTCTAAAGCTCTTGAGTGCCTTATTGACACTTTCTCTGAGAAGTTTAATAAGCACCTCAAACTCAACATGTCTAAAACTGACCTGCTCATCATCTATTTCTCTTTTATTCTCTATTTCAGGAAATGCCACGATCAGTTGGCCACCACTGAAATTTTGTATATTGTCTTAGACTTTATTCTCCCTGGAAAATGACCCACCACAAGTATTGCTCCCAGTCCACAGTGAAGGTCTTGACAAATCCCCTCCTGCCAAATGTGGTTCCTGATCCTCCATGCCACACTGGTTGATGCCATTAAAGTTTTCTTGTAACACTAAAGCTGAATGGGGGTCTAGAATGAGGCGAGACCTGAATCTTCTGGGTCATGCTATCTTAGGAGCCAAAGCAAGCCCCTAAATCTCTCATTCAATCTCTCTCTCTCTCTTTCATTCAGTTATGATTCATAAGGCTGAGTAGAAGATGGCTACCAAACTGCACTCAGAATTATTTCTGTCTTCTAACTGCTAATGTGTTTCTTGATCAAGATTATTGAATTCTTCAAAAGATGTTTCAGGATATCACTTTGTACACATCCAGAACGTCTGAATCCAGTTTAGGCTCAGGTGGGGGTATCAATCACCTCTGTAGACAAGTGACATGGAAAGCTTGAGGCTCTAGACAATTCCTGGATGTCTTTGTTTCCCAGGTTGGGGCTGTAATTTGAGAAGCTACTTGAGAACCACTGTTCACTTGTCAAATAAAGCAGTTCAGGTGGATGCTCTCATAACATTACGAAAAGAGCTTTGGTATTTACATAAAGAGGTTGAAAAAGGCTCCCTTCCCATGATCCTTGGAAATAAGGCTCTTTGCTAAACCAAGAAGCTGTTTGAGATGTGGATTTTTTGTGCCCCTTGCCTTCTAGAAAAGAGGACTATGAACAACTAATTTGTGTAATGTGGTCTTGAGGCCACAAACAATAACTTGTCCCTATGGTCCTGAAGAACAAAGGCTGAGTCACCTGCCAAGTCAGGAAATGCGAGAACATCAATTGTATATATTATCCAGTGATCTTACTTGGAGTGATTGCTAAGTTTCAACTAATTTCCAAGAGATTTTTCTTCAATGACCATCCTAAGTGTTATCTTCCTATCATGAAACAAAGGTCTGAAAAGTTTTATGGAATTTTTGTATGGAAATTAATTTAAGCTTCAAAGAAATGTATGCCTCCATTATGAAAGAGGGTCTGCCCTTTTGTACTAATATGCATCAGTTTCAATGACCAGCCATTTTACAGCTATATAAATATATGACTTATCATATATTCTAATTAATTTTTTATTAATTTCTTAATTTACATCCAAGTTAATTAGCATATAGTGCAACAATGATTTCAAGAGTAGATTCCTTAATGCCCCTTACCCATTTAGCCCACCCCTACAATGCTCCAGTGACTCTCTGTTTGTTCTCTATATTTAAGAGTCTCTTATGTTTTTGTCCCCCTCCCTGTTTTTATATTATTTTTGCTTCCCTTCCCTTATGTTCATCTGTTTTATATATTATTTTGCTTCCCTTCCCTTATGTTCATCTGTTTTATATCTTATATCATATATATATGAGTGAAGTCATATGATATTTGTCTTTCTCTGACTGACCAATTTCACTTAGCATGATATCCTTTAATTCCATCAATGTAGTTGCAAATGGTAAGATTTCATTCTTTTTGATTGCTGAGTAATACTCCACTGTATATATATACCACATCTTCTTTATCCATTCATCCATTGATGGACATTTGGGCTCTTTCCATACTTTGGCTGTTGTTGATAGTGCTGCTATAAACATTTGGGTGCCTTTTAGTTTTGCTGCTTGTTTCCTTTGCTGTGCAGAAGCTTTTTATTTTGATGAGGTCCCAATAGTTCATTTTTGCTTTTGTTTCCCTCTGCCTCATGCCTCTGGAGACATGTTGAGTAAGAAGTTGCTGCAACCAAGGTCTTTTGGCAGATTTTTGATTACTAATTCAATTTCTTTGCTGTTTATGGGTCTGTTCAAATTTTCTATTTCTTCCTGTTTCAGTTTTGGTAGTTTATATGTTTCTAGGAATTTGTCCATTTCTTCCAGATTGCCCATTTTATTGGTGTATATTGCTCATAGTATTCTCTTATTATTGTTTTTATTTCTTCTCTGTTGGTTGTGATCTCTCGTCTTTCATTCTTGATTTTATTTATTTGCGTCCTTTCCTTTCTCTTTTTGATTAAACTGGCTAGTGGTTTATCAATTTTGTTAATTCTTTCAAAGAACCAGTTTCTGGTTTCATTGATCTGTTGTACTGTTTTTTTTTTAATTTTCAATAGCATTGATTCTTCTTTAAATTTTATTATTTCCTGTCTTCTGCTGGTTTTGGGGTCTTATTTGCTGTTCTTTTTCCAGGTCTTTGAGGTGTAAGGTTAGGTTGTGTATCTGACACCTTTCTTCCTTCTTGGAAGGAAGCCCTGAATTACTATATACTTCTTGCTTATGAATTCCTTTGCTGCATCCCAGTGGTTTGGGGTTGTGGTGTTATCATATTTATTGGCTTCCATGTACACTTTAATTTCTTCGTTAACTTCTTGGTTAGCCCATTTGTTCTTTAGTCTCCAAGTATTTGTTATCTTTCTAAATTTTTTTCTTATGGTTGATTTCAAGTTTCATAGTGTTGTGGTCTGAAAATATGCACAGTATGATCTCAATCTTTTTGTACTTGTTAGGGCTGATTTGTGTTCCAGTATGTGATGTATTCTGGAGAACATTCCATGTCCACTGGAGAAGAAGGTATATTCTGCTGTTTTAGGATGAAATGTTCTGAATATATCTGTTAAGTCCATCTTTCCAGTGTGTCATTCAGAGCCATGGTTTCTTTGTTGATTTTCTGTTTAGATGATTTTTCCTTTGCTGTTAGTGGGGTGTTGAAGTCCCCTACTCTTATGGTATTATTATCAATGAGTTTCTTTATACTTGTGATTAATTGATTCATATATTTGGGTGCTTCCACATTTGGAGCATAAATGTTTAATGTCTTCTTGGTGAATAGACCCCTTAATTATGATATAATGCCCTTCTTCATCCCTTGTTACAGTTTTTATTTTAAAGTCTAGTATGTCTGATATAAGTATGGCTACTCCGGCTTTCTTTAGGTGGCCGTTAGCATGATAGATGGTTCTCCATCCCTTTACTTTCAATCTGAAGGTGTCTTTAGGTCTAAAGTGGGTCTCTTGTAAACAGCATATAGATGGGTCTTGTTTTCTTATCCATTCTGTTACCCTATGTCTTTCGATTGGAGATTTAGTCCATTGACATTTAGAGTGAGTACTGAGATATATGAGTTTATTGCCATTATGTTTCTTGTAGAGTTGGAGTTTCTGGTGGTAGTGTTTTTGGTCCTTTCTAGTCTTTGTTGCTTTTGGCATTTTTGTCTTTTCTCCCCTTAAAGAGTCCCCTTTACAATTTCTTGCATGGCTGTTTTAGTGGTCATGAACTCCTTTAATTTTTGTTTGTCTGGGAAACTTTTTATTTCTCCTTCTATTTTGAATGACAGCCTTGCTGGATAAAGAATTCTTAGCTGTATATTTTTCCGATTCAGCACACTCACTATATTCTGCCACTCCTTGCTGGCCTGCCAACTTTCTGTGGATAGGTCTGCTGCAAACTTCATCTGTCTTCCTTTGTATGTTAAAGATTTTTTTTCCCTTGCTGCTTTCATGATTCTTTCCTTGCCTGAGTATTTTGTGAATTAGACTATGATATGCCTTGTTGATAGTCGGTTTTTGTTGAATCTGATGGGAGTCCTCTGTGCTTCCTGTATTTTAATGTCTATGTCTTTCTCCAGGTTAGGAAAGTTTTCCGCTATGATTTGCTCACATAACCCTTCTACCCCCATTTCTCTCTCTTCATCTTCTGGGACCTCTATTGCTCTGATGTTGTTCCTTTTTAATGAGTTACTGATTTCTCCTTAAATTGTGCTCTTTTGTTTTACTCTCCCTCTTTTTTTCTGCTTCATTATTCTCCATAAGTTTGTCCTCTATATTGCTGATTCACTGTTCTGCCTCATCCATCCTTGCCCTCGTGGCATCCATTGGAGATTGCAGCTCAATTATAGCATTTTTTTATATCATCCTGACTACCTTTTACTTCTTTTAACTCCGTAGAGAGGGATTCCAATCTATTTTTGACCACAGATAGTATTCTCATCATCGTGATTCTATTTCTGGTTCAGACATCGTGCTTGTAACAGTGTTAGTTAGGTCCCTCGCTGATATTTCTTCTTGCTCTTCAAAGAACCAGATTTGGTGAATTACTTCATTTCATCACTTTGAAGGAGGAAAAGGAATTAATAAGGTAAAAAAATATTTTAATTAAAAACTTGAAAACAACACATTCAAAGCAAAATCAAATAAATGATGCTAAATCTTAGGTGTGATTTGCTCTGAATTTTAAAAGGAGCTTGATTGATTAGAGAAAAAGGGGAAAAATTAAAATTAAAAGATTAAAAACAACACACACACACACAAAATCAAATAAATGATGCTAGATCCTAGGTGTGTTTTGGTCTAGTTATTGAAAGAAACTTGATTGGTTAGAGAAAAAAGGAAAAAAATTAAAATTAAAAGATTAAAAACCACACACACACACACACACACACACACACGCAAAATCAAATAAATGATAGCTAGATCCTAGGTGTGTTTTGGTCTGGTTATTGAAAGGAGCTTGATTAATTGGATAAAAAGGGGGGAAAGTTTAACAATAAAAAATTAAAAACCACACACACACACACACACACACACACACAAATAAGAAATCCTAGATCCTAGGTGTGTTTTGGACTGGTTATTGAAAGGAGCTTGATTGATTAGAAAAAAAGGGGGGGGGGAATTTAACATTAAAAATTAAAAACAACACTCACACACACACACACACACACACACACAGCAAAATCCAATAAATGATGGGTCTGGTTATTGAAAGGAGCTTGATTGGTTAGAGAAAAAAAGGAAAAAAAATTAAAATTAAAAGATTAAAAACAACACACACACACAAAATCAAATAACTGATGGCTAGATCCTAGGTGTGTTTTGGTCTGGTTATTGAAAGGAGATTGACTGATTAGAGAAAAAGGGAAAATTAAAATTAAAGAATTAAAAACAACACACACACACACACACGCACACAATCAAATAAGAAATGCTAGATTCTAGGTGTGTTTTGGTCTGGTTATTGAAAGGAGCTTGATTGATTAGAAAAAAAGGGGGGCGGAATTTAACATTAAAAAATTAAAAACAACACACACACACACACACACACACAAAATCAAATAAATGATGGCTAGATCCTAGGTGTGTTTTGGTCTGGTTGTTGAAAGGAACTTGATTGATTAGCAAAAAAAGAGGAAAAATTTAAAATTAAAAGATTAAAAACAACACACACACACACACACACACACACACACACAAAATCAAATAAATGATGCTGTATCCTAGGTGTGTTTTGGTTTGGTTGTTGAAAGTAGCTTGAATGGGGCGCCTGGGTGGCTCAGTCGGTTGAACGTCCGACTTCGGCTCAGGTCATGACCTCATGGTTCGTGGGTTCGAGCCCCACATCAGGCTCTGTGCTGATTGCTAGCTCAGAGCCTGGAGCCTATCTTCAGATTCTGTGTCTCCCTCTCTCTCTGACCCCCCCACCCCCCACTCATGCTGTCTCTCTCTCTTTCTCAAAACTAAATAAAAACATTAAAAAAATTTAAAAAAAAGAAAGTAGCTTGATTGATTTGAGAAAAAAGGGAAAAAATTAAAATTAAAGAATTAAAAACAACACACACACACATACAAAATCAAATAAGTAATGGTAGATCTTAGGTTTTGGTCCAGTCATTGAAAGGCTTGATTGATTAGGAATAAAAGAGAAAAAGAAAAGGAAAGAGAGAAACAAAACAAAAACAAACAAAAATATTTTAAAATTTGAGAAAATGAGTACGATGAAATAGAATAACTTGAAATGATGGAAGTAAAATAGAATTTGAAAAATTTAAAAAAAGTAAAAAATTGAGTCAAAAAATAAATATTTTTAATAAAAATGGAAAATAAAAATAAATTATTTTATTATCTTTCTGTATTCAAGTAAAAGGCAAGAAACGAAAAAAAGAATAAAAAAAGAAAAAAGAAAATTGAATAAATGGGCCAGCCAACAGACTGAGATGTGATTGATAGTACATCATTTTCCCCTAGAAGTCAAACTATGAAGCACTTTATAGTCCTTAAACTAACCAGGGGAAGAGATTTGTGGTGTTCCTGAAGAGGGAGGTTGGCCCAGTTGGGCGGGGCTTAATGCTATGGCTCTGTTCTCCACTAGATGGCGCTGCTTAGCTTACTAAGGTGGATTGTTGTGGCGCCTATAGGTGTGTATGTGCATGCGCAGGCAGTGAAAATGGCATCTGCCAGATATCCAGGCTAGTATCAGACCTCTGTGCTCTTCCCAACCAAGAATGGTGCACCCGTCCTTTGTCTTCAGTTTCAGTCCACTCCCCGCTTTTCCACTGTCCGTAATCACGTCCTCAGTGTTGTCAGACGGCACCTCCATCCTGAGTTTTATCTGCGATGAGGCTGTATTTCCTGTATTTCCTGTCCCCTCAGTTCTGAGGGACTGAGGCTTTGTCCTGCTCAGATCCTCTGGGGGAAGATTTCTCTGAGCAATGGCTGGGTGCAGGGTACACCCAGGAATGCTAGCAAGACCTTGCTGCTGCCTATGTCCAGATACTTGCGGCTGGGTGCCAGCCTGCCCCAGAAAAATTTCATGCGATCACGCAGCAGCAGCATTTCTGGGATTGTGGAAAATCTCGAGTAGCCCAAGGTTCTCCCAGACCCACTCTTCTCCTGGGAATTCACCCTTCCCACCAGGTATTTTGAGCTGTGGAGTTTCAGACTCTGTTCATAGAGTCTTAATGGAATTTAAACCCTCTTTTTTCTCCCTTTTTAGATCAGTCCCTACGGCTGTTTCCACCTTTTTTTCCCCCACTTTCTCTCCAGCTGCTTTTTTGGAAGGTACTTTTCCTGTACTCTCCACCCCCCCATCTCCCTCCTGTCTCTGCAAGCAAAAACAGCTCCCTGTCCTCCGTGTCTCCTCTCTCCCCCAGTTCACCTCTCCACACCGCGTACCTGCTGAGTTCTGTGGTTCATATTGTACAGATTGTTGTGTTAATCCTCAAATCAGTTTTCTAGGTGTGAAGGATGGTTTAGTGTTGATCTGGCTTACGCAAGACAGAAAAAAGACTTCCATGCTCTTTGCCATCTTGGCTCCTCCTCTCATATTTTCTAATTAAATTTTTATTGTAAAAATAAAGATACAACTGACTGAAATTTGGCTTTCCTCTGATAATTCCACTTGAATCATAATCCTTCCAAATAGAGGTCATCCTTTTTTCCTCCCTGCTCTTTGTGTCAAGTTTAGAAAGCAATCTCAACATTTTTTCTACATTCCACTATTTCCTTTTTTGTTCTTTTCAATTTGAGTGTAATGTGATGGAACTGATGATTTAGAAAGACCAGACTTGGGGTGTCTGGGTGGGTCAGTGGTTAAGCGTCTGACTCTTCATTTCTGCTCAGGTCATGATCTCATGTTTTGTCAGGCTCTGTGCTGACAGCATGGAGCCTGCTTGGGACTCTCTCTTTCCCTCTGTGCCCTTTCCCACTCTCTCTCTCTCTCTAAATAAATAAATAAATAAACAACCATTAAAAAAAAAAAGACCATTTTAGTATCTGAGCAGAGGGTGTATGGGAAGAGAGACTGGATAGGGGAACTAGACTGGGGGCAGAGTAAGCTGGGGGCCTGGCTAAGAAGTCCTGAGGTGTCACATCATTAGGACCAGGCGTGAAAGTAGCCAGGACAGCTTGGCTCTGGCACAAGTGCAGCTCACAAGGATGGATGGGAGTAAAGTGGGGGAGGGAGCTGCTGAGAGTGAGATGCTATGGGGCATCCAAAGAAAGTGCTCAGAGATCATTGTCCTGGAGGTCCGTGCTTTGTGAAGGGTCTGAGTTTTTATTCCCTAAAACAGATCAGCTTCCTCATGAGTCCCTAAGCATTGGGAAAGCTAGACAGGATGTAAATGTCACCTTCATTCTTTTTAGTTTAAATTATTCAACATTTTTGGGTCAAAGCTCAGTCTATTTTATATTTTACTTTATTATTTTGTTTTTCTCTAAAGTCCATAGCATCTAATGATATGACACTCTCCATCTCTGCCTCTGTCAGTCAGTTTTCATCTCCATGTTTTTGAGGAGCAGACAGAAGGGCTGTATGGCCAGAGAATGGAAAGTAAGGGGAGAGACTATGCCAGGTGAGTCTGGAGATGTTGCAGGGACCAGATCATAAGGACCTGGTGGGCTGTGTTGAGAATTTTGGTCCGATTTATTCCAAGAGCAGTCAGAAACCTTTTAAGGGTCTAAAAAGAATAAAACAACACATGATGTGTTTTTGTTGTTGGGTTTTTTTGTTTGTTTTGTTTTGTTTTGTTTTTATAAGGGATAGAGTGTAAAGAATGGAATTGAGTGGGGCAGGAGCAGATATGGGGGAGCAGTTAGGAGGCCAAGGCAGTAGTCAGGGCCAGAGCATGATAGTAGTCTTGACAAGCATGGTGACAGTAAAGGTAGGAGTAGGACTTGGAGAAGAAGTGGGAAGAACTTGGATTGTTTAGATGGGGTTCGTGAAAGAGAAAGAGGGATCTAGGATGATTCCAAGGTTGTTGCTGTTAGCAATAGAGGTCCTGGTGGTGTCATTGCCCAAGACCAAGAACACAAGAAGGCAGATCTCACAGGATTGGGAGTGGAGGCTACCTTAGATTTCCTCACCCACTGACTCTTGGACACCTGCCTGGTGAATCTAACTGCTGCCGCTATACAGACAGGTAACTGTTGCCTTGGGAGATAACTCAGTAACCGGTTACACTACGTGTACATATTATCCAAATTAGTGGAGTCTCCAGGCTCTTTGCAGATATTTAATCAATTTCAGAGTAAATCCTTTTCTATTCCTCATATTGAGTTTTAAAAACATTTTCACTCTTTCCATACTTCGTCTTATCTTTCCTCCTCAGTTTCAGCAAACTAACTTGCCTCTTAAGTCACTTAAAAGGTAAAGAGACCAAATGTGATTTTGCTCACTCTCTCACTTCCACTTCAAAATGTTTCTGAATCTTAAGCTGTTTTCTTTTCTTTCTTCTCTCAATGGGAAAAGTGTCCCTGTTCCCTTTCCAGGTTCTCTTCTCCACCTGTGTTCCTGATACCACCCCATCCCACTTTTTCTGGAACGTTGTTTATAGACTACCCCAATTTCATGTTAAAGAAAATATTTTTTTCCAAGTCCATTATTTATATACTCAATGCAGACAATTTGGAACATACAGAAAGGAACTAAAATGAATATAAAAATCATCTACAATCTCATGTTACAGAGTAAAACCACTTTTGATTTCTAAAATATTTTTTTAAAAATTCTCTTTCTACTAGTTCCCTTCCCTTAACCTAGAAACATGCTCAAGTCTTCTCTTGAACCCTAACCCTAACTATTTAAAAAAAAAAAAAACCTCTCTCAGTCTTGCTTCCCTTTCAAAAGCTACTATGAAATCTCTTTAGTAGCCATCTAACCTTCAGTGCTATTGGGTAGCTTTAAGACACTTCTGGAGTGAAAAATTTGCCTCAGGCTTGGGAGGCTGAGCTAAGACAATGTGCAAGACATAGATAGAATTCATCTAACCATCGAAACTGTACCTGTGTTTCCTGGACACAGGTGGACATGCCACTATTGCCTCACTATCCCAGCTGGTTTCTCTTGTATCTTGGATTTGCCTCATGTCTGATTGTGTATTTTCCCCAACCAATCTGCCATGTCCTCACTCCCTTTGTGACCAAACCTATCCATTTCATGGCTTCATTTATTATTCTATATGTGTTACTTCAAGTTGATATCACTAACCAAGACCACTCACTGAAAGCCAGGCTAACATTTCCACTTGCCTTCTAGTCACCTCAAATGGATATCATACCAGGAAACTCAATACATCCAAAACTATCATTATTATATTATCTGCCAAACCTATTTCTCCTTTTATGTTTCCTCTTTCAGTTAGTGATATTATTATCTTTTATTCAGCCAAGGTAGACAATAGGGAGTCATCTTTGACTCTTTACTTTCCTTAATTCAACATCAAATTCTATTGACTTAATATCATATTATTTACTTTTTGTCAGGCATATTGCTAAGTGCATTAAGTGGATTTTCCCAACCTTTCATTATATTCTGCTTAATTTGATTTTACATGTTAAAAAATAGAAACTTGGATTCTTACAGCTCAATGATGAAGTCAAAATTTGAACTCAAGCCTGTTTATTTCCAAAGCTAGTGTCTTGATGCCTTTTCAATTTGTTCTCCTCTCTTTTTCCATTGCTGTAGTCCCAGCTCGATCATCACAGTAGAAACTCTGCTAGCCAGTCTCCAATTAGTCAAATCCTGTCATTAATAACATGCTTCAATCCTCTTACACACACTCATCACTGGAGACTAGTAAGAAATTTCCTGGAATGTTGAACTTTCCTGATCCCATCAATTTAGTTGCACATTTACCAAGAAACAGTTGTATTTTGTTCTCAAACTGGTCAATGCAATTGTACTTTTTATTATGTAACGATATTTAATTAAATACTAGGTAAAGTAATGAGATAGGAGTGTGAAAGAGAGCTGTTCTATGAAAATTGAGTTGAAAGCTTTGGAAAGACTAGATGAGAGTCTTATAATCCAAATAAGTATGAAGAAGGGGAGCCAAAAATGATTGGGGGAAACTCTCATAAAAATTTCTTTAAGATTCTGCACTCCAATTGCCTTTTGCTGCAATTTAAAGAAACAGAAACATGGGTGTGGTTCATGCAGGAAAAATGATACAATACTCCATTTGGCAGACATGTACTCAAAGGGGCCTTGGGACTCTATTTTATAATTGCTGGATGAATTTATTCATATGCATCTTAAGTTACAATATAATATCCAAGGTAAGTATCTTTTGTTTATTATCCTCTGATTTGGTAAGTTTTGCAAATGCCTGACCAAATTTGGTCCCTGATTTCACTGAGTGAGAGGCCTTCCACGTTATCTCCCATTATCTTCCAAACAGTAATGGTACCTTTCCTCTGACCCCCCAGGCTTCAGTCATCATTTCTCCATTCAGTCTGCAAATACGTATTAGGAGCCTACTAATTACCAGAATTACCTTCTTAAAACTCAGATCAAAGCCCCCCTCCTTTGCCCATAATAACTCAGTGATTTCTCGCTTGCCTGCAGAATGAAGCTAAAAGTACTTAGCAAAATATTGAAGACCTGCAATGATCTGACTTCCACCCAGCTTTTTAGCTTCCACTTCCTAACACAGTGCTCTGTATCTTCTAAGCATCAGTCACCCGCATTCTGGCTATTGCCCAAACACACGACACCATTCAGCATTCTTTCAGAGAGACCCTGAACCATATATTTGTATCTCTCATAATTTTATTTATTATTGAAAATGTAGTTTATGTTGGGAAATACATTGTTCTTAGCAATTATGTAATACAGAAAATGCTAAAGCTATCTGAATAAATTTTAGGTTGTAAAGTCAAGAGTATTATACAGTACATAGCCTGGGGATGGAGGTGTTAACTTGTCGTTAATAATCAAAAGTTTAAATTTGTCTATACTCATAATAATTTAGGAAAGGTTTAAAAGTTATCATAAACATGATAACTTGACTGCCTTATCCAGTTGTCCAATTAGGAAAAGCACCTAGGTGACAAATATCAGTGGACTATTGTGTCATACTGTCCTTGTCTGTTCCTCTCATTCACATTTTCCCCCGGGAGTCTTATACCTATGGACAGTCTTAGCTGCCACTACTGCCACATAGAAGTCCTGAAATGTTCACCTCAGCCAGAGCACTTTGTCAATTCCACTCCTTTTTCTAACTCCTTTTGTGTATTTTCACTTGGCAAAACACCATCCATCATACCAGAGTTTAAAATGGAACTTTTCATGCAAACTCACTTTCTTCTGTCTTCTGTGGGTGAGACTACCACCTCCAAGGTTTTGGAATTATCTACAGCTCTTGGGGGCCTGTTTTGCTCTTTGCGCTCCCTTAGGCCACAGCTAGTTGCCAATTATTTCTTCCATGAGGACTGAATTTTTAAGGGTTTTGAAAACTGTGAGTACTTGCCCCTTTATAGTCAAACTTCTTGAAACATTTGTCCATAGTCACTGTAGTCACACTGTTATCTCCTGTTCACTTCTCAACCCAGTGTAATATGGCTTCTGTCCCCAGACTTTTACTGAAGCCATTCTTATCAAGTAACACAATTACTGTTTTGGTGCTAAATTTAATGGACCCTGTCTCAGTTGTCAAGCTAATTACTTCTAGACTTTGATATTTAGACCATTCTTTCAACTTGAAATGAATTCTCCCCTCTGCTTCTGTGACAACTCTCCATCTCTCAGTCTGTTTGTTGTACTATTCTTTTCAGGTTCCTTTCTTCTGCTCTTTAAAAAAAATGTATCTTTTCTTGAGAGTCCTGAGACTTCTTGTCTCCTCCCTCTAAACACTCCTCTAAGCAGTCTCTTCAATTTCCCTGGCTTTAATTACCACTTCTGCCCATGATCACCAAATCTGTGTCTCCAGCTCCGTTATTAACCTGAGTTCTCAAGATGTGCATATTTAACTGCCTCAAGATGTGCATAGGCACATTGACTTTAACCTGCCTAAAGCTGACTTTACAAAAGTGCAAAAATACTCCTCCTACTTGTTTATCTTAGTGAGTGGCACCATTCAGCATCTATTTGTTCAAGCCATCAATCTTAAAATATAGCTATCAATCTTAACATCTTTTTTATTCCTTATTCTCTAATCAATATCAAAACTCTGTCAACTCTACCTTTGAAATATTTCTTAAATCAATCCACTTTCCCAATTCCTTCTACACTCTATGGGTCAACACATGATAATACCTTCCATAGATATCTGCAACTGTCTTCTAAATGGGATCTCTGCCTCCAGGCTGCAACACACTTCCTCTTTCCAAACACACAAATTGAATGACATCACTTCCCAACTTTCTTGTCAATGTGTCCATGCTACCCTCAGCATTAATTCTAATCTCTTTCACGTGGCTTGAGAGCTCTTTGTGATCAACCCCATTTGCCCCTCAAGTCCCATCTTTACTGGTGTCTCACACTCTGTGGTGCTTCTTTAAATTTCCAAACTGTACCAATTCTCTACCTGTGGACCTTGGCCATCCCAGGAATCTGCTCCTCTCTGATCAGACTCTTCTCTCTGCCATGACTTCTGTACTTTCCCCCTGCAATTTACTCATTCAACATACTTTTGAACATTTACTATGTACCAGTTATTGCTTTAGGTGCTAAGACCACAGTAGAGAGCAAAATGGGTATGTTGTACTGAACTCATGAGGCTCAGTGTCTACCAGATAGACAGACAAGCAAATGTAGGCCACTGCAGACCTTTGTGGTGATGGGTGGACACTGGGAGTCCAAGGACCCAGATGAGGACATCTCACTCAGGCTGGGAACAGAAGGCTTCCTAGGGGTAGTGTTATTTAGAGTGTTAGTCCTGAGATAGAAAAGTAGAAAGGTAAGAAGTCAGGGAGTTTAAGAAAGCTCTCAAAGTATAAAGCTTTTATTTTTTCTGCTTTTTCTTTTGCCTTCTCACTCTTCCTAACTCTCATCCCCCACATCTAACAACTTCCATCCTTTAAATACACCCTTTGGTTGGTTCTTATGGTACCCCTGAAAGCTAACTATTATTTTCAATCACTGATAGCATCCATTTTCACAGAAGTACGTCCAGGCCTTCAACAAACCCACCCACTTCCTTTCTTCAAGTCTCTCCTCAAGGTGAAAATGAAGAAACCTCATTCCATATAGCAGCCATGTCATCATCCATCTCTTGGACAAAGCTATCAGCAAATTTGTAGCTAACTAGGGTCAGGTCTAGATATTCCTTTTTTATCCTTCTGCTATACACATTTTCCAATTGTCCATTTCCTGTTCATATTTTCCAATAGTCCACAATGTCAAATTGTGTATGAGAAAGACTAACCATGATCTTCCCTCATTTTCCAAAATAATACAGCACAGATCAAGTTTAAGACGCTTTTTCTCATAGCTTTGAGATTCCTGTCAGATCTTAGGTTCACCAGAATAGGGTGGTGATAAGATTTCTCTTGAGTTTTGTTCTGGGCCATAGCAAGACCTTTTACACACAGCAAAAATGAACAGTCTGCTAACACAATCCCATAGATCTCTCAACCTCTTACTTTTAAAAGGGTATATAATGTTAAATTTTTTTAGTTCCCTTAGGGCTTGTTATTTTACATAGTTTTCCCATTCAGGAAGTGGCCTCCATTTTAAAAGATTTTAATAAGATGAGAAACATCTTAGCATAAATTTACAGGCACTGCCACCTCCCATCCCCACCCCACCCCCCGGGGTAAAGAGGAAGGTGGCTTTACCCATGATTGGTCAGTGGCTGCAGGTGACTCTGCCTTGCATATTCACTCACTACAGCCTAAAGATTTGGCATTAGTGTTGGTGCTTATATATAAAAGGAAGCTAATTACTTCATTTCATTCTTTGTTGGAACATTTTCTACCCACTTGCAAATAATCTCCCTTTTCCTTTAACAGCTCCTCTCTGAAAAGACCAACAATAGAATATTCATCAGAAGAACAGCAGTTGGAGCCCAAGAGAGACAACAGAAGGCTGGGACCAAGGGCCCAAGTTAGAGGTCAGTGTCCACCAGCTCCTAGTAATTGGCCTCCCAGTCTCCCCAAAGGCCTTCTTAACAGAGGCCAATGGAAACATTCATTGAACTTCTTTTATGTGATAGATAGGTAGGTAGATAGATAGATAGATAGATAATGTAATTGTTTTACACATAAAAACAGTCATATTTCTATAACAATGGCTTCATTCAGAGCTTTCAAAAGTCATTCTTTTGGTGAGTTTATAAGCAACCATTTCTTGGTCTGAAGCAAAAGAAGAATCAGAACACAAGGCTGCCTTTTTCAAGTTTTGTTGTGGGGGAAAAAAAAAGACAGTACCCAAGTGCTTTAATCACAAGGGTGCCTTTGTGATGACACTGGAAACAGTACACCATGTGTCTCTGAACTGTAAAATCTATAGCACTTTAATCAGTTGCGATGCCCTTTCACAAAGAATTAACCAGTCAATAAAGACAAATTGCGGAAAGGGCAGTTTATAAACCAAGATGCAGACACTTTTATATATCATCTGGCAACTCTTGATAATACAAAATGGCTGGAGATTTCAACAGAGGTTCATCCATTCTGAGAGAGATTCTATGCTTATTGTTCTTGAACATTTCCAGTATATATATGGATATTTAAGAGCAGAGCTACAGTCTTTGGGATCTGATCAAAGGGGGAAGTTGGGGTGAATAGTGCCAAAATCCAGCTAGTGCCTTGGCCAGCAAGCCCTGCACACTGGCTTCCTCTAATTCATATGTATGGGCTAGTGGAAGTTCTGTTTAAGAGGTTGGAATATAGCAAACTGACAAATAATCTAAATATCCAATAATAAAGTACTGGTTGAAAAATATACATAGAATTATTAAATGAAATCATTAAAACTGAAGTATCTGCATATAACTATTTGAAAAAGCAGGTTATAAAATAGTATATGTCACCCCATTTTTGTGAAAGAAATAAATGTAAATATACAGAAATGCAAACATATGTTACCTATCTATGTAACTATCTAAATATTCAAGGAAAAAATTGGAAGATTATGCACCAAAATGTTGACTGCAGTTATCTTTAGCTCATAAGTTTTTGTGGGTTTTTTGGAGTGACTTGGCTTTTATTCCTTTTTCTAATGAAAGTGTACTAACTTCATGGTGTGTGTTTGTGTGTGTGTGTGTGTGTGCGCACGCGCGCATGTGTGTGAGAGAGAGAGAGAGAGAGAGAGACAGGCAGACAGACACACAGACAGAGACAGAGAGACAGAGATTGAGAGAGAGGTGGTTATTTTTTTGTGTAATAAGAAAAAATTAAAACCCTAAATTGTGAATTGAGGCTTAAACAATAACAACTAATAATAGTTACTTTAAAAGTGACAAATATTGGGGCACCTGGGTGGCTCAGTTCATTGGGTGTCCAATTTCACCTCAGGTCATGATCTCACTGTTCATGGGCTCGAGCCCCGCATTGGCCTCTGTTCATAGATTCATGCCCCCGGTTGGGTTCTGTGCTGACAGCTCAGAGCCTGGAGCATCCTTCGGATTTTGTATCTCCTTCTCTCTCTCTCCCTCCCCTGTTCACACTCTGCCTCTCTCTCAAAAATAAACATTTTTTAAAAAAGTGACAAATATTTATGAACTAGAAACCTGAAATAGTGTTTAAAACCATCAGGGCAGGTAAAAGGAGGTCTAAATAGTCTGAGGACAAAGTATTTATTCACTGTTTGATTTGCCCAGTTTTTCAACTGCAATCACTATGGCTTTACGACAACATTTTCACAAACCAAAAATAGATGTTCAAGTGAATCATCAATTTAGAAATGTAATTATAAAGTAATTCCACACCTGATATTGATTGTATTTAATAATCCCATTCAGAAGAGTAATACCATATTCCCTTTACTATAAATGACTTATTACTACAGTGTTCAAAGAGATACAGCACATAAAGGAATTATGCATTTGGGATTCTGCATTAGTTATATTAGGAAAATGAAGAAAAGGAAGAATGTTTAGATGTGGCTTCCATTCCCTGACTTCTCTTTGGAAGAATTACATTCTGTCAGTCCTTGAGACAAGAGTCTGAGGCTAATATTTATCAACATATATTAGAATATCTCTCAGGCATTATACTGGTACATTTAACATTTACATATAAAGCATGTATTTACCATTTAAGAGACTGAGGTTCAGAGAAATTAGGAAATGTCCTAATTTCACACAGCCAGGAAGGTTCCTACTCAAGTCTTCTCAAGTCTTCCTGACCACCAAGACTTTGCTCTTTCCTATTAGGCCAGAGTTATAATGTTCCATGGTGGTGGACTGTATTATTTTTCAAAATTACTCAATCTCTCCATTTCTATAAGATAATACATCCTGCCCCATTGCCTTTAGGCATGGTTGTGTGACCTGGTTTGGTCACTGGAGTGTGAACAGATGTGAGCCATCATGGTTTTTTATCAGCTCATTTGCTCTTTACCCTCTGTCTTATGAGTGTCCCAAATAGGGAAGCTCCTTCAATATGGGTCAGAATGTGAAGACATGTGGAGCAAAGCTGGACAGAATCTCAATAGCTACCAACACAAAGCTGCCAAACTGTGAGCAAGTGTGCATTAATTTTCTATTGCTGAATTATAAACTACCATAAACTTAGCAGCTTCAAACTATAAATATATTTATCTCACAGTTTCTGTAGGTCAGATATATGGATGTGGCCCTCTTAGATACCCTGCTCAGGGTCTCACTGGGGTGATATCAGTGTCAGCTGCCATTCTCATTTGGCATTTGGAGTTCTCTTCTGAGCCCACTCGTCATTGGCAGAATTTATTTTCTTGTAGTTGTCGGACTGAAGACTTATTTTCTTGTTGGCTGTCAGTGAAGGGTTGCTCTCAGTTCCTAGGGGCTGTTCTCAGGTCTTTTGAGTGCAGCTTTTCCATATTCAAGCCAGCGGTGGCACATTGAATCTCCCTCCCCTGGCATATCTCTGACCAGCAGCTGGAGAGAACTCTTGGCTTTTAAAGGGTGCATGTGGTTAGGTTAGGTTCACCCAGATAATCTTCTTCTCTTAAAGTCAACTGATTAATCAACTTAATTACATTAGCAAAATCCTTTTGCCATGTAACATAACATAATCACAGGAGTCACCTCAAAGGATAAAGACCATGGAGGCCTTTTTAGAATTCTGCCTAACACAAAGAGATAATTGTATTGTAAGCCACAGAGACTTGGGGAGATTGATTTTTTTACTGCAGCAAACTAGCACAACTAGTCACCTCAACTGCATGTCTGTGCATATAGAAAAGGGCAAAAATCATAAGGGGCAAGAAGCTGAACAAATTTTCACAAAATGAACACACCTGTACAACCACCACCCAGATTAAACAAACAAAAACAAATAGACAAAAATCAAAAATTATTAATACAGGAACCCCTTCTCCAATCATTTCCCAGACCCTAAATAACCACAATCCTATTTTCTAACACCATAGGTTATTTCACCTGCTTTTGAGATCTTATGAATGGAATCTGACTTCTTCCTCTTAATACTTGATCTAGGAGTTTCATTCCTTTTGTTGTGTGCAAAAATATTCTATTACATAGATATTCCACATAGATATAATACTCTATTACATAGATATTCCACAATTTTTTTCTATTCTGCTGTTGTTTATATACAGTTGGTTAGTCTCCAGTTTTTAGCTTTTACAAATAATACTCCTCAAACTGATTTTATAAAACTTCTATCCCTACCTCTCCCATACTCTGTTCCTTTCCCTTCCCCTCCCCTCCTTTTCCTCTCTCTCTCCTTCCATCTTTCCTCCCTCCCTCTTTCTTTCCTTCCTCCCTCTCCCCCCTCTCTTTCAGATCCCTTCATATCTTAGACATAATCTTCCCTCTCTCTAAAATCGAGGGGATCCAGTTTGGTTATTGTCATCTTTCAAAATTAATCTTTAAGAAACCCTCTCTGAGAAATGATCAGAAAACCACAATGAATGTATTTAGACCAGGTGAGTAGGGGACTAAAGTAGGGGCAAAAAACAAGATATGATTTCCTACCTTGGTTTATCTCAGGGCAGAAATTATTTAGGTGAGACCAAGATAATTTCAGCCATCACTCTGAGCAGAGCCATGCAGCATAGTGGGAAATAGCATAGGCCTGAGGCACCATTTAAGGATCTGAATCTGGTTCCTTTTTCTAGGTGGAAACTTTGGCAATTCACTACTTCTGAGTTTCATTTCATTCATCTGTCATGGGGGCAATGATATTCTTCCATTGAGATTTTTCGGTTCCTTCCCATACTTCTCCCACTTATGCAAAAAACAACACATTTTGCCTCAGCCCAACTCTACCATCTGTTCTCTCACCTCCTCTGCTCTGCTTTTGCCCCCATAAAACTGACCTCTGTTGACTGCCTCCATCACCTGGCTCTGTTATTATTTTGCTTCCATTTGGGTTCAGTCAATGGGAGTCACTGGCAAGAGATTGGAGGGAAGGAGGAGAAAGAGGGTGGATGATTCACTTCTGCACACACTACTCCCTCATTTTACTGCTGTTCTAGGGGGGGCGGCTTTCCTCTCAGACCACAGCTCTAGCTACCACTTAGCTCCAGTGACACTTCTGTCCTTCTTGCATTTTAAACCTAAAGTTGATCATGATTTCCCATTCATTGGTGCTCCACCCTCTTTGATTTCTTAACCCAGTCCATATCTTTGTAAGTAGTTCCTTTATTATACTCTTTTCAGGCTTGAGTCCTTTGAGAGGATCAACCTTTCTTGAGATGTCCCTGTTAATAGAGACGGCAGCCCAGTCAGATTGCTGAACATATGGGAGAAGAAGAAACAGTGTTAAAAGTTGGAGGCCAAAGAAAATAAGGAATTTAAAGAACTGGGGAGATGAGTTGGAACAATGAAGAGTCAAAGTGTCATATGAGCAGTTTCCATGGTCCCTGCTAAATACTTTACATGTGTGGCATTTAAATTTCACAGTATCTCCTGCTTGGGTGACTCAATCAGTTAAGCATCTGACTTTGGCTCAGGTATGATCTCGTGGTTCGTGATTTCCAGCCCTGTGTCAGACTCAGTGCTGACAGCTCAGACTCTGGAGCCTGCTTTGGATTCTGTGTGTGTCTCTCTCTCTTTGCCCTTCCCCAACCTGCTCGCTCTTGCTCTCTATCTCTCTCTTTCTCTGTCTTTCTCAAAGATTAATAAACATTAAGAAAAAAAAAATCTTCACAGTGGCCCCATGAGTTAATATGATGACTACCTAATTTGAGAGGTAAGGAAACTGACTTTGAGTGGTTAAGTAATGTCTTGAGATCCCTCTTTAGTAACTGGCAGAACTAAGAGTTGAATTCAGGACTTTTGCCTCCCAAACCCATGCTCTTAACCAGAAGGGCAGAAACTTACTCTCTATTGCAGAGACAAGAGCTATAGTTGACTGCTAGCTTTACACACTTTTAAGACTTAGTATGTGGCATAGTTGGCTATCTTGAAGAGAGAGATATGGGACAGATACTTTGGAGATAATAAGCAGAGTTATCTGAGTGTTGATGAGTCCAGAACTAAAAGGTCATGATGGAAACAGTGGCATTTCTTCTCTCTGTCACTTCCTCCTCTCACAGCTTTGGCAAATCTAGCATCAGTTGCCTGTTGCATAGGGTTCTCCATAGTCATGAGGCTTCTCCCTTTCTGGAATTATCTCCCACCAGTCATACACTCAGCCTGCTCCAATCACACTGACTTTGTCTTTTTGGTTCACTTGTTTCCTCATGAACTTGCCTTCACTCTTTTTTACTTCTTTGAACTCTTCTTGAGCCTTTTGGACCACTTAAAAGCTACTTCCTCCAGACAAATTATGTTATCACATACAACCACAAGTTACCACCCCTCCCTCTTCTGAACATTAGCAGTTTTCTTTACACTCCTTTCTCTGCATAAGTCATATGGTGCTTGGAATTTTAGTTGTCCACATTCATCCCTTTTTCTCTCCTATTTGACATTAGGAGCTAAAAGGATGGGGAATGCTAATATGAGTAAAACAGAGGTACGAACACTTACCTGAAAGAGGTAAAAACATAAAGAACTCTTACTAGTTCCTTTGTGTATTTTGGCATTTTATTTTAGGCAAATTATGTACTTTGGGCTTGTAAGAGAGTAAATGTTCACATGAGATTTCTTGGAGAAAATGACATTCAGGATGTACCTGGAAATCTGGTTGGGCTGTCAGCTGTCATCATTTGGGGAGGGCATTTTATGAAGAGAAAGCAGCATGAGATGGCTTTAAGAATATAGTTTCCAGGGGTACCAGGGTCACTTAGTCGGTTGGGCATCCAACTCTTGATCTCAGCTCAGGTCATGATTTCATGGTTCATGGGATCAAGCCCCCATGGTGGGCTCTGTGCTGGCAGCACTGACCTTGCTTGGGATTCTCTCTCTTCTGCCTCTCCCCCGCTTGTACATGCATGCTCTCCCTCTCAAAATAAATAAATAAAAACTAAAAAGAAGGAATATTGTTTCCATTGTGCATCCCAGTATCTCTGGTGATTAATGAAACTAACAATAGCAGCTATCATTTATTAAGTACTTGAGACATGCCAGACATTGTGTCAAATGCTGTTTGTATGTTATTTAATTAAGACCTTCCTCATTATACAGATGAGAAAACCAAGACTTCAACAGATTTGATAACTTCTCCAAAGTAGCCCAGTAGTCAGTGGCAGAGCTGACATTATATACATATCTAGATTAGAAAGTCCAGATGAGGAAATATGGGGCCACACTGCCTTTTTACTTACAACTTGATATAATGCGTAATTCTTTATGCATTTTCACTAACACTCCAGAGAAAATTCAAACCCTCAAAGAGCCATATGGAGCCAACATAATCCTCACATAATATTTATAAACTGATAAATTTTTAAGGAATCTAGTTATTTACAATGCATCTCTGAGAGCTCTTTTTAAAATTGGCATTTCAAAATAACATTCCATTTATCTTCTATTGAGACATCAAAATTGTGGCTCTTTAATCTGAGGTATAAAACAAATCACAAAATCTCTTTGAGTGATAATACAGTTCTTCTCTTGAAATACTTTCTAAAAATAAAATATTGTCCCATAGTAATTATGTTAGTCACCATTCAAACTGAGGTCTCTATTTAAATTCGAAACTATATTTAGTGTGTTAAAAAATGGCCTTGATATTTTTATCAGGATAAAAAATGTGACAGTGCCTCTCAATCTGCAATGAAATTAAATTCCGAGATATGAAACTGCCATAGATTATAACATATAGGCAAAATTTGCCAAAAACAATGACCTTCCATTTTCCAGATGATCAGATGCTCAAGTAATGACACCACCACTGGAGTTTCCTGGGTACAACTTATAGACAATACAAAGTGAAAAGGAAATGTCAGTATATTTTTATTTTCTCTTAAATCATACAATGTTTTTCCCCCCAGCTGTTATAAAATCTTTCTGTGCCCTGTGTGGGAACAGTAATGAATTTTCATATTAACAAACTATGACTTGTGCATCAAGATGTTGACAATTACATGGCTTTCAGTCTTGAACTCCAGGATAAAGAGGCAGTTACCATATTGCACTATGTTAGCATATGCTAAAGAGCATTGAGGTAAGGTCAGTTTGAGGACAGATTGCTAGCAAAGTCTTTAAAAAAAGAGAGAGAGAGGGGTGCCTGAGCGGCTCAGTCAGTTAAGCATCCGACTTCGGCTCAGGTTCATGAGTTCGAGCCCCGTGTCGGGCTCTGTGCTGACAGCTCAGAGCCTGGAGTTTCCTTCGGATTCGGTATCTCCCCCTCTCTCTGCCCCTCCCATGCTCATGCTCTGTCTTAATGTTTTCATTTATTTTTGAGAGAGAATGTTTTTATTTATTTTTGAGAGAGAGACAGACAGAGCATGAGCAAGGGAGGGGCAGAGAGAGGGGTAGATGCAGAATCCGAAGGAAGCTCCAGGCTCTGAGCTGTCAGCACAGAGCCGGACACGGGGCTCAAACTCATGAACCGAGAGATCATGACCTGAGCCAAAGTCAGATGCTTAACCGACTGAGCCACTCAGGCGCCCCGCCCCCATTTTTTTTAAAAGTGAGAGAGAGAGAGAGAGAGAGAGAGAGAAAGAGAGAGAGAAGACCTTCTAAGGATAGTGATTCTCCACTGATAGGCAAAAAGATGGCAGGTGTACTTCAGTTACTAACATGGTAGTGTTTCTCTGGCCTCTCAGGGATGTCTTGTATTGAGAGAAACACCTCTCGAGAACTACAGGAAAATGTTACTTTTAGTAGAGACCACAGTGCTAAAGATTTTGGGTAAAAAAACTCACATCTGAAAGACAAAATTTGGAATTGTCTGGGCTTTGGCTCAATTCAGAACTAACAGTAGCCAGAAACAAAATGACAATGGAAAATGAAGCCTTCACAATTTTATTGAATTGATATTTTATGCATGCATCAGCGTATGTACTTTAGTGGACACTGGGGTGGCTCAGTTGTCTCAGTGTCTGGCTCTTGATTTCAGCTCAGGTCATTATCTCATGGTTCCTGATATCGAGCCCTGTGTCCGGCTCTATGCTGAGCATGGAGCCTGCTTGGGATTCTCTCTCTGCTCTTCCCCTGCTCATGCTCTCTCTCTCTCTCCCTCAAAAATAAATAAATAAACATTAAACAAAACTAAAAAAAGTATATGACTAGGAAATTAACAAACATTTTTCAGATCACATATTCTTGTAAGAAATGTAGAGGGCCAAAAATATCTCCCAGAATGACCTCATTAGCTTACAGTTACATTTGACCAAATTAGACCATAAAGCAGGTAAAAGTTTGATTTGTTTAAACCACTGTTCATTCCCTAGAAAATACCACCAACATCATAAACATGAGTAGCCTAGTAAATATAGCTTATCCTACTGAAAAATACATAGGGTGAACAACCATCCTGACTTGTCTGGGATTGGAGTTCCCCAAGGAAAAGGGAATTTCCATGCCACTAAAACTACCACGAACCTGGAGTAGGCTCAGGCAAAACTGGGTAGTTGGCCACCCTACAATAATATCAAATGTTTCAGGACGCCTGGGTGGCTCAGTTGGTTAAGCATCTGACTCTTGATTTGGGCTCAGGTCATGATCTCACTTCATAGGATCGAGCTTCATGAGGGCTCTGCCTCAGGTGGAGCCTGCTTGGGATTCTCTCTCTCCCTCTCTCTCTCTCTGACCCTTTCCCACTCATGCTGTCTCTGTCTCTGTCAAAATAAATAAATAAACTTAAAAAAAATTTTTTTAAAGATCAAATATTTCACTTTCTGTTTTATATTAAATTCATATGAAATTTGTGCTAAGAAAAAACAAACAGCTTATTTATTTATTTAAATTTTAGTTAACATACAGTGCAATATTGATTTCAGGAGTATAATTCAGTGATTCATTATTTACATACAACATCCAGGGCTCATCACAACAAGTGCCCTCCTTAATACCCATCACCCATCTAGCCCATCCCCCCCACCTCCTTCCATCAACCCACAGTTTGTTCTCTATCATTAAGAGTTTCTTGTGGTTTGTTTCTTTCTCTTCTCTTCCCCCCACCCTTCCCATATGTTCATCTGTTTTGTTTCTTAAATTCCTCATCTGAGTGAAATCATATGGTATTTGTCTTTCTTTGACTGTCTTATTTCGCTTAGCATAATACATTCTAGCTCCATCCACATCATGGCAAATGGCAAGATTCATTCTTTTTGATGCCTGAGTAGTATTCCATTATATGTATAACTCTCTTTATATAATATATATGTATACATAATATAAATATATATATATCACGTCTTCTTTATCCATTTATCTCTTTTATTTTTAAGCCACAGACTTCTATTTGATTTATTAAATTACAGATTTACTGGGAAACTTAAAATTACTGTTTCTTTTAGAAATAAAATAGTTCAATAAAATATTAGTGTCTTCTATACACGGAAAATGTTTTTTCATAGCTCATAAGGAATGATTCAGTCATTTCATTACTTTAAAGGATCTCAAAACTTTTGCTTTCCAAGTGAAATAAAGAAACCAACAAAAAGAAAGCACAAAATGAAATGACTCTTGAAACTAATACTGAGAAGAAGAAGCTATAGTGTGATAGTAGTGAGAGTGGCCTGATGGGGGCTCTGACCTGAGATATGTTGAAAAGTAGGGCTCAAAGAGGCAGTGAGTCAGCCTAGTATTTGGGGCTACAGCAGATAGCTACATGTGTAGATCACTGAAAGGAAATGATGGGATGGGCTGGAGCCTCTCTGTGCCATTTCCTTGGACTGGGGCCTCCTTGACAGAAGGCCAAGCTGCAGCTGAAGTGGAGAGAATAGGGGGAAAGAACTCTAGAAATATGCACTAAGACCTAAAGATCATCCTCTTTTTGTACTTAAGAGCAGGGCTTCAGGCAGTTCTGTTTATTGCACTAGAAGTTCATAATAGCTGAGTGGTTTTTAAAATACATTTTAGAAGGAACATTGCACATGTTTGTGATTTATTCTGATTTAAAATATAAGGTGTTCTATTTTCATTCCTTGCTTTTATGTTGCACTAACTGTACATAAGTGGAAAATGATAAACTTGTGTCAAATGAAAGAAGCCAAATACAAAGCAGAAAGCAATTGTAGTTCTGAATTTCTTTTAAAGAGCATATTTTATATATACCAAGAAAAAAGGAGGTAAATTAAATTTACTAAATGTTATTAGTTTATTTCCAAGTTAGAAAGTAAACTTCTATTGTATTTTTTTATTATTTTCCATTTCTCTAAAATAAATGTGCATTGTTTTTAGAGTAGAAATAATTATTTATCAATAAACATTTTTTGAGGAAAATAAAACACTGATTACTTTTACATCTGCTAGAGAAATTGATGATACATTTCTTGACTATTGAGTGCAAATTAAGACGGTATGATCCATACCCTCAAAAAGTGTAACATGTATCAGGAAAGGCAGAATTAATTTGAAAAAAAAATTAGGTTATGATATAAAGGCCATTGTTATTCAAGTTTATTCATTAAAGCAGTAATTTAGTATTTTTTTTGCCATGTACTACTTATACATATATTGAAAAAATATTTGATTATTAGAATTTGCTTGCATCTTTTTTATTTTTTATCTTATTTTATTTTATTTTATTTTATTTTATTTTATTATTTTTGGAGAGAGAGGGTACAAGCAGCAGAAAGGGATTTTGGAAAGGGGGAGAGAGAAACAGAGACAGAGACAGAGACTCTCAAGCAGGCTCTGCACTCAACGCAGACCCCAATGCAGAGCTCTATCCCATGACCCTGGCATCATGGCCTGAGCTGAAATCAAGAGTTGGACACTCAACCACCTAGGCACCCCAATCTGCCTACATCTTAAAGTACAAAATAAGTTCCAGAAAATGTCTCTCCTCAGAAGCTTTATATATAGATTCCCAAAATAGCATTTAATCTAAAATAATCCAATTTGCCCCAAACATTTATGAATGCTTACCCCATCTTCAATCACTTCCATTCTTTCCATTTCTTACTCATCTCACTAATAGGTGTCTATGTTGAATCTCTATTTTATGGAGTCAGGAGAAAACCAAACCAAATGGAAAAAGAGAAAAGAACCACATTTGCAGAGCTTTATGAATCATTTTCAAATTCTAATCAGATCTGGTTTAATTACAGTTCTCATCACTTGAGTCCATCATTTTCACTTTGGGCTGAGATAGATCACCCATAATGTGATACTTCTCTTTACTCATGTGTATAATGGAGACAAAGCTGATTACCTCTCTTCTTAAAAGAACCATAGAGTGAAGGTGATGCTATCTTCTACGAGCTGATAAAAAGTATCTTCTCTAAAACAAGTCACTGTGAGAAAATTAGACATCAGTTAGACATCAAGGCAACTATAGTGATTAGCCACTAAGATTTTTAAGGATAAGACAGTCCTTTTTTTTTTTGTGCACACAGATAAATGCAAACATAAAAAACAAGAGACCATTCCCTCAATAGATCAACTGGAATTTTTTTTTGCCTTCCCTAAAAAATCAAGCTTGTTATTGTTTCTATGGCAACAGATTGTCAGTATGAAGACTAGAGTTTCTCTGGCCTGTTTGATTACTAAACACAAGGAAATAGAACACTTTATTTTTTATTACTATTATTATTTTAAATTTAAAAAAATCAGTGCCTTTGTGCTTTTGTATGGTTGGGAAAACAAGTGCAGTAATAAGAGTTACATTGCAAAAGGAAGTTCGGCAGGGGAACACTAAGAAAGTAAGCTGGACCTCGGGGCACAGAGTGTGCCATCTGTGACCTGCTGGTGGCTGGGCTGTGACCTCTTGGTTGACCTGACTGGATTCTGAGTCCTTTCACTTGGCCTTATTGTCCTCTCTCTGGGGGAAAATGCTAGGTGGGAGATACTGTGTGAGTGAAAAATTCATTCCCTCACCAATCAACAAATGCTTATTGAGTCCATACTATATACCAGGTACTGTTCCAGCTCCTGACACAGTGTTTGAACAAATGGACAAAATTACTACCACCATGGACTCACATTCTTCTGGGAGAGACAGGCCAAAACCAAAGAGGTAAAGCTATACATAGAGTCAGATATAAATAGCTGCTATGAAAAAATATAAAGTCTATTAAGATAGTAATAGGAAAATTTTTGAAAGAAGAGGAAAATACTGAAAACTTAAAAGAAAATCTGAACATTTTAATTTACCTGTAACTAGGCCTGATAGACACAGATTATATGTGAGCATACTACATCAGTCATATTTTTTTAAAACAAATATAGACTGAATATGAGCCTCTATTTGCTAAGAACTGAGGTTCATTGCTAGGAAAAGTGAGACAATAACTCAGTGCGACAGCTTAAAATATTGCAGGCCCTTCATATGGCTAATGGAGGTCCCATATTTTAGACTTTCAATTCTTTTAGCACCTCTCTTGAGTAAATTCTCTAGGTTTCCAAATATGCTTAATTGCTCAAAAAAAAATACCTTTAGGATATTTAAATGTACTTTCTTACAGAGAAAAGAAGACTTAAAACTTTCACTCTCTGGCTTACAGTTTCACATAACAAGTTCTTTTATGGAATTTATGGCTTTAGAAGATCATAATGGAAGAAAATATAAATGGATTTGGAAAGAATTTGAACAGATGTGTGAATGGCAGAGCCATTCCTACCAACTAAGAAAATCTTAAAGGTTTAGAATGTGCATTCTGCTAAGAAGCCCACAAAACAGAGGTCCTGCCATGGAATGAAGAGAATCGGAAAAGGGCCCATCAGTTAGGAAAGACAAGCACGCCCTCCTTCCCCTGTTAAGTTGCAGTGGCAGCAGATGACTGAGCTGAAGGAACACTGCACCACCCTGTACAACAAGTCCTGTATTTTTATCAAGTTGTATTTATTCTTTGTTGTCTCATAACGAGCCTGGCAGTGATTTGGCAACTTTGCTGGACGACATGTAGGCATTATATTTTTATGTTACCATAAAGCAACTGCAATGATTATAGTAAAGCATACTTAACTGCTTTTCTGATTGTCAACATTTGGCGTGGATTACAATTGAACTGTTTGCTTTCTTTGCCTGGATTGAAGATTATATTCTGCAAATGATTCTAAGGTGCTTCAAAAATACTGTGTGTGGCAACATAGAAATGTGTGTTTTTATAATAATAGGGTTTAGCAAACAGGCTGTTCACACAGAACTTTTGGGAAATCTTGAATTCTAGAATGTTGCAGCCAAATTTCTGAAGGTTACAAACTACTCTCTTCCTCCTCTAAAGCTTTTGTGTTATTTTGGTTAGGTTTTGGGCAGAGGGGTGGAGGGGTGGTGTTGCTTTTGTTTTAAGTGGTTTATAATCTTCAATCTACCAGAGTCATATCCTGTCGCTCTTGGGTTAATCTTGCTCTCCCAGTTGACTGAATCATGCATGTCAGGTCCCCTTGAGAATTCCATCAAGGTGAGGAGTTGACAAAGCAAGACCTACAGCAGCTCTGATGAAACATTAGCAAAAAGCTAATGTTGGACCTTGGCCCTGGGTTCAGCTCTTTCTTTTCTATTCTCAATCCTCCACATACTCCCATTAGTACTCTTCACACTGGGGCATTTTCAGTCCTTTCCAATTCAGGGAACTGGCAATGGGAGCATCATTAGCATGAGTTCTGGGTGGTGAAACACTGTGTTTCAGCCCATTCCTTCTGACAGTACAACCTGTACGAGGCAGGCAGCAGTGGTCCTTTGGAAGATCCCGGCAGTTAGTTAATTAGTGGCTGAGCCTACGTGTGCATATGGGATATTATGATATGATCCCCTCTGAAGAGTTACTTCTATTCACATTCTAAATCCTGAAAAATTGAAGTCAAAATGTTAATAAGTTAATAAGACTGTAATTTTTTAGATTTGTACACTGTTATTAAATTGCAGAATGTGATAATTTTTATTAAGTTGCAGAATTACCACATTCTCCCTTTCCTGTCTACACTAATTAATTTATTTTGAAAAGCACAGACTGTGGATGTAAATTATAATTTGCACCATCTCAGTAATGCCCTGTGCTTGCTACAGGTTTATGGCATTGATCTGCCTCTTTCAAGTTCTCTTTGTTTTCTTTAATTTTCAGCCAAGCCTGGATATGGGCTCATTTGCCTTTCTTTTTTGTTTGTTCACATTCCACAATCCAGACCAAGTCTCAGCTGTTTCTTTTAGCTGACATTTAGTCCTTACATGAGCAAGGTTCTACTTTGACTTTTAAAATACTTGTCTTCCTTCAGTACTTTAACAGTTTATATTATTTTGGTCAGGTCATCTTGACATACTGCATCATTTCTTGTTTTCTCACATCCTTGTCCATGATTCTATTTGATTAGATGTAAGTGGCAGAGTCATTGTGGCCTTACATTTGAACAACAACAAAAAAATTGCTCTTGTTCACCTGTGTGTGTGTGTGTGTGCAAGTTTGTAGCAAAGGCTAGGGGAGAGGAAGAGAGCAGTCAGAAAAACTTTATGCCTGTGGTATCAGCAGCTTCTCCAAGAAAGGATTTGAAATACAACATCAATACCCTTGTCCTTCCACCCCTGAGGGACTCTTGAATCTAACTGGGCAATCTCCCATTGAGATTTCCTAGAAAACGGAGAAGTTCTCCAGAAATTGCTGTACAGACCAGCCTGGATTTCCTTTCCAAATCCAGACATTCTTGGGTCTGTGTGTCAAATAAAAGCAAAGAGATTTCTGAAAATAGGAATTTGCTTTGGTAAACCCCAAAACTCTGTAGGCTGATTTTTTTTTTGGTCAGGCTGGTAAAAATAATTAATTTTTTAACTCTCTGCAGAAGCATGTTCCAGGTGGGGAAGAGCGATATAATGGGCAAAGAAAAAGATTATATAGACCTTCAAATGTTATGGATTGCAAATATATGGAAGTAAGCAGGTCAAGATTTGTCTTTTCATTGAGAGCACAGTGAAGGTGAATGATCTATACACAGTAGGCACTCAGAAAATATTTAATTTAAAAATATGTAATATTTAATGTTTATTGTTTATCAAAAAAGCTTTCTTGGGGATAAAAATAAATAAGCTAAAACATTTTGAGGTAGCTTCTAGCACTCCTTAAGCAACCTATCAGGTAGAGAGGTGGACTAATGAACCAGTGCTTAGCCAGCCCCGGGGAAGGGCTGGGATGAGGAACACAGGATGATCCTGCTTAGCGTGCTCTTCAGGGGCCACTTCCTGGCCAGCAAACTGGCATCTCCAATGTTCCACCCTAATTGGGTTCTGTGACCCCAGGCTCTGAAGGGTCAGTGTGAAAGGTGATCTCAGCCCAGGTGGCATGGTCACTGACCTGGCATGACCTCTCCCACATCTGCGTAGGTCCTGGAGCTAAGGAAGTTTTCACACCCCCAGATATCAGTAACTCTGTGGATGTCCTAGTCCTGGTCAGGCTCTGCCTGCAGGCTGTTGTCCTTGCTGCCTTACACCTAACAGGAAGCATAAAATTAGGCAGAAGCTATTTGCCTTCCATCTGCCCCACATTCCACAGCACCCCTCCTTTGTACTCATGGAAGCATTTCCCTTTTTAAGGTTCAATCTGGCCCTGTACCAATGCCAGTCAAACCAGGACAGAGAGAAGCAGAGAAGTTTTCTCCCTTTCCTACTCCTTCCAACCCAACCTAAGCAGGTGAGGTCTGGAATTAGTCTTGTAGATATACACAAGAGATCTAGAAATTGGGAATGATCTTTATCTTACCTGTGCCATAGTGGCCCCTCCTGTACACTGTGGTTATGCCTTGGACTTTTGTTGAGCATGTGTGTCAGTGTCCTGAAGTCCTTCCTTATACTTTAGCTCAGCTGGCGATCTGGGCCTTACATGGGTTTGGGGCCTAACAAGCTATATTTGGCATTTATTGGCAGAAGCATATAAATAAATGAATTACCTGTCTAGCCATAAAATGAATGGATAAATTGAGTAAAGGCATCTGTACATGAGGACTACCATCTATTTCTAGGTGCTTGTAATGACCAAATGATAACATTTCTGTAAAGTACCTCTGTGTTGTGGGTCAACACATAGCCATTCTTTATTCTTTCTTTCTCCCCTTTCCATATTTTCTCCCAAAGGAAGGGGAAACCCATCTCCAAGGCTGTTTTGCCTCTGTGCTGACCTATTGCCTCAGATCTCCCAACACTGGTTTCCTCATACATCTGCTCTCTCTTTAGCATGTGTGCTGTCTCCCTCTCCCCAGGTATCTTCTACTCTGCCTTTGATAAGCGCGTAGCATACACATCCTATTGTGGAGAATAATTTTTACGTATTGTTTTCTTAATTTCTAATTATCTCCTTTTCAAAGGCAATATACTAAAATGAGTGGTTTCACCATCAGTTTTCTCACTATATGTCATCTTCTTAATTCTTAGTTGCTTGCAGAGACTTTTAAGTCCCTCTAAAAGGACATTTTCAGAGTCTGGAATGCTGTCCTTCTGGCTTGGTGGGATTACTAGTAACTTTGAAGTATTGTCTATGTTCATCAGATAATAGGAGTGTTTTCACTCCTGCTGTATAGAAAAAACAAGACACAAAGAATCCAAGCCACAGAATTTGAAAATTATGTAAACTTGTATTTGTATCAGCACTAAAAAATATATTTCTGAAGCACAGTTTAATCTTAAAATTACCCAATATAGCATCCTATAGGAAAGAAACTTTAGATACAGATGGTACAAAGATAAAAGATAGATACATAGATACATAGATACATAGATACATAGTGTATTGAATTGTGTTAGTATTCCTTTAAGAAAAATTTATTACTTTGATCTGTTTTGCATAAACTGAAACCCTTCCAGAAACATCATATGTTACACATTTAGTAAACTACAGCACTTTTACCTAGTTGCTCCTTTAGGGGTTAATGACCCCCTTTGCTGCTTTGTTTAAAACACCTGATGCAATCAGCATGGAAAAATGTGCTCAGTCTCATATATTGCCTTTTAAATTTACATTTAGTTCAAAATTAAATGCAATTTCAAGGTGTCCTTTTTTAAAAAATCTAATCAATCTAGTATACTGTAAGCATTGCTTTAAGTTACACATTTGCTAAAATTTGTGAAGGTGACTTTAGTGAATGGATTTTTGTCTTTAAATAGATTCGGCTTGCTGTATATGCAAAATGATTTGAGCAGAATCAACCATGGAAATTCACTGAATACGTCCTTTGCTCTCATAATATTGAAAACCACAGCATAACCTGAAGGACCTCATTTAGTTAAGAAATCAGTATATGATTTATAAATGCATCGTGTAGAAACCTTATCAGAGGTCCATGCCCAGCCTATTTCTCTGTTATAATTATTATTTTTAGAGGTAGATTTGTGGATTGGATTTTATTTTATTTTGAATACATACTTGATTTCTTGGCCAATTAAAAATATGTAAGCTTTATATTGCTTAAATAAGTTTCTGTAGAAAGATGAATAATATGATGCTGTATAGTATTTCCAATACCTAGAACAGTGCTTGACATTTATATTTGCTGAATCATGTATATATATGTAGTTGGTGATGTGGCATCAGATTGATGTGGCACACCAGATTGATGTGGCATCAGATGATGTGGCATCATCATATAGGTAATGTGGCATCAGAATTAAATTAACCCCCCAAGCATCAGCTAGGGTAGCTCTGACTCAAAATAGAACTTCATAAAAAAACACTTTCTTAATGCTTTTCTAAAGTGAGGTGGGGAAAGGAGATTAAAATATATTTTTGTTGTTTATATATTTTTTAAAAAAATTAATTTTTATTTATTTATTTTGAGAGAGAGAGAGAGATGGACAATGAGCAGGGGAGGGGCAGAGAGACAGAATCCCAAGCAGGATCTGCACTGTCAGCACAGAGCCTGATGCGGAGCTTGAACCCATGAACTATGAGATCATGACCTGAGCTAAAATCAAGAGTTGGGCACTTAACCGGCTGAGCCACCCAGATGCCCCTATATATTTTTTGAAAAGAGAAGAAAGTTATATTTGGAAAATAGAGTTAATGTGTATTGTCTGGCACCTCTAGTACTGGCAGAGATGGCCAAAGAGAGATGAGATGTGTGAGTCCATTCAGGCTGTGGTAACATAACACCACAGACCAGGGTGGCTTAAACAACAAACATCTATTGCTCAGTTCTAGAGGCTGAGACGTCCAAAATCAGGGTGCCAGCATGATTTGGTTCTTGGTGAGGGCCCTTCACTGCCTTCTAATGGTATCCTCACATGGTATAGAGAGAGAGCCTGGTCTCTTCATCCCTTTGTGAGGACACTAGTTTCATCATGGGAGCTCCAACTCCATGACCTGATCTGACTGTAATAACCTCCCAAAAGCCCCACCTCCAGATACCATCACAGTGGGGATGGCGGCTTCAGTAAGAATTGGGGGAGGATACAAACATTCAGGCTATCACATGGGCATATTGGGAATAACAAGTGTCCTTATCTTGAGGCTTCAAATAAAACATACCTTACCCTACGTACTTTAACATTTATTATTTTTTAATGTCATCTAAATCATAAAATTAAATTTGGCAACATTGGAGAAATACTTTAAAAAGTTTGGGATGAAGCATGATAGTTGGATTGAGACTGTGCAGTGAGCAAAAGCCCTTGGATTGCAGAATTGACTTCAGGAATTTCTGATTACAAATCCACAATTCTTTAGGGTAAATAATTCTAAGCTACTTTAAAAAAATTAAAAGTTGTATTGTAGTTGTATATAATAGGACAAATAATAATGATATATTTATTATATAAAGAAAAGATTAGAACAGGAAAGCAAAGAAATGTCAATGAACCAAGGTTTCAGTAATTGTTTGGTTTTTAAATTGTGTGCATCTTAAATTATTTTCTGTGCAAATTGAGAGTTCCATAAATTTCCTTTTATTATATCACAAAAGCTTTATGTGACATAGCAAAAACACATTTTAAATGTTTACCATTGTGTACAAATAATAGTGCAAAGAATTATTATATTACTTTCTGAATAGAGGTAAATTCAAATAAACTTAATAAAGATAGCTGCCATTTATTAAACATCATGCTGCTTTCTGAATACACATTATTAATAATCTTTCCAAGTAGAAGAGGTATTATTGTTCCCCATTAACTGATGAAGGAACCAAGACTTACATAACTCATCTCAGGTTTACATTGGTAGTAAGTTCCAGAGACAAAATTTGAACCTGTGTTTTTCTGATAGCAACTCCTTTCCATTGTACTTAGCTTACCATATCAGTCAATAATTTTGTTATTGTGATTTTGTTTTGCAGCCAAATTATTAGCTTATAACAACCATCTTCTAAGGAAAGGAAATTGGGACATAAACATTACCTACTCTTGGTAAAATTCAAATTTTGATATCTTAATGTACTTTTATAAAAATAAATATAAACAATCAAACATAATAAAGGGCATAAATGAAAAACTCACAGCTAGCATCATACTCAATGGGGAAAACTGAAAGCTTTTCCCTTAGGAACAGGAGCAAGACAAGTATGTCCACATTCACCATGTTCATTCAGCATAGTACTAGAAGTCCTAGCCATAGCTATCAGACAACAAAAAGAAATAAAAGTCATCTAAATTGGTAATTAAGAAGTAAAACTTCTAACAACAATTCTGAAATTTGTAAGGAACTACAAGAGACCCCAAATAGCCAAAGCAATCTTAAAAAAAATAAACACAAAACCTGGCAATATCATAATTACAGATTTCAAGTTATATTACAAAACTATAGAAATCAAAACAGGACAGTACTGGCACAAAAGTAGACACATAGATCAATGGAACAGAATGGAAAACCCAGAAATAAATCCACAATGATATGGTCAATTAATCTTCAAAGGATGCAAGAATATACAATGGGAAAAAGAAAGTGTCTTCAATAAATGGTGTGGGGAAAACTGGACAACTACATGCAAAAGAATGAAACTCGACCACTTTCTTACACCAAACACAAAAATAAATTCAGAATGCATTAAGGGCCTAAGTATGAGAACGGAAACCATAAAAATCCTAGAAGAAAGCACAGGCAGTGATTTCTTAGACAATAGCCATAGCAACATCTTTCTAGCTATGTCTCCTAGGCAAGGGAAACAAAAGCAGAAATAAACTATTGGAACTACATCAAAATAAAAGCTTCTGCACAGCAAAGGAAACAGTCAACAGAACTAAAGGGCAACATACAGAATGGAAGAAGATATTTATAAATGACATCTCTGATCAAGAGTTAGTATCCAGGGGTGCCTGGATGGCTCAGTCAGTTAACTGTTCAACTCTTGATTTCGGCTCAGGTTATGATCTCGTGGTTTGTGAGTTTGAGCCTGGTGTCTGGCTCTGTGCTGACAACGCAGAGCCTGCTTGGGATTCTCTGTCTCCATTTGTATCTGCCCCTCCACTTTGGTAAGATAAATAAATAAACATTTTTTAAAAAAGTGTTAGTCTCCAAAATATATAAACAACTTACACAGTTCAACATCAAAAAAAAAAAAAAAACCCAAAAAATTAATTAAAGTGAGCAGAAGGCATGAACAGACATTTCTCCAAAGAAGACATACAGCTGGGCAGCTGACACATGAAAAGATGTTCAACATCACTCATCATCAGGGAAATACAAATCAAAACTCAATGAGATACCACCTCACACTTGTCAGAATGGCTAAAATAAAAAACACAAGAAACAAGTGTTGGCGAGGATGTGAAGAAAGAAGAATCTTTGTGCACTCTTGTTGGTAATACAGACTGGTGCAGTCACTGTGGACGGCAGTATGGAAGTGCCTAAAGAAGTTAAAAATAGAGCTGCTCTACAATCCAATAATTGCACTATTGAGTACTCCCAAAAATATAAAACCAATAATTCAAAAGGATACATGCACCCCTTTGTTTACTGCAGCATTATACAGTAGCCAAATTATGAAAGCAGCCCAAGCATCTATTGACAGATGAATAGATAGAGAAGAGGTGGTATATTCGTAAAACAGAATATTATTTAGCCACGAAAAAAATGAAATCTTGTCATTTGCAACACATTTCTATATAATGCTAAGTGAAGTAAGTCAGTCAGAGAAAGACAAACACCATATGATTTCACTCATGTGCAGTCCTTCTCTGCAGAAGCACTGCTCTGCTGGCCAAGCTTGACCCTGGCAATGGCATAGACTTCAAAACTTCAGACTTTTGGCTTTCTCTGATGCTTGTAAAAACTTGCGATAATCAGATCCTCTTGTTTTGGGGAAATGTTTTTCTTGTGCAATCCCCTGTGTGCTTCTCTCTCTCTCTCTCTCTCTCTTTCTCTCTCTCTCTCTCTCTCCCTCCGTCCCTCTCTCCCTTCCTCCATCTCCCTCTCCTTCTCCTTCTCCCTCTCCCTCTCTTCTCTCTGTGATGAGGGCTCCCTCCTGGCTGTAGTACCCGCGATTCTTTTCCCCCCCAAATCACATCACCAAACTTTCTGCTTTCCACAAGGTGGCTTCTTTTCTCCCTCCAGTTATGCAGTTTGTGTTCTTAGTCCTCACATTGATTTTACGGGTATTCAAAATGATTTGATAATTATCTAACTACATTCAAGAGACAAGGCAAACATAGGGTCCTCCTACTGCTCTGCCATCATAACTCCTCCCTCTAGTTAACAAATATTTTTTAGCAATTATTGAGATATATCAATGATTCTTACTATATTCACAGACGTATGCAATCATTGCAATATAATTTTAGAACATTTTTGTCACCTCAAAAAAGAAACCCCATACTCATTAGCAGTGACTCCTCATTCTCCTTTCCCAATGCCCTAGCTTAAATAAACCATTAACCTATTTTCTGTTCCTATAAATTGGCCTATTCTGGATATTTCTTATAAATGGAATCATATAATTGGTGGTCTTTTCTTACTGGCTTCTTTCACTTAGCATGTTTTCAAGGTTCATCCATTTTGTACCATGTATCAGTACTCCATTTCTTTGTATTGCTGAATAATATTCTACTGTGTGGATATATTACTTTTGTTTATGCATTCATCAGTTGATGGACATTTGGATTGTTTCTACCTTTTTGTTATTATGAGCAATGCTGCTATGAACATTCATGTACAAGTTTTCATGTGAACATATTTTTATATCTCTTGGATATATATCTAGAAGTGGGACTGATAAGTCATAAAACAACTCTATGTTTAACACTTTCAGAAACTGCCAAACTGTTTTCCAAAGTGGTGGCACCATATTCGTTCCCACTAGTAATGTATGTGGCTTATAATTTATCCACATACTGACAAACATTTATTACTGTCTTTTTCATTATAGCTAGCCTCGTGTTTGTGAAGTGGTAGCTCATTGCGGTTTGTATTTTCATTTTTCTAATCTCTAATGATGTTAAACATCTTTTCATGTGGTTGTTGGCCATTTGTATATTGGTCTTTGAAAAAAATCTGTTCAAATCCTTTGCCCATTTTTAAGTTGGATTATTTAGCTTTCTATTGTTGAGTTGTAAGAGCTGTTTATATACTCTGGATTTTTTAAATCAGATTTGCACATATTTTCTTTCATTTGATGGGTTGTCTTTTTACTCTTTTCATAGGGTTTTTGGAGAACAGAAGTTTTAATTTTGATGAAATCAATATTTTTCTTTTGTCACTTATACTCTTGATATCATATCTCAGAAGGCTTTGTCTAACTCAAAGTTATAATTATATATTTATATATATTCTTCTAAAAGTCTTACAGTTTTAGTTCTTAAATGTAAGTCCATGATCTATTTTTATTTGATGTGTGTGTGTGGTGTGAAGAGGGCCCAACTTTTTTTTTTTGGCGGGAAGGGGGGGGAAGGCATGTGAATATATCTAGTTATTCAAGGACAATTTGTTGAAAACACAATTCTTTCCCCCTATGAATTGTTTTGACACCCTTACCAAATTTAATCGACCATAAATGTAAGGGATTATTTTTGGATTCTCAGTTATGTTCTTTTATTTGTATGTCCATTCTATTGCCACAACACCATACTATCTTTATTACTCTAACTTTGTAATATATTTTGATATCCAGAAACATGAGTCCTCCAACTTTGTCCTTTTTCAAGATTGTTTTGGCTATTTTGGGTGTCTTGCAGTTCCATATGAATTTTAAGATCACCTTCTTAATTTCCGCCCAAAAAGGAGGGCAAGCAGCTTCGATTTTTATAGAATTGCATTGAATCTGTAAATGAATTTGGGGAATACTGCCATCTTAACAACATTAAGTCTTCCAATCCATGAACATAGGATGTCTTTCATTTATTTAGTTTTTCATTTCTTTCAACAATCTTTCACAGTTTTCAAAATACAAGTTTTGCATTTCTTTTCTTAAATTTGTTCCTAAATATTTTATGGTGCCATTATAAATGAAATTATTTTCTAAATTTTGATTTGGGGTTGTTCATTGCTAATAAAACCACAATTGTTAATTAATTAGTGGATAGAAATACAATTGGTTTTTGTATATTAATCTTTTACCTACCACTTTGCTGAACGAATTTATTAGTTATAATAGGTTTTTAGTGGATTCCTTAAAATATTTTCTATGTATAGGCTCTTGTCATCTGCCAATGGAGATAGTTTTACTTCTTTCTTTCTAATCTAGATGACTTTTATTTTATTTTATTTTTTGTCTAATTTTCCCTGACTATGTTAGGCTGAAGAAAGAAAGAATTCATGATCTTGGCCACACCCATTTAGAGTAGAGCTCCAATACATTGAACTAGAGGATGAGGAGCAAGTTGTGACTCAAATGCCAGAGACACACTGTTCTTAATGAGATTTAGTAGATTTTCTTAAATAAATATTCCTTCATTTTCTTTATGTCCTTAGGACAATTTCCAGAGGCTCTAAATGGCAATTGTTTTTATAATTTTCATTAGACCTGGTTGTTTCACTGGGAAGAGGGTCCACAGAACTACTCACACCACCACTGACAAGTGCTCCTCCCTAATATGGTGTTTTCATTTTCTATGGCTGCTGTGGCTAATTACCACAAACATATTGGCTTAAAACAATGCAAATTTATTTTCCTGCAGTTCTGAAGACCAGATGTCTGAAATCAGCTTCACTGGGCTAAAGTCAAGGTGTTGGCAGGGCTAGTTCTTTCTGGAGGCTCAAGGGGAAAATCTATTCCTTGCCTCTTCCAGATTCTAGAGGCTGCCAACATTCCTCAGTTTGGGACCTCATAACTCAAGTCTGCTGCCATTGTCACATAGCATGCTTTCTGACACTGACTTTTCCTGTGTCCCTTTTATGAGAACCTTGGTGATTATATCAGACTCACCTGGATTATCTCATTTCAAGATTTTTAACTTGATCACATCTGCAATTTCTCTTTTGCCATGTAAGGTGATATTCCCAGGTTCCCAGGGATTAGTATGTAAGCATCATGGAGGGTTGGTGGGGGCACAGGTCTCTGGAATTGTGCAATTTTAGTGTTTGGAAGGAGCTGTAGTCTTTGTAGATGAAGATACTGTAGTTTGAATTAGTTACAATCACTGAAGGTCTATAGCTAGTGTGTCACAGAACCAGAACCAGGTCTCCAAACTCCTCTGTTTTAGAACATGAAGTTTGAATGATTAAACGTAAATAAAATCCATATTATTTGTGGAGTCTAATCTATAGATCTACAATTTAAAATGGCGAGTTGTAAAAGCAAAAAAAAATTTTTGTCAAAGCTAGTGATCTGAATTCAATTTAGAAGTAATATATGCAATTCAGGAGTGTCTGCAGGGCTCAGTCAGCTAAGCCTCCAACTTCAGCCAGGTCATGATCTTGCAATTTGTGAGTTCAAGCCCCATGACAGACTCTGTGCTGACAGCTCAGAGCCTGGAGTCTGCTTTGGATTCTGTGTCTCCCTCTCTCTCTGCCCCTCCCCTGCTCATGCTGTGTCTCTTTCTCTCTCAAAAATTAACATTAAAAATTTTTTTAAATAAAAAATAAAAGTAATATGTGCAATTCAATCATTATATTCAAATTTCACCTTCTGTAACAATCTTTGCCTTTCAAAGAACAGGATTGGCTGCAGCAACATGTTTTCCCCAAGTTAATTTAATTCATGTTCATGAATACATGCAATAAAATGTAGTTATTACCATATGCACTATGGAATAAACATATGCACATTTAGATAATTTATGGATAATGTGTCCTTTGGTGATTCCAAATGACAAAAATCATCCACAATTTCAGAAGGACTCTGGAAAATTTAATTAAATGCACTGTGTGGTGTGGGAAGGTCTCTTTCCAAAAAATATTCTCACTAATTTAACTTTATAAAGTGTGATCCTCTCCAGTGCTTTTCTCTAGGCTTGTTTTTATCCCCAGCTCCTGAAGGACATTTAGGGCATGTTAACATTTCTCTTGTGACATAAAATGACCCATGGGAAGAACTGATTAATGATTGCACACAGTTCTCTGAAGGAAAAAGTCATCATGAGAGTTGAAACTGTTCCTTTTAACAACAATGTCTGTACTTAGAGTTTTCCAAAGCCATTTCACTTTAAAAGAAAGAAAGAAAGAAAGAAAGAAAGAAGAGGAAAAGGAAAGAATGAGGCTCCTTCCCTCAATGGATGCCTTTCACAGGCACATCATCACCACTCAATGAGAAGTTGAACAATAAACTATTGTCACTTATGAGCAGTAGTTACAGGGAAAGAATCTGGCCCTTGAAATGGATAGATTACACTGCCAAATAGATTTGATCGGCCCTCTTGTTAGCATGTAAAATTCCCTTTGTAGTATCAGCCCAGAGAAAGCAAAAAAGGTAGCATGGGAGTGTTTTCTGGGCATGGAATCAGGATCTGTGCAATATATCTTCTTTTTTATTGTAGAATATTCTTCACTAGACTTACTGATTTACTACTATTCTATAAATGCAGTGCAAGAGTACATCAAATATCTTCTCAAATGACTGAGTTTAAAGACCTTTTTAAAAAGAATCATAAAGTGGAGCAGCAGGATGGCAGAGAAGTAGGGAGTGCTGTAATCTCCACCCGCCCGCAACTATCAAACTGAGGACTAAAGCCACAATACTCTGATCTGCACGACTGGGAGGTGTATGCACAGAGTCCTTATAGATGACAGCATCATGGATGCCTGAGGCTACCTCAAGAAACAAGCCATAACACACATGGTGGAGAGTCCCAAATATCACTGAGTAGGGAAATACAATAATCAGAGACATAACAAGAGAAACCGAGAGACACCATTAAAAGAACACTTCCTGACAGGACAGGCCCTGGACAGTCAATGAGCCTCCTTTAATAGAGCAACACTAACAGGCGCACAGTGCAGAACGAGCTTTTAAAACTGACAAGAGACAGAAAGCTAGGCAAAATGACTAAACAAAAGAATTCTCCTCTAAAGAAATTCCAGGAAGAAATCAAAGCCACAGAACTGCTCAAAACAGATACAAGCAACATTACTGAACAAGAATTTAGAAAAATTCTCATAAAATTAATTGCTGGGCTTGAAAAAAACATGGAAGGCATCAGAGAAGCTATTGATACAAAGACTAGGGACCTTCAAAATAGCTGTGATGAGTTTAAAAAGGCTACAAATGAGGTGCCTAATAAACAGCGGCAGCCACTGCACGGATCGAAGAGGGAGAGAGGAGAATAAGTGAATTAGAAGACACAGTTATAGCAAAAGAGGAAGCCGAGAAAAAGAGAGAGAAATTGATAGAGGAGCAGGAAAGGAGAATTCGAGACCTGAGTGATACAATCAAATGCAACAATATCCATATCATAGGAGTTCCTGAAGAAAAAGAAAGAGAAAAAGGTCCTAAAGGGGTGCTTGATCAAATTATAGCTGAGAACATTCTCAATCTGGAGAAAGAAAAAGACATTGAAATTCAAGAAGTGCATAGAACTCCCCTAAGATGTACTTGAACAGACCTTCAGCATGATATATCATAGTGAAACTGGCAAAATATAAAGATAAAGAGAGAATTCTGAAAGGAGCTAGGGATAAAAGGGCCTAACGTACAAAGCGAAACCTATCAGAATGGTTACAGATCTATCTACTGAAAATTGGCAGGCCAGAAAGGAATGGCAGGAAATCTTCAATGTGACAAACAGGAAAAATATGCAACCAAGAATCCTTTATCCAGTGAGCCTGTATTCAAAATAGAAAGGGAGATAAAGGTTTTCCCAAATAAACAAAAATTGAAAAAATTCATCACCACCAAACCAGCCCTACAAGAAATCCTAAGAGGGACTCTATGAGAGAAATGTAGCAAGGAATATAAGGTATGAGACACATCACTACAAACATGAACTCTACAGAGAACACAATGAATCTAAACCCATATTTTTCAATAATAACAATGAATGTAAATGGACTGAATGCTCCAATCAAACGACACAGGGTAGCAGAATGGATAAAAAACCAAAATCCATCTATTTTCTGTCTACAAGTAGACACCTTCAGATTGAAAGTAAGGGGATGGAGAAATATCTATCATGCGATTGGAAGTCAAAAGAAAGCCAGAGTAGCCATACTTATATTGGACAAACTGGACTTTAAAGTAAAGGCAGTAACAAAAGATGAAGAAGGACATTATGTAATAATTACAGG
>CM053571.1:78203864-78239918 GCA_028646485.1 Cryptoprocta ferox
CAGTTCAAAGCTTTGCTGGAACCAAGCGTTGCAACCGCCCTTCTGAGTCCGATCTCCCTGTGCCGCGGGCGAGCCAAACTGTATTCTCCAAGCTCCGCCTCACTTCCGAATCCCAGTCCGTGCAGTTCGACACCGTCACCGGGGATGAGATGCATCCCCGCTGGTGGCTGGCCTCCCGGCCGGCTTGCGCCACCCTTTTCGCGGAGCCGCCGCTGCCGCCGCTGCCGCTTTTCAAGCCTCCCGCTGCCGCTGCGCCCAAGGAAGAACTCGCCGGCCAGATGGGACGGATTTCTCTCCCGGCGCTCGGCAGATATATATGAGGAGACGGGCGAGTTTTTCCTCCCTTAGAGATGGTTCTAGGTGCATTTTCCGTCTCTCTTTCTCTGCCCCGTCTCTCCGGGGCACAGCGCGCTCTCCCTGTGTTGGGCTCGGGGGCTCCTTCTGGAAAACTTCCCTTGAGTCACTCAGGAAGAGTAAATCACTCCCTTCTCTGGTCCCATGCACCCTCCAGTGAGACTAGTAGTATTAATCCATTTATCCCTTGGCATTGTAGTTGATGTAATTTTTTGTCTATCTCCTCTTTTTTTTATTTTTTTTAATGTTTTATTTATTTTTGAGAGAGAGAGACAGCGTGAGCAGGGGAGGGTCAGAGAGAGAGGGAGACACAGAATCCTAAGACAGTCTCCCAGCTCTGAGCTGTCAGCACAGAGCCCGATGCGGGGCTTGAACCCACGAACTGTGAGATCATGACCTGAGCCGAAGTCGGACACTCACCTGACTGAGCCACCCAGGCGCCCCTGTCTATCTCCTCTTATGACCGTTTCCAGTTAAGTGTGATGAGGCATTTCACACTAAGGAAGATTATTTCACACTAAGGAAGATTATTCTACAAGTTCCCATCACCCCCTCTACCCACCACCTGCCTCAGTGTCAATGCATCCTGCCTTCCCCCATCACCATGGATGAATGATCCACTCTCCTAGTAAAGATCAGCCCCTCCACCAGTCCGTGAGGTCTCATCCATTCCTTTCTACTGGGACAACTGCCTTCTGGGCTTGAACAATGTCAGTAGGGTCTGGTATTGGTGATGCCTCAAACTTAGAGGCAGATGGTACTCAAGATTACACAGGACACTGGAGTTCTTTAAAATTCACCTATTACCTAGATACTACTCATTAAAAATAAGAAACAACCCTATACCCAACATGGCCTCAACTTTAATATTAACATTAATGTTAATATTAATTTGGAGGCCATTATTCAGCCATTAACATTAATGTTAATATTAATATTAATAATAGCTAAGGGGAAAGCAAGACTTAGCCAGAACTTGTGAGTCTTAGTAGCTGTGTAAGGTTTTAGTCAAGTTGAACTTCCCTGAGCTTCAGTTTCTCTTTTGTAAAGTAAATTATTGTGAGGATCAAATGATACAGAACTTAGAACAATGTCCAGCACCTACTAAGTGCTCAAAAAATATCAGCTGTTATTGATTCATCTGAGTTTTTCCTTAAGTATTTCTTTCTTAGATATCCCTTCCCTAACAACACTGTCTGACATAGTATCTGTCATATCACTGTCTGTCCTCTTGTTCTGCCTTCTTTATTTTCTTCACTAACATTACCTCTCTCTCTCTCTCTCTCTCTCTCTCTCTCTCTGTGTGTGTGTGTGTGTGTGTGTGTGTGTGGTCTGTCTTCCCTACTGTAAGTAAAGATAAGAACAGGGACTTTGTTGGTTCACTGCTAGGTGGGGAATAGTGTCTGGGACATAATAGCATGATAGGTGCTTAATAAATACTTATTGAATAAGTAAATGAATGATTATATTCCATATGCTCGTAATTTTAAGGAGAATCATGCTAAATAACCTGAAATAAAAGACAACTCATCTTATTTTTAAAGTTAGCAGACCATTTCAGTTTTTACAAACTCACACTGGTGAGAAATACTTTCTTATGACAATGAAATTACTAACATTAAGAAATAATTTATGACAAATCTTTCTTTCCTTTCACTCTCTAAGTTATGGATTTGACAACTACTGATCACTGTCTTCTCAGTGACCATTTTTGAGTTAAAGATTATTAATAACTCCTTCTTCACCCCTTTCTTCCTGGGCTGAGAAATTTCAGTGCCTTTACTGTCTAATGATTAAAATATATGGTTCTATGTGGTTCTCTTCTGAACTGCATCCCAAACCTTCACATCCCTCTTTGGTTTAGATTTCAGAATTGGAAAGCGTGTTTTATTACTGACCACTACAAAGCATAACTGATGAATTACCTCACAAGTTATACTACAGTTCTCCTATTTAAATATCCAGGAATTGAGTTACTGAGTTATGTCACTGACTCGTGGTCAGCATGTTATTCACAATGACCTCAGGAACTTTTTCTGCCCAATTTGTACGTACCCAGCCCATCTTCATCTGGTGAACAAAGAGTTTATTTTGCTACCTAAGTTTTTCCCTTTTAACTGAGCTTCATTCGGTCTTTGGCCACTGTTTGGGGCTGAATTCTGTTCCCCCCAAATTTATATATTGGAGTCCTAACCTCCACTACCTCAGAATATGACTATATTTGACAATAGGGTCTTTAAGGAGGTAATTGAGGTAAAATGAGGTCATTAGGGTGGGCCCTAATCCAACATGACTGGTATCCTTATAAAAAGAGATTAGGACCCAGAGACACAGAAGGAAATCCATGCAAAGACAGAGAGAAGGCAGCCATCTACAAGTCAAGTAGGCCTCAGAAGAAACCAATCGTGCCAACACCTTGATCTCTAACTCCTAAGCATCTAGAACTGTAAGAAAATAAATTTCTGTTATTTAAGCCACCCAATCTGTGGTACATTGTTATGGCAGCCCTAGCAAGCTATTAACGCTACTTTTCCTATTTAACAAGCATACTTTGAATTCTGATACTATCTCCTTACACTCTGCTTGTAAAGTGCAGTCTGCTCTTCTGAAGTTACCCTCTGTCACTTTGTTCTCTTTGGGGTTTCCAAAAATTAACTTTAGAAGGAAAACACCGAGGGGCACCTGGGTGGCTCAATCGATTAAGCATCTGACTTCGACTCAGGTCATGATCTCACAGTTCGTGGGTTCGAGCCCCGTGTCAGGCTCTGTGCTGACAGCTCAGAGCCTGGAGCCTGCTTCGGATTCTGTGTCTCCCTCTCTCTCTGCCATTCCCCCATGCTCTCTCTGTCTCTGTCTCTCTCTCTCAAAAAATAAATAAACATTAAAAAAGAAGGAAAGAAAGGGAAGGAGGAAGGGAGGGAGGGAGGAAACAAGGAAACACCCAAAAGAGAATGGGCACTTTAGTCTTGGTTCCAGTTCATACTTCACTATTCTGAGGGATATTTGTAAAAGCACCCACAAGCAGTTACGTATGCTGGAAGTCAGCACTAAAGGTGTTACCCAGAGACCCAACAATTGAGGATTTGGAATGAAATAAGCTTATCAAGGGAATGCATCTGTACAAACCAGATAATAATAAGGACTGAGCTGTAGAAATCACTGGGTCGGTGGAAGAGCAGGAGGAGCCAGCAATGGAGCCAGAATGGCAGCTGATTAGGCAGGAAGAGAACAAGGAAAATGCTTATGAAGCTTAACATTTAAAGCCAGGAGAAAGGAGAGTCCCTCTCATCTTCCTCCACCCCACCTGTCAGCATCCCTACCAGCACTGACAACTAGTGACTTACCTCAGTAAGCCCAATGGACACTTTCTGCAGATCTTGTCTTTTTTTATTTGAACCCTCTGATGGCACTTGAGATTGACAGTCATTCCTTCTTTTTGGAAATATTCTCTTCCTTTACCACAGCACTCTTTTCTGGTCTTCCTCCTGTCACTCTGACTATCCCACTGCTGCTCAGTTTCCTTCTCCTTAAGTCACTCTTCAAATGCCAGCTTTATTCAGGAATCTGCCTTTGCCCCACTTCTCACTTAACACATCTCTCTCATATCAGCCACTTCTTTTGCTCTCTGTCCCCATCAAAAGTGGTACTCTGTGCCCTAAACTTTTCCAAATGCTTTGTATCCTCCCAATATTTGCCTTCTCTGTGACAAGATTCTGTTGTTTTTTATGTGCCAATTTCATTTACTCATCCACTCACTCATTCATTCCCTCACTATGCATAGCATTGAACTACAAAGTTAATGACAAAATGAGACTCATTTGCATTTTACCAGAACACTTCAGTTCCTAAGTCCCAAAGAGTTAGTAAGAATAAGAAAAGTTAGCACTTGTTACAGTTTACATTATATAAATAAAATGTATAATATATGATGTAATAACCATGTGATGCTCATAACAATTCTATGAAATACATTGATTGGATAGATATCATTTTAACCTCAGGTAAGTCAAGCTCATTGATTCTGACAAAATTATCTTTTTTTTTTAAATAAAGAGGCATTTCTATCTATTTTAATAATAAAAAGTAAACCTAATAAGTACGTCTAAATAACATACTGCATTCCAGTTCTATTAATTGGTATAAGAACAAACTACTACAAAAATAAAACCTGGATAAACTTTTTCTCTTAGATCTTTGAGTATTAATGCAAACATGTGATTAGCATAGAGATGGCTCATAGCAAATGCTAAGTTAAAAAAAGCTAGAATTATAAATAAAACCTTTTATTTTTTTTGTTTTTTTAGTTTTATTTTGTTTTTTATTAGTAATTTTTTTGTTCACATTCAAGTTAGTTAGCATATAGTGCAACAATGATTCCAAGAGTAGATTCCTTAATGCCCCTACTCATTTAGCCCATCCTCCCTCCCACAACCCCTCCAGTAACCCTCTGTTCTCCATATTTAAGAATCTCTTATGTTTTTGTCCCCCTCCCTGTTTTTATATTATTTTTGCTTCCCTTCCCTTATGTTCATCTGTTTTATATCTTAAAGTCCTCATATGAGTGAAGTCATATGATGTTTGTCTTTCTCTGACTAATTTTGCTTAGCATAATACCCTCTAATTCCATCAATGTAGTTGCAAATGGTAAGATTTCATTCTTTTTTATTGCTGAGTAATACTCCATTGTATATATATACCACATCTTCTTTAGCCTTCATCCATCATGGACATTTGGGCTATTTCCACACTTTGGCTATTGTTGATAGTGTTGCTATAAACATTGGTGTGCATGTGTCCCTTTGAAAAAGCACACCTGTATCCCTTGGATAAATACCTAGTAGTGCAATTGCGAGGTCATAGGGTAGTTCTATTTTTAAATTTTGAGGATCTCCATACTGTTTTCCAGGGTGGCTGTACCAGTTTGCATTCCCATCAGCAGGGCAAAAAAGATCCTCCTTCGCCACATCCTTGCCAGCATCTGTTGTTGCCTGACTTGTTGATTTTAGCCATTATGATGGGTGTGAGATGATATCTCATTGTAGTTTTGATTTGTATTTCCCTGATGATGAGTGATGTTGAGCATCATTTCATGTGTCTGTTGGCCATGTTGGATTCTTTGGAGACATGTCTGTTCATGTCCTTAGCCCATTTCATCACTGTATTGTTTGTTTTTTGGGTGTTGAGTTTGATAAGTTCTTTATAGATTTTGGGTATCAACCCTTTATCTGATATGTCATTTACAAATATCTTTTCCCATTCCGTTGGTTGCCTTTTAGCTTTGCTGATTGTTTCCTTCTCTGTGCATAAACTTTTTATTTTGATGAGGTCCCAATAGTTCAATTTTGCTTTTGTTTCCCTCTGCCTCATGCCTCTGGAGACATGTTGAGTAAGAAGTTGCTGCAACCAAGGTCAAAGAGGTTTTTGCCTGCTTTCTCCTCGAGGATTTTGATGGCTTCCTGTCTTATATTTAGGTCTTTCATCCACTTTGAGTTTATTTTTCTGTATGGTATAAGAAAGTGATCCACGTTCATTTTTCTGCATGTTGCTGTCCAGTTTTCCCAGCACCACTTGCTGAAGAGACTGTCTTTATTCCCTTGAATATTCTTTCCTGCTTTGTCAAAGATGAGTTGGCCATACGTTTGTGGGTCCATTTCTGGGTTCTCTATTCTGTTCCATTGATCTGAGTGTCTGCTCTTGTGCCAGTACCATACTGTCTTGATGATTACAGCTTTGTAATACAGCTTGAAGTCTGGGATTGTGATGCCTCCTGCTTTGGTTTTCTTTTTTAAGATTGCTTTGGCTATTCGGGTCTTTTCTGGTTCCATACAAATTTTAGGATTGTTTGTTCTAGCTCTGTGAAGAATGCTCGTATTATTTTGATAGGGATTGCTTTGAATATGTAGATGGCTTTGGGTAGTATTGACATTTTAACAATATTTGTTCTTCCAATCCAGGAGCATGGACTATTTCCCCATAATTGTGTGTCTTCTTCAATTTCCTTCATCAGCTTTCTGTAGTTTTCAATGTATATATCTTTCACCTCTTTGGTTATGTTTATTCCTAGGTATTTTATGGGTTTTGGTGCAATTATAAATGGGATTGATTCCTTGATTTCTCTTTCTGTTGCTTCACTGTTGGTGTATAGGAATGCAAGCGATTTCTGTGCATTGATTTTATATCCTGACACTTTGCTGAATTCCTGGATCAGTTCTAGCAGTTTTTTGGTGGAATCCTTTGGGTTTTCCATACAGAGTATCATGTCATCTGCAAAGAGTGAAAGTTTGACCTCCTCCTGGCTGATTTGGATGCGTTTTATTTCTTTGTGATTTGTCTGATTGCTGAGGCTAAGACATCCAATACTATGTTGAATAACAGTGGCGAGAGTAGACATCCTTGTCTTTTTCCTGACCTTATGGGGAAAGTTCTCAGGTTTTCCCCATTGAGGATGATATTAACATTGGGTCTTCCATATATGGTTTTTATGACCTCGAGGTATGATCCTTCTATCCCTATTTCTTAAGGGTTTTTATCAAGAAAGAAGGCTGTATGTTGTCAAATGCTTTCTCTGCGTCTATTGAGAGGATCATGTGGTTTTTGTCCTTTCTTTTATTGATGTGATGAATCACATTAATTGTTTTGTGGATATTGAACCAGCCCTGCATCCCAGGTATAAATCCCACTTGGTGAATAATTTTTTTGATGTGTTGTTGGATCTGGTTGGCTAATGTCTTGTTCAGGATTTTTGCATCCATGTTCATCAGGGAGATTGGTCCATAGGCCTCTTTTTTAGTGGAGTCTTTGTCTGGTTTTGGAATCAAGGTAATTCTGGCTTCATAGAAAGAGTTTGGAAGTTTTCCTTCCATTTCTATTTTTTAGGACAGCTTCAAGAGAATAGGTGTTAACTCTTCCTTAAATGTTCGGTAGAATTCCCCTGGAAAGCCATCTGAGCCTGGACTCTTCTTTTTGGCAGATTTTTTTTTATTACTAACTTGATTTCTTTACTGGTTATGGGTCTATTTCTTCATGTTTCAGTTTTGGTAGTTTATATGTTTCTAGGAATTTATCCATTCCTTCCAGATTGCCCATTTTATTGGCAGGTACTTACTCATAATATTCTCTTATTATTTGTATTTCTGCTGTGTTGGTTGTGATCTCTCCTCTTTCATTCCTGATTTTATTTATTTGCATCCTTTCCTTTTTCTTTTTGATCAAACTGGCTAGCGGTTTATCAATTTTGTTAATTCTTTCAAAGACCCAGCTTCTGGTTTCATTGATCTGTTCTACTGTTTCTTTGTCTTCAATAGCATTGATTTCTGCTCTAATCTTTTTTATTTCCTGTTTTATGCTGGTTTTGGGTTGTATTTGTTGTTTAAATAAAACTTAAATAAATTTATTCCTCATATCAAAAAAATGGTGAAGATTGTTTTTTTCAGGGTATTAATTTTCTGTTGTTGCTATAACAAAAGACCATAAGCCTAGTGCCTTAAAACAACACAAATTTAGTATCCCTCAAATGGAGGTCAGAAGACCTAAAGTCAATGTATTGGCAGACTATACTGTGGAGGCCTTAGGAAAAAGTTTCTTTCTTGACTTTTCCGTATTTTAGAGGTCACCACACCCTTGGCTCGAAGACCACATTCTCCATTCTCAAGAACACACAGCAACATCTTCTATCTCTCTCACTTCTGTTTCCACCATCATGTCCTCTGCTCATCTCTGACTCTCATATCTCCTCCCTCTTATCAGGGCCCTTGTGATGAAGATAACCTAACAACATATTGAATTGCCTTATATGAGTTTTGTTTTTGAATTTTCAAAAAAAGTTTAGAAATTATTCTCAATTAAAATGGTTTTTCTCCAATTATAAAAAAATTACTAGAATTTTTATCTATGAGGTGATCAAATTTACCAATAATAACCTTTCATTACAAGTTTTATAGAAGGATTTAAATGTTCTAGAGGATTGACTAAATAAAGTTGATGGATAGTAATTGAATGTTGTATTTTCTTCCAGTGAACCTTTTCATATTATTTGAAACAAGTTTTTTTGAGTAGAGTTGACACAAAGTGCTACATTAGTTTCAGGTGTATAACATGTGATTCGACAAGTCTATCATTATGCTGTGTTTACCAAAAGTGTAACACCATATGTCACCATACAATGTTATTACAATACCATTGACTGTATTCCTTATACTGTACCTCTCATCCCATGATTTATTCATTCCGCAATTGGAAACTTGTATCTCCCACTCCTCTTCACCCATTTTTCCCATCTTTAGACCCCCTCCTCTCTGGCAACCATCAGAGGGGTTTGTTTGTTTATTCATTTGTTTTTTAGATTCATATGAATGAAATCATATGGTATCTGTCTTTCCCAGTATGACTTATTTCATTTAGCATAATACTCTCTAGTTCAGTCTATGTCTGACAAAAATGTCTGGTTAAAAATTGATAGAGTCAAAACTTGAGCCCAGGTCTTTTGACTCCTAAACTAGTACTGATTCATTTCCACTCCAGACACCCTCTCAGAGCTGGTTGCAAAGGGCACTTTGAAGCCTAAAGGGAAAATGGGGTTTCCGTGGTCTATTGGTTTTCTATTGGTGCTATAACAAATTACCATAAACTTGGTGGCTTAAAACAATGTGCATTTATTCTCCTATGCTCCTGGAGGTCAGAACTCCAAAATGAACCTCACTGGGCTAAAATAAAGGTGGCTTCAGTACTGCATTCCCTTCACAGGCTCCAGGGGGAGATTATGTTCCATTGCTTATCCCAGCTTCTGGAGGTTGTCCTCATTGCTTGGCTCATGCCCCCTCTTCTCATCACCTTTTCTACCACTGCTTCCATCATTACATTGCCTTCTCCCTCTTATGACAAATCTCCCTCTAGCTCCTTTTAAGGATTTTGTGATTACTCCGTTGGCCCCACCCAGGATAATCACCCCATCTCAAGATCCTTAATTTATTTTTTTAAACTTTTGTTTAATGCTTATTTATATTTGAGAGAGAGACAGTGCACAAGAAGGGGAGGGGCAGACAGACAGGGATAGAATCTGAAGCAGGCTCCAGGCTGGGAGCTGTCAGCACAGAGCCTGATGTGGGGCTCGAACTCACAAGCCATGAGATCATGACCTGAGCCAAAATGGGACACTTAACCTACTGAGCCACCCAGGAACCCCCCAAGATCCTTAATTTAATTACCCCTGCCAAGTCCTTTTCCCACCTTTCCCCATCTTTATTATCTTTTCCCACATAAATCAACATTCACAGGCTTCAGGGATTAGCACCTGGATATCTTCGGGGGCCATTATTCGGCCTACTACACATGATATCCTTTAAGTTGTACATTTAGGGAGCTACATTTTTTAAATTAAAATATCAGGGCACCTGCGTGGCTCAGTGGGTTAAGCGTCTGACTTCAGTTCAGGTCATGATCTGGTGGTTTGTGACTTTGAGCCCCTCATCAGTCTTTCTGCTGTTGGCACAGAAGCACAGAGCCTGATTTGGACTCTCTCTCTCTCTCTCTCTCAAAAATAAAAAAACATTAGGGGCACCTGGGTGGCTCAGTTGGTTGAGCATTTGGCTTCGGCTCAGGTCATGATCTCGCAGTTTGTGGGCTCAAGTCCCGCATCAGGCTCTGTGCTGCTAGCTCAGAGCCTGGAGCCTGCTTCAGATTCTGTGTCTCCCTCTCTCTCTCTGCCCCTCCCTGGCTCATGCTCTGTCTCTCTCTCTCTCTCTCTCAAAAATAAAGTCAGGTGGAGGACAGATACCATATGTTTTCACTCTTAGGTCTAACAGGAGAAACCTAACAGAGGATCATGGGGAGGGGAAGGAGGAAAAAGAGGGAGAGGGAGGGAATCAAAGCACGAAAGTCTCTTGAATATTGAAAACAAACTGAGGGCGAAAGGGGAAGGGGGGTGATGCTCATGGTGGAGGACACTTGTGGGGAAGAGCACTGGGTGTTCTATGGAAACCAACAGGACAATAAACTATAAATTTAAAAAAATTTTTAAATAAAAAATAAATAAATAAATAAACATTTAAAAAAATCACTTCAGGCTCATCTCCCTTTTCCATTTCCCTACAGCTACATAGGTTAATCTACATAGGTTAATCAGTGCTTCATTCATTGAGCCCAAAATCATGGAACTCCTATGTGTGTTAGGCACCATGCAAGGTAGTAGGCATACAACAAGCAGACAGTGATAGTGAAGGAATGAACAAGGTATGATTAGAGCTCATTTTGCCTCAATAACTCAACAAGGTTTTCCCAGACACAAAATTGCTAGAGTTAAGTCTTGAATGGGAATAGGAGTTTACCAGGCAACTTGAAAGCCTTATAGACAAAGGGACAGAAATTGTATAAAGCCCAGAAGTGTGAAACCCCAGTACCCAAGTTCTACAAGTAGTTGTTCAGTACTGCTGACAGGAATCACAGATACCTCACAGAGGGATGGTTAGTTGTAGCAAATGACTATTTTTTCAGGCAGTTTATTCATTTATTTTAACAAGAAACATTTGAATTTCTTTGAAAAATTCTAATTTTGCTATGTCTCTATCAAATGCCGTGGTTATTTTTCTCATTTCAGTAGTTAGCTATAGAAAGCAAAGCTCTATCTCATTGAATACACACAAGAACCTTTGAGTAGGTACAATTACATTAAAAGCTAAAATGATAGAACAAGCTTAATAAGCATTCTCTATCTCTTAACTGAAATTTTGCTGTTTCAAGGAAAAACAACTTTGACTTATAAACATTTCCTCTTTAATTCTACCACATGTAATAAAGAGAAAGCAGCCAAAATGGTAAGCAAAAGAAATCCAAATTTATAAAGAACCACTTAAATAAGAAATCAGATTGGCATAAAAGGAGTCCTATTGTAATCTAATTTTTGAATGCAAAGCTTTTGCTCTTTCAGGATCTAGGATCAGGCTTCAACACTGAGAATACTTGCTTACTTAATTTACTTGCTTGTGTGAAATAATTTCATGACCAATATGTAGTTAACTTGGATCATCAAACCACTTGCCTGGAAAAGAGTCAAAGAAATATTTTGTAAATGCTCACAGCTCTGTGTATGTGTGTGTGTGTGTGTGTGAGAGAGAGAGAGAGAGAGAGAGAAACAGACGCAGACAGGCATAGACACAGAGAGATGAAGGGAAAGGCAGTCTTTATTTCTCAATAATATTTGGGGAGTTTTTTCATTAAATTTTTGTCCTTAGGTAATATACTGTAAATGTTCCTAAATGGAATACATGAATACTAGAGCCAAGCTATTATTCTGAGAAAATTATGGGATCACATTTAACTATCTTAACTCATCTACATAGATAGTCAAGGATCACAGAATATATTTATTTCCTTCCTTTCAGCCCCTCCCTCATCACTATAGCTTTTCACTGCCTCTTCTCAAGCCTACCCATCCTAAACAAACCACCTGCCACTACCATCTAAACAATCAGCTTCTTTTGATTTTGTTAATCTCCTTAACTTGATTGGCAATGTTTTTCTTTTTTAATTCATGTGTCTTTGTGGTCTCCTCTTTCTCACCACCTACTCTTATCCAAACATCTCGTACAATTTTTGTCCCTGATACACCACTAAAATTTCCCTTTAAAATATGTATGCTTAATCACCAGATGTGATTGCTTTGCTGCTTTATTCTCCTGGACTTCCCTGGCATTTGATGACAAATTTTATCCTTCATTTAAAATCTTTACGCTGTATTATATTGGTTCTCTTGACTTTCCTGTGCTGCCTTTTCTGATCCCCTCAAGCCTCTAAATGTAGGTGTTTCTCAAGGTTCTCTATTCTACTTAAAACATTACTTTGAGGATCTTAACTACTCACAGTTTCAGCTGTTAAAAGAAGGTGGCTTCCCAATTTCCTTCAGTCTTAGCCTCTGATCCAACCTCAAACTTCTTATGTTCAAAACAAATCACATCTTCCACTGAAGCCAATTGTGCCTTGAGACTTCCTCCTTTTATCTGATTAATGAGACTACCATTTTCCCCAGTCCAAATTAAAGCCTTGAAGGGGCACCTGGGTGGCTCAGTCGGTTGAGGGCATGACTCTTGATTTGGGCTCAGGTCATGATCTCTTGGTTGTGAGATGGAGCCCTGCATAAGGCTCTGCTGACAATGTGGGATTATCTGTCTCTCCCAATCTCTCTCTCTCTCTCTCTCTCTCTCTCTCTCTCTGCCTCTGTCCCACTTGTGCTCCCTTTCTCAAAAATTAATAAACTTTAAAAATCTTTAAAAAAATAAAAGTTTTGAAAATTTCTGTTTCTTCCCCTCTCCCCCATCTAATGAGCTCCCAAGCTCCATGGCATCTACTTCCCTATACCCCATTCACCATTTCATTTGTACTATTCACTCTTTTAATTCAGCCTCACACTACCTTTCCCCCCACACCATTGTCCTAGTTTCCTAATAATCTCTCTGCATCATTCTCTTCTTTCTTTAATCAAACCTTAGTTAGCCATTGCCACCCAAGTCTGTGTGCAAGAGCCTTCAATGGCCTTGCATTGCCTACTAAACTAAATCCAGATGAAGTGGTGTTAAACTGCATCAGTTACACTATGATGTCTAAAATAATAATAAGAGGGGAAGTAGACTGCTCCACCGAACATTAATGTGATCAGAATTGTGTCCTATGAAGGTGTTTCACCTAAAGGGGGATATAAGAAACAGTTCAATCAGAGTACAGCAACCAGAATAGGGAAAGATCCATGACCATGTCATGGTTAAAGAAGTGGAGATGCTTGGTCATAAGAATCACAATTTTTTAAAAAGATAATTGACTTCAATATTTGAATAACTGTCATTTGGAAAAGGACTTCTTTTGTTCCATAAGGCCATAAGAGGTAGAATTTGAACAATTAAGTAGAATCAGCTATAAGAAAAATTATTTAGCACAATATAAAGAAAAAATAGAACTAAACAAAGTTGGGACTGGAACTCTCAAGAAGTAGCAGATTCTCCGTAACTGAGGTTTTTACTTAAATTGAATGCATTTCTGAGAATGTTATAGCACTGAGTCAAGAATATAATTCTTTCAGTCATGTAGTTGGTTATGTGGCTTTTTCTTAGCCTAGAATGCAGGACCAACCCACTTTTCCAGCTTTCCCTCTTAGTTTTTATGCATGTCCATGCCATTCCCTATGTGTAATTTCCTTGGCAGTTACAGTCAACTTACAGTTCCCCTGTCAAAATGTTATCCATTTTCCAATGGCCAAATCATATGTTGCCTTTTCTAGGAAAATCTCTCTCCTCCCATTTTAGATACCACCATGAATAGATGGGTTGTTCTTATATTCCAAAACGTCAGTACGTCATTTATCTATTTACGGCACTTAATAGTCTTTCTCATGTTATTTGTGTATATTTCTCCTTTTACGTAATAGAATGTCAACTTCATGAGTCAGGAATTACTTTTATATTGATATATCCCTTATAAGACCTAGTATAAAGAATTCCTTTCTTTATTCAACATATATTTCTTCTACTTTGGAATTAAAAAACTAAATCATCTCTAAGGAGCCTTTTAAATGAACAAAAAGTCTATAAATCATGTTCTGGAACTTATTTAATAATGAATACATAAAAACCTCCTTGCCTCCATATTGACCTGAGTACAAAGAGTCAGATATACTGATGTCAAACTGGTTTTATAAGAAAGTTTTTAAAATTTGATTTTGAAATTTGGGTGACTTTATTTTTCAAGAACTTTTGCAAAATGCCTATTGAGATATCAACACATGTTCCTGATAGAATTTTGAACCTTAAAAGAATTGTCCATCTGGTTTTATGTTTATGAAATTAAGTGACACTAACTCAGAGCTCCACAAATTTAAAGGTTGTATAATTAAGAAGATCAAAAAGATAAACAGTGGATTCTGGCAAGGCTTAAGAAAGGGAATATCTTATTGTGATATATCGTAAGTTTTTACCACTCATTTATCTCTACCTTTTCTTCCTGCTCTTTTATAAACACAGAACATTTCCATTGGTGCTAATGTCTGTTTGGCAAATTGCTGCCAAGAGCCCAGATGCTTTTCAGTGTAACTTTACAGAAATTTGTGTTATCCAAATTTCAGAAGTGCTGTTACACTAGGTTAGATTAAGCAAGAGGAGAAAAAAAGAGCAATTTACATTGAAAACTAAGCCTAAATTCTTTATTTGTTTCAACTGCTTGGTTTCTCTTTTTTCTTCCCTATCTGTGTTCAGTTTTCAAGTGACTCAAATTAGGGGGACTAAAAACCAAATTACGAGATGAAAGTCATGACTTTGGCCTCCAGGAAAATCCAAATATATGGAAATCTAGTAAGACAGTTTGACCAGGTCAAAAGTATCTTTTACTTTTGGTAAAGGACACTTCTTAGAAAACCATCTTCTGAATCTTTTGACTGTAAGCCATTAAGAGCTCCTTAGAATAAGCCTGAGAGAAAGCTATTCCATGTGAGTCTGAGGCAAATGTGACACTGCCAAGACAAGGAAGTCCTATGACTTCCTGACCACTTCAGCACCTCAGGAATTAGCAAAACTCAGTGATTTCCCTCTAAACATATCTTATGCTTTCTACTATGTTGCCCTTCTATCTTCTGACTACCCCCTCCTCCTCAGCCTAAACAGGAGAAAGTCAGAGTAATGTGGTCCAAAAACAGTCAGCAAGAAGGTTGTAGGTATTTTCTTTTTCAGTTGGATGCATGCCCTAAAAAAGAAAAATTTAGGACTAACAAGTTGCAATCCAATTCAGCTGCCCATTTACAAGTCTGATTTCATACTATTCTGATAGATTTTTGAAGAGGCTAAGAGATATTAAAATTTAATATGGCCCTACTCTACCTTGTTCTGGTATTTTTAATTAATTAGAATAAATTTCTAGATATAAAAGGAGCATGGTTAGAAACAATCAAACGTACTGACAATATTACTTGAAACATGCTTTCTGACATTATAGCACAGGCATTAAGATGTTGACCAATCATTCAGAAAAGAATTAACTTGGTTTTCAGCAAGAGTGGAGCATGAGAACTGATGATTAAATATTGATTTTTTTTTCTTATAAACTTATATTTTGTGTTCCAAAGGCATTAGCTTTGTTTTGCAGGAGAATTGAATCTTCTCTGGGATTTTAATCCTCACAAATGTACTGGCTCTCTAGTAACGTGAGTAGGATGAGTGGTGGCTCCTTCAGGCTGAGCCTTGGTGTGTAACACTTTGCCAGTGCCAGGGACACACAGGGTAAGCAAATGTGGGATAATTGCACACTGAATAATTGTTTTATGCCATCTATACTGCCTTCAGTCTAATTGTGGACTAGAATGCACTTTTTATAATTATACCATGTGGAATACTCCTATAAAAATATTAAACCACATAATCCCTTCCTGGAAACGTGGCAAGTACCCAAAATACCAAAATAATCAGATACCTTATTTTTAATGTAAAAAAATGTATGAAATGAAATATGTAACATATTCAAAAAACTACATATAGGTATACGTAATTTTTAAAATAAAGAAAATTAGGGATGCCTACATGGCTCAGTTGTTAAGCATCGACCCTTGATTTCCACTCAGGTCATGCTCCACGGTTTGTGGGTTTATCAGGCTCTGCACTGACAACTTGGAACCTGCTTGGTATTCTTTCTCTCCCTCTCTCTGCCCCTCCCCACTCTTGTTCTCCCTCTCTCTCTCTCTCTCTCTCTCTCTCCCCCCCCCACTCCCTCCCTCCCTCTCTCTCAAAATAAATAAATAAACATTTTTTTATAAAATAAGTAAAGTAAACAAAATTATATCTACCACCCCACTTAAGAGATAGAACAAGCAGAAATGCCTTGAAGTCACCTATGTATCTATCCCATGCCAGTCCCAAATGGGAACCTTCAACCATTACCCTAAGTCTTCGTGTTTATCAGTTTGCTTGTCTTCATAATTATACCACTTATGTCTGCATCTCTAACGTGTGTCTATGGGTGCGTGATATAATTTTGTAATTTTTCAATTTTACATAAAAGACATCATACTTTTCTTCCTGGTAACTTGTTTTCTTTAATATGTTTATGAGAGTCATTTATGTAGATGTGTGTAGCTCTAGTTAATCTATTTCTGACCATTGTCAGATGGATAAATGATTTTTTTTATGTCAAAATGTTATTCTTTCTCCTATTGATCAACATATGGATTGTTCCCAACATTTTGCTATTATAAATGATATTGATATAAACATGCCTATACGTGTATCTTGAACAGTCATTGCTGGGCTATAGGGCTATATACATGTGTTAGCTCTGCTAGATAATGCCTCAGTGATTTTTAAATTTGGTTTCCAGCAGCATATAGGAGTTTCTGTTCTTCCATAGCCTCACTAAGATATTGTCATACTTTTTAATAATATTTGATGGGTTAAGTATAGGCTCTCATTGCATTTTTAATTTTTGTTTCCCTAATTGCTAATGATATTGAGCATATTTTTCATGTTTAATGACCACTCAGTTCTGATTTTTTGCACATTTTCCTATTGGAATATTTTACTTATTGATATACAGGGTTTCCTCCCATTTTAATTATGAAATATAGTAGTATACAAAAAATACAGTGTGAAATGTCTATGTACAATTTAATATATAACTTCAAAGTATTACTTAATAGATAATTTCAAGGAAATATTTTGTGTAATTACAACCTACATTATGTAATAAACATTTCCAGGATCCCTACATGTTTTCCTCTCTAATTCAACTCTAATTCAACTTCAGTTTTGCTCCAGAGGAAACCATTATCTTGATTTTTCTGATAATCATTTTCTTGCTTCTCTTGATAGTTTTATCTTCTATGTATGTATTCCTGAACAATATAGTTTAATGTAGTCTATTTTGAATTTTATGCTCTATATATTCTTTTAGGTTTTGCTTCTTTATTTTGTTTGAGGGTGAGGTTGCTTCTTTAGATCAACATTGTTTGTGAGACTTAGCCTGATCTCATATTCTGTCTTGCAGGGTCCAGCATTTGGGGTCCATGTTACTGTAGTCCTATACCTTTGCCTATAACGCAGATTAACATTGGATTATCAGTTGAAACATAAACCTAAAAAAATAATTCTCATCTAAAAACATTTACATCTTCCATCTTACCCAAATTTACAAATCTCTCTATGTTAATTCCAGGTGAGTCAGGGGATTTCACTAAATTGCAAGTTAGTTGCTATGGTAGCAGATTTATTTTTATTTTATTGCTACCTTATCCCTGAACATTTTATGTTTGTTATAATCATGAATTAACTTTAATACATTCACACTTTCCATCTACTGCCTTTGAGGCATGGCCAGTTCTTTTATATTCTTTTCTCTTCAGTAGCCTAAATATGTACCTTAGAAGAACTTCTGGTCTTCTGGGTTCATGGAAATATATTAAATAATGAGATAAATTATAAATATTCACATTTGCTGCTTAAGCCATAGTGACTAATAAACACTAGGAATTAGGATCAAGTATATTACTGGTTATGTATAAACTAATTAAAAAGAAACTACTACTTTGTACCTAGTTTTCTTGTTTTCTCACTCTCTTTCCTAAAACACCCTTAAGAGTTTGATTCAAATTAGGTCAGTTCAACAAACAGTTATTGAGGGCCTCATCAATATCCTCTCTAACCATAAAAAAAAGAAAGAAAGAAAGTGGAAACAAGTCATGATTTCTTCTTCAATCGATTTATAGTCCAGGCGAGAAAACATAGATATAGAGAAATAAATACTACGTAGTATAAGGGCAATAGTAAAAGCAAGAACAAGGTGAAAGTCATATAGAGAGAGAATGACTAACTCTATTAGAGTTCAGTATGTTAGGGGAAGACATCACAGAAGAAGAAAGCATAAAAACTGATATTTAAAGGATAAATAGAAAATTTCCAGCCAGAGGAAATAAGATGAACAACAGCCTGAAGATTACAGTGAGTTCAGTGAACTGCAGATGATTCAGTATTGCTGGAGCTTAAAGCACAAAGAGGAAGCATGAAGAGAGATGAGGCTCCAGAGAAAGTCCATGTCTTGTCAAGGTTTGTCATGGACTTTGAACTTCATTCTGTGAGCAACAGGAAGCCACTTAAGTATGAGGACACAATCAAATCTATGTTTCAAAAATACTACCTTCAAGATGTTGTAAAATTTAGGTGTTAAGCTGTATGGTATTAGGATTGGCTTGATTGACAGTAACTCCAAATAACACTGCTTTAGAAAACTGATCCAGAGATCCAGTTCAGAGCTAATGTGGTACCAGAGGCTCCATGGTGTCAAAGCCTCAGTCTCTTCCTATATTATTGCTCGCATATGTTGCTGTCATGTATAGCTCTCATAATGTATAAAATGGCAGTATCCAGGCAGCAAAGTTGAGTAGCGACACAGTAAAAGAGGGAAAAAGTTCCCACCAACTGTCTTTTTGAGAAGAGCTCAGGAACTGCCACATGACTCTTCTACCTACCTTCCATTGGCCAGATCTTAGTCACATGGTCACATCCAGCTGCAAAGTAAGCAGGGGCATATCACAGAAAAAGGGGAAATGGAGGACAAATGACAGTTTTTGTCACTGAGAAATAAGACCCTGGAAGTGAGGGAAGCCAATAAAAGACTACTGCAGTATTGTTGTGAGAAATACTAAGTACTGTGTTAGTGCACTGTTCGTGAGGATGGAGAGTGAAGGCAAGATCTAAGAGATGTTTGGGAAGCCAAATGGCTTAAGAGTTGGTGTTCTAGTGGATGGGGTGAAAACTCTTGGTTTCTGGCTTGAGTGCCTGAGTAGATATAATAGGGAATTTTCAACATCATAAAACAGATGGAAAGAAAAAAAATAAAAGCAAAGCAAGAAAAAAATCAAAGTAATCTTTTTACAATGTAAAGACTCCTTGCCTTTGACAACATCCTTTCTCCAGAGCTTCCTTCAAATGTTTAGATTTTACTTAAAAGCAGAGAGGGATATACAAGTCTCCAAATAACATAGGATGCTGGATCTTTCTCTTCTACTCAAGACACTGAAGTAGGAAAATTTCCAGACCTGACTGTCACCAGCTAAATGAAAGACAGATGGCAAGTGAGTTTATCCTCTGGCCTCTAGGTACCTCATATGTACAATTAGAAAGTTTCACTAGATAATGTCAAAGGTATCATCAGCTATAGAATTATTTGATTCACTAATGAGACCAATGCCCTGTACAAATCAACAGCACAATGTGAACAAACTTGCATCACTCCAGCCATGTAATCCTTGCCAATGGAAAAAAGTGATTGAGGCAATATCTTAAAGTTCAAGTTAACACAATTTCCTGTCTAATTGCTTCACATCTCTTTGCACTTGGCACTTAGAAACCCAGTTTAGTGTGGTCTGGTGATATTAAACTTTGGCAAATTTATGATTTCTTATTAAAGTGGAGGGGATTTTGCCAATTGCATTTCAAGATTACTTAAAAAGTTGTACTTGGGGGGAAAAAAGGATTGTTTTTCCTATATGTACATAAGTCTACATGTGGTAGCTGAAAATATCTCCCTTGAGTTAAGAAGTATTTTCCCTTTTGGTTGGTTGAGTACACATTGTTCCACCTACTACAAAGGATTAAAATGACCTGTTTCATCAGAGAGCAAAGTAATGGTGGCAGCATGTGATTTTTGGCAGAAAGAACACTTTGTAATTGCTAATTTCCTATATCCAAATTCAGCTGAAGATCGCAGCCTGAGTCCATAGTACTTTGCAAGTCTTAACAAGCAGGACCGAAGGATGCTGCCAGGTTTTGTAAAATGCCAGTGAATCTAAACTAGCAGGGAGTTTGCTGAAGATGAGCCTTTTGGAAGGAATGTTCAAATCCAAGACCCCAAATGCCTTATGGAGACATGAGAGAGTCCACTTGGTAGACTCAGGTGTTTGCTTTGGCTCACATCTCTCTTCTCATCTCCATTGTGTTCTGTGCCAACTGGCAGCTGTCCTCAAGGTCACTATTCTTAAAAAATCAGCAACTTAAATGAGAACAAGTAATGCTTTCAGCAGGTATAATCCATTTTACTTGGAAAGTGTTTCAACTAGTATTTATTTTGATACAAAAAAGTTTGGAAATCTGATATAAATATAATATTTTAGAATTCATATCTAGCACCAAATTTGCATTTCTCACCCTAAGAAAAATATTCCTTGCTGAATAAGTATTACATTCCAGTCTATTTATGAAAATCTACATTTTTTAGATGGCCCAAAGAAAACAAACGAAAATAAAACTATCCTCATATAATCAACTTTGAAGCCAGTTTTACGTTCAAGTTCCCAAATAATTTCCAACCTTGTCAGTTGTATTTTTTAATTAATCATTCTTTGCACTTGACAAACAGACCTTAAAATGCAAAGTACTTTATTCTTTATCAAAGCATTACATTGTGGCACATTTTCAGGATGTGGGACCTGGGGTTGACACCATCAGAACACTGCATACCTGATTAGGTCTATAAAATATCTTTGATTATGTAAGATCTAGGAATCCTCAAAATCCCAAACACTGAATAGAGCTTTAGCTGACAAAAAAGTTGAAATGTGTACAGGAGCCACTGTGCTATACAGCATAGAGAATAGGCTCAGTGGTTACATTGAGCAATGCTCAAGGCAATGCTTGTCCCTTCTTAGCAAGGTAACCTTGGGTAAACTAGTTAGCTACTCTCTCACAATTTCTGATTATCTCAGTCTCACTTCAAGTGAGAAAAATCATGACTATGTTGCATGGATAGATAAATAGGTAGATAGATAATCTACCAGTGTACTGATGGATAGATAATCTATTATTACTATTATTATCATCCATCCATCCATCCACTAGCAGCTTAAATACTGAGTTGCTCAGACCTAAATCCCTGGAGTCATCTTGTCTCTTCTCTCACACTTCATATCTAATCTACCAGCCAATTCTGCCAGTGTTTCTTCCAGAATCTGACTACATGTCATCACCTCCACTGCTACCCATGGTGGTGCCCGGCACCATCAGCTCTCCCTGGATGATGGCAACAGTCTTCTCCTCTCCAATCTCTCCGATTGTTGCTCTCCTTCAGGCTATTTTCAAAACAGAAGCCAAAGTGGCCTTCTTAAAACAGAAGTCAGATCCTGTCACTCCTCACTTCAAAGCCTCTGATGACTTTCTTTCTGTCTTTCATGTTCTTCCCATGATGATAAGACCCTAAAGCTCTGACCTCTCCATCAGCTCTCACTCATGTGCCATCAGTCTGTAACCCCTCCCCTGCCCTTGCTATCCCCAGACTCACCAGCCTCTTGCCAGATACGCCTTGCCTGCAATCTCTATTATTGCTCCCTATCTCAGCAAAGGCTGGTTTACTAATCCAGGTTTCAATTAATAAGGACAAAATATTAGAGTTGAATTATTGGGAATAAAAAAGATGCAGTAAATCCAAAACATGTTTAAGAATGAGATATTATAAGACTCAGTAACAAATTGTAGCAAGGGGATTAAAGAGGGTAAAAAGAAGTCTGTGTTCCTATAATAACAAAGGATATTTTTAAATATTTTTGTTATATTATTCAAATAGTTCATTATATACCATATAACGTAAAGTTCTTCAAGTGTGAGATTCACATGTATTTCAAACTCAGCATTTGAAACTATCTTCTAAATTGAAAATTCTGTGATTAACAGGTACTATAAAAATAATTTGTAATCAAATACAGATATGCTTTTATACGTAATTGTGCTTACAGAATATTGATACAGCATTTTATTTAAATACCAGATTTAGGTTGCTATATTTTTAAAATTACTTAGCTATGTGGTTTCATGAGAAGCTTTTTTCTACTTCAAGAAATTTATCAAAAAACAATAAAATTTTAATTTTCCTGCATTTGAGATCTTATTTTGAGCATTGTCCCTTTCTCTCAATAGACTGGATATGTGTGTGTTATGTGTGTGTTTAATGAATTCATTAATTCATCCATAAGACAAACAATAAAAATGGGCCTCCAATTTGGGGAAAACTCAACTACTTACTATTTCTTCTTTGCATAAATTAAGACTTGTATTTTTTTAAAGAAGAAACTTGTACTTCAACCTACATGAATCAGATACAGAAAGACTCTCCCTACCTGTCCCAGAACCCATTGCCAAGAAAGAAAAAAAAAGCTGAAAGACTTCTATTTTGTATTTAACTTGTATTTTTTTAGTGTTCATTTATTTTTGAGAGAGAAAGTGTGGGGAAGGACAGAAAGAGAGGGAGACAGGGTGTGAAGCAGGGTCTGTGCTGACAGCAGAGAGCTCGATGTGGGGGCTTGAACTCATGAGCAGTGAGATCATGAATTGAGCCAAAGTCAGATGCTTAACTAACCGAGCCACCCAAGCACTCCTTTAATTTGTACTTTAATTCCAGTGTAGTTAACATATTGACAGAGTTATTTTCCCTTCAGGTGTACATACAGTGATTCAACAATTCTGTAAATTACTCATTGTTCATCATGATGAGTGTACCCTTAATCCCCTTTGCCTATTTCACCCATCTTCCCCTACCCCCCTCTTGTGACCACCAGTTTGTTCTCTGTAGTTGAGTTTATTTTATTTTTTAGTTTGTCTTTTTTTTCTTTGTTTGTTTTATTTCTTAAATTCCACCTATGACTGAAATTATATGGTATCTGTCTTTCTCTGACTGACTTATTTCACTTAGCATTATTCTTTCTAGATCCATCTAGGTTGTTGCAAATGGCAAGATTTCATCCATTTTTGTGGCTAAGTAATATTTTATATATATTACTTCCATAGTTTGGCTGTTGTAAATAATGCTGCAATATACTTAGGGGTGCATACTTATTTTTGAATTAGTGTTTTTATATTCTTTAGATAAATACCAAAAGTGGAATTACTGGATCATATGGAGTTCTATTTTTAATTTTTTGAGGAACCTCCATATTCTTTTATGCAGCGCTTGCACCAATTTACATTTCCACCAACAGTGAACAAGGTTTTTTCTCTACATCCTTGCCAACACTTGTTATTTCTTGTACTATTGATTTTAGCCATTCTGACAAGTGTAAGATGATATCACATTGTAATTTTGATTTGAATTTCCCTGAGGATGAGTGATGGTAAGCATCTTTTTGTGTGGTGCTTTCATAAAAATTTTAAGATTATTTGGTTTAGGTCTGTGAAAGATTCTATTGGTATTTTGATAGACATTGCTTGGACGTTTTAACAATATTTGTTTTTCCAATCCATGAGCCTGAAATATCTTTCCATTTATTACATTGTCTTCAATTTCTTTCATCATTCTTTTATAGATTTCAGAGTACAGGTCTTTCATCTCCTTGGTTAAGTCTATTCCCAGGTGTTTTATTATTTTTGGTGCAATTGTGAACATAATTGTTTTCTTAAATTTTCTTTCTGTTAGGTTATATTTGGTGAATAGAAATACAACAGATTTCTGTATTTTAATTTTGTATTCTGTGACTTCACTCAATTCATTTATCAGTTCTAATTGTTTTTAGTGGAACTTCAGGGTTTTCTATATATAGTAACATATCATCTACTAATAGTGACAGTTTTACTACTTCCTTACCTATTTGAATGCCTTTTATTTCTTTTTCTTGTCTGATTGCTGTGACTAGGACTTACAATACTACGTTGAATAAAAGTGGTGAGACTGTACATCCTCATCTTCTTCCTGCTTTTAGGGGAAAAACTCTTTAGTTTTTCACCATTAAGTATGATATTACTTGTGGGTCTTTCATATATGGCCTTTATTATGTTGAGGTATGTTCCCTCTAAACCTACTTTGTTGAGAGTTTGTATCATGAATCAATGTTCTACTTTGTCAAATTCTTTTTATGCATCTATTGAGATTATCATATAGTTTTTATCCTTTTTCTTGTCGAGGTCATGTACGATGTTGATTGATTTGTGAATATTGAACAACATTTGCATCCCAGGAATAAATCTCACTGGATTGTGGTGAACGGCTTTTTTTCATATATTGTTGGATTCAGTTTGCTAGCATTTTGTTGAGGATTTTTGCATCAATGTTCATCAGAGATATTGGCCTATAGTCCTCTTTTTTTGTAGTGTCTTTATCTGGTTTCAGGGTAATACTGGTCTTGAATGAATTTGTAAGTTTTCCTTACTCTTCTATTTTTTGGATTAGTTTGAGAAGAATAGGTATTAAACCTTCTTTAAATGTTTGATGTAATTCTCCTGTGAAGCCATCTGGCCCTAGATTTTGTTGGTTCAGTTGCATTGCTGGTAGTCAGTCTGTTCAAATTTTCTATTTCTTCCTGATTCATTGGAAGGGAGGTTATAGGTTTCTAAGAATTTATCCTTTTCTTTTTACCCATTATCAGTCATCTGGTGTTGATTGTTATTTCCCCTCTTTCATTCCTGATTTTATTTGGAGTTCTCTCTCTTCTTGCTCTCACTCTCGCTCTCTCTCTCTCTCTCTCTCGGATGAGTCTGGCTAAAGGTTTATTAAATTTGTTGATCTTTTCAAAGAAGCAGCTCCTGGTTTTATTGATCTATTCTTTTTTTTTAGTCTGTATTTCATTTATTTCTATCCTAATCTTTATTATTTCCTTCCTTCTACTGGATTTGGCCTTTGTTTATTTTTCTTTCTCTAACTTCTTTAGGTGTTAGGTTGTTTATTTAAGATTTTTCTTGCTTCCCAGGTTAGGCCTGGATTGCTGTAAACTTCCCTCTTAAAACAGCTGTTGCTGCATAACAAAGATTTTGGACGACTGTGGTGTTTTTTGTTAATTTTTTAAATGTTTATTATTTTTGAGAGAGAGAGACAGACAGAACATGAGCCGGGGAGGGCAGAGAGAGAGGGAGACACAGAATCTGAAACAGGCTCCAGACTCTGAGCTGTCAGCACACAGCCCAACGTGGGGCTCTAACTCACAGACAGTGAGATCATGACCTGAGCCGAAGCTGGACGCCCAACCAACTGAGCCACCCAGGAGCCCCTGGACGACTGTGTTTTCATTTTCATTTGTGTCCATGTACTTTTTTATTTCCTCTTTGATTCCTTGGTTGATCCCCTCATTGTTTAAGAGCATGTTAATTAACTTCCATGTATTTGTGTCTTTCCAAATTTTTCTTGTGATTTATTATTAGTTTCATTGCCTTGTGATTAGAAAAGCATGTGATTAGGAAAGTCAAGCATGGTATGACTTCAATCTTTTTGAATTTGTTGAGACATTTTTGTGGCCCAATAAGTAATCTATTCTGGAGAATGTACCATGTGAACCTGAAAAGAATATATATTCTGCTGTTTTGGGATGGAATGTTCTGAATATATCTTTTAGATCCATCTTGGACAATGTATCATTCAAAGCTACTGTTTCCTTGTTGATTTTCTGTTTGGATGATACAATTGTTGATATCAGCAGGGTGTTAAAGTCCCCTACTATTATTGTATTACTATAAATTTATTCCTTTATGTTTGTTATTAGCTACTTTATGTATTTGGAGGCTTTCATGTTGGGCACATAAATATTTACAATTGTTATATCTTTTTGTTGGATTGTTTCCTTTATAATTATATAGTGTCTATCTTGGTCTTCTGTTATAGTGTTTGTTTTAAAGGCTATTTCGTCTGATATGTGTTGCTACCCCAGCTTTCTTTTCACATCCATTTGGCTTGATAAATATTTTTCAATCCCTTCATTTTTAATCCACATGTGTCTTTAGGTCTGAAATGAGACTCTTATAGGCAGTATGTAGATGGGTCTTGCTGTTTTATCCATTCTGTCACCCTATGTCTTTTGATTTGGAATGTTTATTCCATTTACATTCAAAGTAATTATTGGTAAGTATGTGTACTTATTGCCATTTTGTTACTTGTTTTATTGTTGTTTGTGGTTCTTCTCTATTCCTTTCTTCTCTTGCTCTCTTCTCTCACAGTTTGCTGGCTTTCTTTAGTGATATACTTGGATTCCGTCTTTATTTTTGCATATATATTACTGATTATTGATTTGTGGTTACCATTAGGTTTCTATATAATATCTCATGCATGTAGCAGTCTATTTTAAGGTGATAGTCTTTTTTATGTTTATTTGAGAGAGAGAGTGAGGGAGAGAGACTGCAAGAAGAGGAGAGGCAGAGATAGAGAAAGATACAGAATGTGAAGCAGGCTCCAGGCTCTGAGCTGTCAGCACAGAGCCCAACGTGGGGCTGAAACCTACAACTGTGAGATCATGACCTGAGCTGAGGTCAGACACTTAACCTACTGAGCCATCCAGGAGCCCCAAGGTGACAGTCTTATAAATTTCAACACATTCTATACCCTGCTCCCATCCCACCTCCCCACGTTTTAGGTATATGATATAATAGTTTACATCATTTTATTTTGTGAATCCAGGACCGATTTTTATAGATATACTTAATTTTACTGCTTTTGTGCTTCCAGCTTTTCTTACTCCTGCTTATGATCTTTCCTTTCCACTCAAAGAGTCCTCCTTAACATTTCTTGGTTGGGCTGGTTTAGTGGTCTTGAATTCCTTTAACTTTCATTTGTTGGGGAAACTCTTTATCTTTCCTTCCATTCTGAATGATAGACTTGTTGGATAGAGTATTCTTGGTTGCGTTTTATTTTTTCTTTTCAGCACTTTGAATATATCTTGCCACTTCCTTCTGGCCTGTTAAGTTTCAGCTGAAAAATCTGCTGATAGCCTTATGGGGTTTTCCCTATATATAATAGTTTTCTTTTATTGTTGTGTGTGTGTGTGTGTGTGTGTGTGTGTGTGTGTGTTAATTTTCTATCACTACTTTTGACATTTGTCTACTGGTTTGGACCTGCTTGAGTTGATTTTATTTAGAGGGCTTTCTGTGCTTCCTGGATTTGGATGTCTGTTTCCTTCTCCAGATTTGGGAACTTTTCAGCTATTATTCATTCAAATAAGTTTTCTTCGCTTTTTCTCTCTCCTCTCCTCCTGGGATCCCTATGATGCGAGTGTTATTGTATTGCTGAGTTCACCAAGTCTATTTTCATTTTTTGTTATTGTTTTTATACTTCCTGTTCAATAGCTTAATTGCTTTCCATTACTCTGTCCTCCAGTCCCTGATCCATTCTTCTCCTTCCTCTAGACCACTATTAATTTTTTTATTTCATTTATTGAGTTTTTTATTCTGATTGGTTCTTTTCTTAAATGTTTTCTCTTTGTTGTGGATTTCACTGATGTTTTCCATTCTTTTCTCCAGTCCAGTAAGTCTCTTTATGACCGTTACTTTAATTCTCTATTAAGCATATTACTTGTCTCCCTTTCATTTAGCTCTCTTGCTCTGACTTTTCCCTCTTCTTTCATTTGGGACATATTCCTCTGTCTCCTCAGTTTGTGTAACTCTCTATATCTGCTTCTGTGTGTTAGTAAAGTCAGCTACCTCTCCTGCTTTTGAAAGTAGTGGCCTTATGTCCCTGAAGAAGTCCTGTAGTGCCCTGCAGTATAATGTCCCTTATTCACCAGAAGTTGGCACTTCAAGGGTATCTTCTATGTGTGTTGTGTGCATCCTGCCATTGTAGCTAAGCTGCTTTTGCCTTCAGTCCATTCATCTGCAATGTCTCTCTTTGATTGTTGTGGGCAATGTTTGGTCCCTGTTTTATTATTGGGCCAGAGTGGGACCACCTCGGGCTTGAGTTGAATCAGATCAGGTGTTATCCAGAGATGCAGTAGTATAGCACTGCAGAGTGATTTCCCTGTGTTGTCCCCTGACAAGCTTTTGTTGATGAGTGAGACCTGCAGTCAGACTAGATGTCTGCCACCAGCCCATTGCTGGCGCTGCAGTCAGAACTGGGTATGTGGTTATCTTACCCTCTTCCCAGGGCAGGAGTCATTTAGAATGTGCTGGTCCCTTTTGGTGCTGCTTGCACACTGCCAGGCCTGTGGCACCACTTTGGATGGGCTCTGGCCAAGGGCTTATTGGAGAAAGCAGGTCTGCCATTGATCATGGGGTCAGGGTGCACAAGGTTAGCAAGGTCTGTGTTGGTCCACCGTGGGATGGAAATTTCAGCCACAGGGGACTGAAGGGGGCCAGGTTGAGGGCGGGGGATCCACAGAAGCATGCAGGGTTAGGACACATGATGTTAGCAAGGTTTGTATGGGTCTGCTGTGGGAGGAGACTGGGGACCAAGGTCTGGCTGTAGGAGACATGTCCTCAGGAGAACGTGGGAACAGGGCATGCTATTAGTAAGTTAGATAACAAGTATGAACCCTGCTGATTCCCACAGATCTCCATGTGTCTAGCTCAGGGGTTGGGAAGGGTGCCAGCCAGCTCCTTTATTCCTGGAGAAGTCTCCCAATCATCTCTTTACCTCAAGCACATGCTCTGAGATTAGCAAACAAATATCCCTCTTATATACCCCAGATGTTTTTCAAACTGAAAAGTAGAAATACTTCTAACTTCTCAATAGCTTATCCAGAGAGCAGGGCTTCTGTCTTTGGAACATGTTGCAAATTTCTTTAGTAATTTTAAAGCAATATTTGCACAGTGGTTTAGAAGACGGATTGTTTAAAATGCAGATCTCAAACCTCCTGGAATAGATCTGTAGTCCAGGGGCCCCAGACTGCATTTTAATACACTCTCTTAGTTGACTTACATGTGTTAAAATTTGAGGATTACTGCAAAGAAGTTATAGTCCATGTTATGTAAATGAGCACCTAGTGAGCATTGCCTGAGGATTTCTTTTTTAAATTATTTTATGTTTTTATTTTCATTTTGAGAGAGAAACAGAGTATGAGCAGGGGAAGGGCAGAGAGAGAGGGAGACACAGAATCTGAAGCAGGCTCCAGGCCCTGAGCTGTTGGCATGGAGGCTGATGTGGAGCTCAAACTCATGGACCCTGAGATCATGACCTGAGCTGAAGTCTGACACTTAATTGACTGAGCCACCCAGGCACTCTGTGCATTGCTTGGGGATCCTAAGTCGATAACATAGCAGGTATATGTTTTGTGCCAGTAGGTGTATATGCCTGCTATGTCAATTGACTTAGAATTGCCAAACTGTTTACTAAAGAGCACTGGTAATACAGTTGTTATAATAATAATAATAATTATTATTGTTGTTTAATAGCTTTATTCAGAGATAATTTATATACAAATCTCCCATTTAGACTGTGCTATTCAATGGCTGTTAGTATATTCATAGCAACCACCCCCAAAATTAATTTTAAAACATTTTAGTCATTCTCAGAAGAATCCGTGTATCCTTCTGCTATCACTTTCTCCCCTCCCAGCCCCACAGCCCAAGGCAAACACTAATCTAATTTCTATCTCTATAGATATGAGATGAACATTTTTGTACAGGTTTTTTTTTTTTTTTTTTTTTTTTTGGTGTGGACATGTGTTTTCATTTCTCTTAGTTTTATACATAGAGTGGAATTGCTGGTCAAATTGTGGTTATGTTTAACTTTTTGAACAATTGCCAGACTGTTTATCAAAGTGCCTGCCCCATTTTACATAACCACCACAATGTTTGAAGATTCTGATTTCTCCCCATTTTCACCAACACTTGTTATCATCTGTCTTTTTAATAATAGCCATTCTAGTGTGTGTGAAGTGGTATTGATTTACATTTCCTTAATGAGCAACAAAGACATGGGCTTATTGGCCACCTATATATATTCTGCAGATCTTTTGCCTATTTTTAAATTGAGTTCTTGATCTGTTTTGTTATTGAATTGTAATATATTTTTAATATATTCTAGATAGTCCCTTATCAGATATATGCTATGTAAATATTTCCTATCATTCTTTGTATTATTTTTCACTTTCTTAATAATGTCCTTTAATGCACAAAAGTTTTTAATTTTGATGAATTCCAATTTGTCTATTTTTTCTTTTGTTGTTCATGCTTTTAGTGTCTTATCTAAGAATCTGTTGACAAATCCAAGGTCATGTAGGTTTACTACTATATTCTCTTCTAAGACTGTTACATTTTAGCTCTGAAATTTAAACCTTGCATCCAATTTGAGCTAATTTTTGTATATGATATGAGGTAGGGATCCAACTTTATTCTACTGCATGGAAATGTCCAATAGTCCCACCACCACCTATTGAAAAGATTATTCTTTTCCCCATTGAATGGCTTAAGCACCCTGTCCTGTAGCACAAAAATCAATTTACCCTAGAGGTGAAGGTGTGCTTCAGAATTCTTAGTTGTATTCCATTGATCTGTATGTCATCTTTATGCCAGTACCATACTGCCTTGACTACTGTTGCTTTATACTAAGTTTTAAAATGAAGTGTCCTTCAGCTTTTTCATATTTTTTATGTTTATTTATTATTGAGACAGAGAGAAACAGAGCATGAGTGGGGGAGGGGCAGAGAGAGAGGGAGACACAGAATCTGAAGCAGGTTCCAGGCTCTGAGCTGTCAGCACAGAGCCCAACGCAGGGCTCGAACCCACAGACTGTGAGATCACCACCTGAGCCGAAGTCGGCTGCTTAACTGACTGAGCCACCCAGGCGCCCCATCTTTTTCATACTTTTAAAGATGATTTTAGCTATTCTGGGCCCCTTGAGCTTCAGTATGAATTTTAGGGTCACCTTAAAATTTCTGCAAAGAAGCCAAGTGGGATTCTGATAGTATTACACTTAATTTGTAGATCAGTATAGCCATCTTAACAATGTTAAGTCTTCCAATATATAAACAGATGTCTTTCCATTTATTGAGATCTTCTTTAATTTTTTAACAGTGTTTTATAGTTCTCACAGTGTGTGTTTTGCACTTGTTACACGTATTCCTAAGTATTTTTTTTCTTTATTGCTACTGCAAATGGATTTTTTTCTTAATTTTATTTTTGGATTAGTCATACAAGTGTATAAGTAAGACAATTGATTTTTTGCATATTGACCTTATACCCTGCAACTTTACTGAACTTGTTTTATTCTTATAGATTTTTAGTAGATTCTTTAGGATTTTGTATATGTAGGATGATGTCATTTGCAAGTAGGATAGTTTTACTTCTTCCTTTCTAATCTGAATCCATGTTATGTCTTTTGCTGCCTAATTTCTCTGGAAAGTACTTCCAGTACAATGTTGATTAGAAGTGGCAAGAGTAGACATTCTTATTTTATGAGGAACTGATCTTGGGAGAAAGCTTTCAGTTTTCACCATTAAGTAAAACTGATTTTGATTTTAAAACAAACCAAAATCAAAAACAAACTCTTACACATATGGAGCTTATTATCGAAGAGAAGACAGACCATAACCAAGTAATTGCACAAATATAGGTATCCCCCACTTTTCAAAAGATAGTGCTTTTTTTTTTACTTTTATGAAAGACCTACAGAAGTGCCAGTTTTCACTAACTAAAAGAAATCCAAAGAGGATTTTTGCTTTTGTAGAAAAACAAAAACAAAAAATCAAAAATACCATTCAATGTTTATTCACTTTACTGTTTATTCAGTTTACTCACTGAATAGTGAGAGTGGTACTGCCAGCAACTTCCTAGAAACTTCAGTCATCATCTCAGCATCAAGCCACTGTAGCTTTGCATTCTGTGAGCATCTGTGCTTTATTTCGATTTATCTTGTTCATCAATTAGCAAGATATGACCTAAGGTATCAGAAAAGCCTAACAAGGTTTGTTTCTGGGGTCTGGGAATACTAAAAAGTCTTTTTCATATTAATTAATGGTAATCATTTCTTTGCTTTACACAATTTCAGCTTACAAAAGTTCTCATAGGAATATGTTATTTTCAAATAGTGGAGGAGATCTGTATAATTAAATTTTGGTAACTATGATGTGTCCCTGGTCCCTGTAGATAGATTACAATAGCCATGTGCTTTCATTTTCTTCAACCCCTGAGGGGCACAGTTAACTTAAAGCAGGATTAATCTTAACCACTGATGCTTTCTTGGGTTACTTTGGTTTGTCTATCTCTTGAAGGAGTGATCAGTCTCTAATTTAATCCTGATTCAGGACCCTTCCATAGTTTTTAAGACTGACTTACTTCAGATAATACTACATTTATATACAAAATCCGTCAGCTCTGGATTTGGAGAAATTCCTAAGTCTATGTATATCTGTAGATTCCTAAGAGGTAAACCAGAAAATCAAAGGAGATTATTCAAAGGACAAGGAAAGCAAGTAACCTGAGACCTCTATAGTAACAATATCCACTACTTTGGCCAAAACCTTTTTCTAAAGTTTATTTCTTTGTTTTGAGAGAGAGAGAGAGAGAGAACAAAAAAGTAAAAGGCAGAGAGAAGGAGAGACAGAATCCCAAGCAGGCTCCACACCTTCAGTGCAGAGCCCAATGAAGGGCTTGAACTCATGAAACATGAGATCACGACCTGAGCCTGAACAGAGTCAGACACCCAACCTATTGAGCCATCCAGGAACCCTCAAAACTTCTAATTTATTAAACCCAGTTTGACACAAAGAATAGGATCAAGGATTCCAAGAAATATTTCAGAATTATGCAGGGTTTTTTTTTGTTTGTTGTTTTTCATACTTATTTCCTGCTGAAGCTGACAATGAGATTATTCTTTTTAAAAAAATTTTTTAATGTTAATTTATATTTGAGAGACAGAGAGAGAGACAGAGCACGAGTGGGGGAGAGGGAGAGGGAGAGGGAGACACAGAATCCAAACCAGGCTCTAGGCTCTGAGCTGTCAGCACAGAGCCCAATGCAGGCCTCGAATTCACAAACCGAGAGATCATGGCCTGAGTTGAAGTCGGTTGCTTAACCGACTGAGACACCAAGGTGCCCCGAGATTATTTTTAATTATAGAATCTTCTAAATGTTTCATGTGATTCTTTACAGGTTTCTGAGCAAGACTGTCATTTGGAAACAGACTGCTGTAAGTTGAGTTACGTCTTTGTACGCAATTTACAGATGAACAGATATGGAAATAACAGAAGTAAAGTTAGCCCACCGACTTAACCATCCCTGGTGACACCAATATATAAACAGAACTATTTGGATCTGCAAAAAATGTGAAGCAGACAGTAAAAGGAGGAGATCACACTGAACTCTTCCCTGAATTCTTCTTTTGGTCTCTTTGTTAGATGCTAAAAATCCATATTGAGTTACCAGATAATCTTCCTTTTCCTCAGTAAGAAAAGATTTCACATGTGTTGGCTAGGGGCTATGATGCCAGGTTTTTATTCCCTCATGTGAATGAAGAGGGATAGAAGTAGAATAGGGAAGTAAGTCAGGGAAATAAAAGTAAATACATTTTGTAACCTAGATTTAGCCTGTTGTAATATCAATTATTTCTATCAATTTTCCATGTTGAAGTTATATGCCTAGGACAATAGAATTTAATCAAAAGAGTAATATTTTGGAATAATTTTTGGTTATCTTGGTTTTATTACTGAATTTTGTGACTTAAAGGTACTCAACTTCTTTTTGTCTCAGAATCACCTATCCTAGTCCTAAGAGATTCAGAGGTTATATAAATAAAATAATTCTGATTACATTACCAATCTTGACAGTTGAACTACCAACTATTACCTTCTTGCTCCTCATATTTCATCAGCAAATTTGCTCCATTTAAAATGGATTCAGATGTTTTAAAACCAGATGCTTTAGGGATAAAACACCAGTAGTTCCTGTTTTGACAAATGAAGAGCTGTCTTGGGCTCTTTAATTTACCCCTAGTACATAACACCAGGCATATGAGAATTTCTTAGCAGCCACAGTCCGAATTGGCTTATAGTAACAGGCATGCTGTCGGTGTGATAGACTGTGTACAGCTTCTGTGAGATGCTGCCAGGGGATATGCACCCCATGTGCGTTTTCTTACTCTTTTTCTGACTGGAGAGATTGCTATTCAAAACAAAAAATTTATTTACTTATTTAAGTTAGTTCTAAGTACATAAAAGCTTACTGTTCATGTAGGATTATATGCCATATACCTAAATACGTGATCTCACTTAGTTCTCATACCAACTCTATAAAGGAGGTGTCTATTTTCTGTTTTTGAAGAAGAGAAAATTGATCTTGGACAGGTTGCCAAAATCACACAGTTTTTATGAGATTGCTCTCAATTTAATTTCAGGTTTGTCTGATTCCAATTTCCAGGCTTTTCTAGCCCAGTTTCAAGAAAAAAAGTCATAAGATTACCCAACCCTCCTGTTATACCTGGCTCCTGAACTCATCAAATCCAGAGTGTAATTTTGCTCATCGAAGAGGTTCATGATCATTTTGGTATAAATCAGACAAACTTCATAATTTTTAAGATAAAAGTAATTATTAAGATAATACTTTTTAGAGAATTACTATGAAGACTAATTGTCTCATTTTCTTTATTTCACCAAATTTATAGGGCACACCTATATATAGACATTATGCCAATCTCTGAAGATATGAGGATGAATAAGATTCACAGCCCCTACCCTTCATCTCATATCATCATGGTAGAGATATTATATGAAATAAGACCTATAAGCATTCAAAATGTCTAATGCCATTCAAAATGTTTAATAACTATACTGAACAAGCACTAACGAATCAGAACATGACAGGTTATATATAGCTGGTGTGGCTGAAACTCATGCTTGTTGCCTATCAGCTTTAAGTATAATAATATAATTAATACTCAAATAGAGATATGTGGGAACACAGATGGAGGGGGGTGGAAGGAAGGGATGAAGGTGACCATGAACAACCTGAAAATAGAGATGACATATGATCATAACCTTGAAGGATAAGTGGCAGTTTTCTGCTTGACAAAAGAGGACAGGGCCTTTTAGGCAGAGGAAACAACTATATTAAACAAGGGCTGTATATGAAGTATGTAAGATAGTCACATTTATAGAATCAGAGTGGAATAGTGGTTTTAGGGGCTGGGAATGGGGAGTTACTAATCAACAAGCATAAAGTTTCAGTTAAGCAGGATGAATAAGTTCTTGAGATCTGCTGTACAACATTGTCCCTATAGTTAACAAAAGATCCCATGTTAAGTGCTCTTAGAGCAATAAAATTAAATTAAACATAAATAAATAAACAAGCAGACAAACTAAGGCTGGGCAACATTGAGAAATGCCTAGCAGCTGTGGTTAGATTATGGGGTTCCTGGGGAGTAATGGCTACAGATTATGGTAGAAAGTCATTTTAGGCCAGATCATGAAGCTAAGCTAAGAAGTTTTTACCTTTCTTCCCTGGGCATCAAAGAACCTAAACAATTACATCTTTGCTTGAGATAATTTTGGTTGTATTATAGAAAATATGCTAATGGGAGAAGGCCATGCAGAGGCTATATTAATAATTTAGGAGAGAGATATGATGTGAATCTATACTGGTATTGTTGTAAAGAGAAGGAGATGGGTGTAAGAGACACTGTATGTATTGGTTGATTGACTATATTGAGGTGGGAAAGAAAAAAATCAAGAATGCATTTGCCTTGAGCAACTTTATTGGTTTTACCTGAGATAGTACAAGCAGATGGAGATAACACATCCAATATGTTTGGAAAGTGAGCAAGATAATGATCTTGATTTCATGCATAATATGTCATACAGAACACCGAGATGGAGTAGTCAGACAATTGGAAATGTAGATGACTAACAGTACTTATTCTATGCTACACACACACACACACACTTACTTGACAGACAACTCACAACCTAAGGAAGAAATACTTTTAAACTAAAATATGTTAACTACTCCTCCTTTAGGAAAACAATTTATTTTAGTTTTATGGTTTGAGTCAATTTATAGATTGGATATCATAATTTTTTTT
>CM053571.1:78240418-78294160 GCA_028646485.1 Cryptoprocta ferox
TCGCGGAGCCGCCGCTGCCGCTTTTCAAGGCTCCCGCTGCCGCTGCACCCAAGGAAGAACTCGCCGGCCAGATGGGACGGATTTCTCTCCCGGCGCTTCTACCAGCGCTCGGCAGATATATATGGGGAGACGGGTGAGTTTTTCCTCCCTTAGAGATGGTTCTAGGTGCGTTTTCCTTCTCTCTTTCTCTTCCCCTGGTCTCTCCGGGGCACAGCGTGCTGTCCCTGTGTTGGGCTCGGGGGCTCCTTCCCCTGCACCACCGGGACCGTCCGTCCCCTAATTTCCCAGATCACAGTCACTCACTCAGGCATCTTTGAGGTTGTCTTCTTTCTGGCGTCTGTTTCTTCTTTCCCCCACTTGCAAATCCAAGTTTTATCCCTTCAGTCCTTCTCAGTTTAATCCATACGGGCGTGCTCGGATTACAGAGCTCCCTGCTCTTCCGCCATCTTGTCCTCCCTCGATGGATATCATAATTTATAAATATCAAAATGTATTCAAAATCTCTATTTTGCGTATTTTGATATTTTATTGTGTTGCTAAGTCCAAGGGTAGATCTTGATTGCCCTACAGGTAAGTTTGATTTGCAAATATCCCTCATACAACTCTTTTATTTTGTTTTAGTGAATTCCAAGATTGCATGCTGTTGTATAACAACAAACTCCACATGAAACTCCAACACTGACTTGGCAAATGGCAACTGGGGAAATTGCTCGGTATTTATTGATAGCCTGAATTGGCTCAAATCTACAATAACGGTAGTGAGTCTTTATATCAATGAACAATATAGCATTAAACAACTCCCTCACTTACATGGTTTTGCATTAAACTGATTGACATATGCATGTAATATATTGTGTGACCAGTATTTCAAGTCACACTGAAATCATATTCTGTTTCTGTTTGGTTACTTGCCCTTACCACTCTCCCCAAGGGAAAAAAGACTACAAAGAAAATTAATTTGTTTTTGGCACATTCTTATCTACTAGTGCCACTGCTAAATCCTCAAACTAACTCTGCTTGCCCAAAGGCTACCATTGAAGTATTTCACTCAAACCTGCCCTTTGCATGTGCTTAGATCACCTTTCTTCCTCCTGTCTGGTGTCATTTAAACTCCCATTTAAGCAACACCACATTTTAGGGATTTAGGTTTATTCATAGTAGTATTAAAAATGATCAGCCAGTCTTCCCAAGGTGTGTCCAAGTTGTGTGTGTGCACTTGTGTGTGTGTGTACGTGCGTATGTATGTACACACATGCTTACATGTGTGCCCCATAATGTAAAATGTCTTCATGCATGAATGACCTGCTTCCTATTGTGCTCTGTGAGATCAAGCAGGTGAGGCAGACAACTAGACAAGTGAACAGAGCAAGAAGCCTCTCCTCAGTGTGAAGCTGAGACACTTGCAGGTAGAAGGAGTCGGTACATTGGGACTAGAGAAATTTATTCTCTCCATCTCCTCTTTAACCCTAGCTTTCTCCTACTAAGAGTTTGCTAAGACATGTCAATGAGACCAGCATAAACCCTGAAATGCCCTACCCTCTCAGAATCTGTTTTCTGAATGCAGAGGCTGATTCCTAACTGGTCTCTGAAAGAGAGGCAATTGGACTTAGTCAATATCTCAAGGAAACAGAGGTTTGTTTTTTCTTTCTATTTCCCTCATTGAGTTATTTGCAGACCTTCTCCATACTTAATGGAAAAAACATATTGAATTAATTTTAAGATGATAATTTTTCACAATTTAATACCTCTGTATCATCATTGGCATCCTATGGCATTGGTGTGGCCTGGATTTAATTTCTTGTATAAGCATTTATTTCCAACAGTTACCTAGGACTACTATTGACCTGGTACCACTTTAAATTAAACTTTATTCTTGAGTTTTTTACATCACACTAGTGGTGTGAATTCAGACCTCATATCTATATAATGGCTGTGGTTCAAAATCTCATGGGAGACTTTTCTTTTCTTTCTCCTCCCAGTACTAAAGTTAAGAAATGCAAGTAGTCCCTTTAGAATCCCAGCGTTATGCTAGGGTATCTTATTAGATTCCCTATTTTGGACTATTTTTCTTCATATTTGATAAAATAATAGTGTATTTTATAAGAAATTTTATAAGAAATTAATCTTATAATTTTATAAGAAATTTGGTACTGGAATTGAAAAGGTTCACCAGGGACAAAATTCTTCACAGTTTATTACTTCTGCACAGCAGCACTGCCTTCTTCAAGTCTTTACTTGTCTTTGAGAGCCTGCCAACACTTTTCAACAGGACCCAGGTAATCACCCTCCAGATGAATGATTCACTATGCAATTTGTAGGTATAATGGGATTTGTTAATTTGTAATTTCATCAAGATGTAATTTGTGAATAAAGATTGTGATAAAGCCATAATTACCACTGTGGTGATTTTTTTCATTGCTTTTGCAAATACTTATTAATGTATCTATGTTGTACGCTGAGGTAGGAACAAAGATTCCCAAGAAATGGTCCCTGACCTCAAGGATCTTAGAGTCTATTATGATTGGATAAAGCATGTGCAAAATGACTGTAATATAATGTGGAAAGTAATGCTAGGGGAATGAAAAAATATGCCCATGGATATTCAGGAGAGAAAGAAATTATTTCTAGTTTGAGAAGAACAAAAAAAGTACTTTACAGAAGAGATGGGTAATAATATTAACAATAAAAATAATAATTACCATTTAAAATTATTTACTCATGTTATTTTATTTAATCCTATATGAAAGAGATATTATTTACATTTTATTTTTGAGAAAAGTTGCTTTGACAATGAATAGATTTTAGAGGCAGAAGCAGTGTTGGGAAGGGTGTTACTTATCAGTAGGAATAGTCAGAACAAAGGTATGAATGGGAAAGCAAGGCACACATACAGAGATACTACATAGATTAACTTGGTTGGAGCACTGGATGGGTAAAAGAAAGTAATAGGAGAAATAAAACTGAATATTTTGTTTTAGTTAGGTAATGGAGGAATAGATGAGAGGTATCATGGAGACAGATAACTTGGCAGATAGTTTATTATAGCATAATAGAGGAGGAAGATTGATCAAAGATGAAGAAGTGATTTGGGGATTGAATGTCTGGGAGAACCTGTCAGAATGGCTAAAATAAATACCACAAGAAATAGGTGTTAGTGAGGATGTGAAGAAAGGGAAACGCTTTTGCACTATTAGTGGGAATGCAAACTGGTACAGCCACTCTGGAAAACAGTATGGAGATTCCTCAAAAAGTTAAAAATAGAACTACCCTACAATCTAGCAATTGCACTGGTTACTTACCCAAAGGATACAGTGATATGGATTCAAGATGGTACGTGCACCCCATTGTTTATAGCAGCATTATCAACAATAGCCAAACTATGGATAGAGCCCAAATTTCCATTGACTGATGAATGGATAAAGAAGATGTGGGATATATATACAGTGAAATATTACTCATCCATCAAAGAGAATGAAATCTTGCCATTTGCAAAAATGTGGATGGAACTACAGTGTATTATGCCAAGTGAAGTAAGTCAGAGAAAGACAAATAATACCATATGATTTCACTCCTATGTGGAATTTAAGAAACAAAACAGATGAACATACAGGAGTGGGGAAAAAAAGATAAAAGAGAGAGGGAAACAAACTATAAGAGACTCTCTTAATTTTTTTAATGTTTATTATTTTTGAGACAGAGACAGAGACAGAACACAAGCAGGGGAAAAGCAGAGAGAGACGGAGACACAGAATCAGAAGCAGGCTCCAGGCTCTGAGCTGTCAGCACAGAGCCCAATGTAGGGCTCGAACTCACGGACTGAGAGATCATGACCTGAGGTGAAGTCAGCCACTTAACTGACTGAGCCACTGAGGCACTCCCCTGCCATAAGAGACTCTTAAAGAAAGAGAACAAACTGAGGGTTGATGGAGGGAGGTGGGTAGGGGATGGGCTAGATGGGTGATGGGTATTAGGAGGGCACTTGTTATGATGAGCATTAGATGCTGTATGTAAGTGATGAATCATTGAATTCTGCTTCTAAAACCAATATTGCCCTGTATGTTAACTAACTAGAATTTATTTTTTTAATGTTTATTTTTTGAGAGAGAGTGTAAATGGGGGAGGGGCAGAGAAAGAGGGGGACAGAGGATCTGAAGCAGGCTCTGCATTGATAGCTTCAGTGCTGACAGTAGTGAGCCCAATGCTGGGCTTGAACTTATGAGCCGGGAAATCATAACCTGAGCCAAAGTCTGCCACTCGACTGACGGAGTCACCCAGGCACCCCAACTAATTAGAAGTTAGATAACAATTTGAAAAATAAATGGATGGGAGAAAGTGATACTAGAAGAAGAAACAGTAAACACAAGAGAATATCGTACATTGAGGCTCTAGCCTAACAAGCTTAATTATAACTGTCCTAACACTCCCTTGCAAGCAGAGAAAAGACTTGGGGGAAAGACCAAGCAAAGCATGATATGTAATCAATGGTGGTAGGGTTCATAAAGTTCTGAACGTCAAGGATAGTCTCCCTGAATGGATAATCTTAAATCAGGGTGTGTAAGCTCAAATCCAATTTAATGAGGTATCGTGTTGTACCAGATGTGAGCCTCATAGCATGGACCATAGTGGCTAATGAAGTAGGGGAAGACTAACTGTCATCGGGGAAGATCTTTCAAGGCCAAATGAGAGAAATTGAAAGCAAAATTGAGCCAAAAGGAAAAGGATTTACTTAGGCTAAAAGGATCTATTTAACCCAGTTCTGTCCCACTGCTGGTTACCAATTTCCTAGGGCACAAGGTTGACTTTTGAAAAGGATACTTCCCATTCCACCCCTTGGTAAACTGGAAGAAAAATTGGTCATCACCGATCTAGGCAAAAGGACTAGCCAAGAGTTTCCTGGGTAGGGCTTTGTGTTCTTTCAGTGAAAGAAATGTTATGTTATCAGCCAGTTTAGGGCTCTGTTCATTTTAAAGCATTACATGCATAATCTAAAGGGGAAAGAGAAACACTCAACTTATAGATACAGAGAACAGATTGGTGGTTGCCAAACTCAGGGAGTGAGGGGTGGTTGAAATGGTTGAAGGGGGTCAAAATGTTCAAACTTGTGCTTATAAGATACATGAGTCTTGGAGATGTAATATACAGCATGGTGACTTAATAAAAAAGGATGGAAGGAAGGAAGGAAGGAAGGAGAAAGAAAGAAAAAGAAAAGAAAGAAAAAAAGAAAGAAAGAAAGAAAGAAAGAAAGAAAGAAAGAAAGAAAGAAAGAAAGAAAGATGGATTATGTTAGCACAATAGCTCTAAATGGACAAGTCTTTCTTTTTAATTACCAAATTTTTGAAATTTGTTTTTAGAAGTAAGTCTACCACCACTAAATTTTTATTGTTGCACTGTTCCTATTTTATGAGATTTGGATTCCTAGGGTTCTGAATTAAGTCCCCACTGCCATATACTAGCTTTACCTTTTCCATTAAGCACAAGCTGTATGATTTTGACAAGTTACTTAATCATACATTTTTCATGAGCAGATGAGCTATTTCTCTTTGTTTACTTTGTGATCTTTTTCCCAGAAGATCTGTTTAGGTTAGTTGTCATCACTCAATGCAGAACACCCCTTCTGCCAAGAATGGCCCACCAAAACATTTTCAGAGGCACTAATCTATGTGAATATGGTTTTTACAAAATAAATGATTATGAGTCTATAAGAGTAACACTACCTTATACTACTAGTATGCTTGTATATTTCTTTAAACATTTAAAAAGACCTTTCATAGGCATTTTCTCATTTAATTTTTATTACATACTCTGTAAAAGTAGGGTGAGAAGAGTGAAGTAGCTATAAAAGAACAAGATAATGAAGACAAAGAAATATTACCAAATAGCAAGATAAATTTGAATCTCACCTTAAATTTGTCATGTAACTTATAGGCTATAGGATTAGCTCTTTTGTCTAAGCCCGATACTAAAAGAAGTATGTTTTTTTACTGACTAAAGACACCAATATAATAAACAGTGAAGCCAAAAGGCATACAAACTTTTGTTTAAACAGAATGAGGATAAGTTTTTAGTAATGGCTGTCCAGGTTAATTTGTACTAACTCTCCTACTAAAACCAACTAGGAAAGCTGGGGAAATGTAACAGAACTAAAGATACTAGAAAGCTCACAAGGCATTGAAGTATCCTGATTCCCAAGTTACAGAAGAACAAAAGACCCAGAAGGATAATGCAGCTTTACTGTCAGATTTGCCCTAAATTTGTCCGGTTATTTTAGAAAGAGTTGGTCGACAGTATGAACAGAGATTTTACAGATTTGAGGATCTAGAGGACAGAAGGTGGAGTAAAAGACCCAACAAAGAGAGAAGTCCCGGTAACGTCTTCCTCCAGACTTTGAGTTTGAACCTTGAAAGTCATACCCTAGGAGTAAGGATAAACCAGAAACAGACTGACCTTCAAAGGGACTGAAACTCAGCTTCAAATTGTCTTAATCCCTGATTGAACTCATTAAGTTAATATGGACTTCCTAGTGTCCCTAGTCACCTAATATAAATTTCTGAAGGAATATAATGTCACTTTAGACCTAAGTTATATCTCATAATTTTTTCATTAACTGTGCTTGGTACTCAATCAGGAATACTCAGAAATATGAGGAAACAAGACAGGTACCTGAACGTACACAGAAGTAACACATATAAGGAATTCATATAACACAGTAACAAAACCATCATCATCATCATCATCACCCAATTAAAAAATGGGAAAAGAACCTGAACAGACATTTTCCCAAAGAAGACACACAAATGGCCAACAGGTACGTGAAAAGATGCTCCACATCACTAATCATCAGAGAAATTCACATCAAAACCACAGTGAGCTATCACTTCACACCGGCAAGAAGGGTTTTTTATGAAAAAGACAAGATAACAAGTGTTGATGAGGGTAGAGAAAAGGGAACCCCGGTGCATGTTTGGTGGGACTGTAAAATATAGGCAAAGCCTACAATCGAAATGATAAATTTTGATATTATTCTCTGTAACTTTTATAATATGTAGGGGAAAATAAGTACAGATATAAATGACTTGAATAGCAATTATTACAATTAAACTAATTGAGACCTATAAAGCGCTGCAACTCAAAAAAATCAGAGTATGCACTCTTTTCAAAAATACATGAAAATTTTACAAAAATGGACCGTACGCTGGCTATCATGTAAACTCGATAAATTTGGGACTTAAATTATTCAGAATATGTTCTCTGACCACAAGGAAATTTGGCTAAAAATCACTAACAACAACAACAACAACAAAAACTAGAAAATCTTCATATGTTTGGAAATTAAGCTATAGCGATTTTTTTTAAAAATGAAGTTTTTAAAATATATTGAAATAAGTGATAATGAAAATGCTACATGCTAAATTTATGAAATAAAAGTAAAGCTATGCTTAGTGGGAAATATATAGCCTAAACTGCCTATATTAGAAAATAAAAATGGGCTGCAAAGCAATTATCTAAGCATCCATCTCAAGTATTCATAAAAAGAACAGCAACAAAGTGAATCCAGAGATATTTTTTAAGAAGTATAAGAAAGGGAAATATATAAATAATCTTATAATAAAGAAGATCAAAAACCAATAATGGTTTAAAACCAATAAAACCCATAGTGGAGAGTTATAAGTACAGTATAAGAGAATACATATATAATACATAAATCCAGGTAAGAATTTTGATCTGGAATGTATAAAGGATTTCTATTTTTTAAAAAAAGCAACCTCTTTCCAACACACACACACACACACACACACACAAATACAAGCAAGACATTCCTGAAGTGTCCTATAATTAATCTAATTATTGATTAGACATTCATTAGGAACAGATGAAATTCTACATAATGCATGCTCCTTGGCCTAGGTGTAAGGCCTTCCATGGTCTGATTTCCCCTGTTTCTCTGGTTCTATTTCATACTGCACATCCAGGCCATCTCTCTGTCTCAGCCATTGATATGTGTATGTCATGTCTAACCCTGCATTTTGATGCTTGCCAGAAAAGCACATTCCACACCGTCTAGCAACAGCAAACAATTATGGTGTATTTGTTAAATGAATGCATGCATGAAAGAATAAGCTAATAAATGCCTTCCTTCCTGTTCTCTGCCTTTTGAAATACTATCTTTTGAGGTTCACCTTATCTCACCTCTTCTGTGAGGTGACAAAACAACAACACAAGTAATTCTGTGCTAACCACAACAGCAAAAGTAATTCTTTGCTGAGTTCTTGTAGCTCTTAACAAAACCATTCCTTTGATTCATATCACATTCTGTTATGCATTATTTGTTTCCCATATTCAGACACTACTGTCCTATCAAAACACTAAATTCCAGAACAGCAAGGAACATGTTTGACATCTGTTTATATTATTACAGAGTCCAAATGCCTTGTAAACAGTGGTGCTCAATATTTTTCAGGAAATATTGGTGAAGAATGTAATCCCTAAAGTGATACAGGACCTTAACTCTGGTCCTTGTTCTGCTACTTCATAGCTGTGTTACTCTGGGAAATTACCTGACTGCTATAGGCATCAATGTGTGAAAGGCAGATAATAATACCCTTCAAAGGGTGAAATGAGATCATCTATACAGAGTACTTAACACAAATAGGAAACATGATAAATAATAGCTGATAGCAGTAGGAGTAGTATTCACTATTGATTATGGCTGACTCTGACTTGTAAGGGGATATACTCAAAAAACTAAGGGAGAAACAAATGTGAACAAAGAACAACAACAAAACTTAAACTATGTTTTAACACTTACCATATCATATGCAGGTGGCTGTGTGGAGGGGCGCCTGGGTGCTTCAGTTGGTTAAGCATCCGACTTTGGCTCAGGTCATGATCTCATGGCTCGTGGGTTCAAGCCCCGCATTGGGCTCTGTGCTGACAGCTCAGAGCCTGAAGCCTGCTTCAAATTCTGTGTCTCCCTCTCTCTCTTCTCCTCCCCCACTGGTGCTCTGTCTCTGTCTCTCAAAAATGAATAAACGTTAAAAAAAAAAAAAGATGGCTGTATGGCTGTGTGGGGACTCTGTTCACAGTAACTCTTGAAACTCAAAAGATTACTAAATACATCATGTCACCACAAAATGGTGCTTCATAATCTTGGCTCTGTAGTCAGATGGTCTTGGGTCTATTTCCAGATCCTATCACTTAATGATCGTGTAACTGCAGGCAAGTTGCTTTGTGTCTCTGGACCTCAGTTTTCTCATGAACCTGATAATAGAAACTGTAGCATTTGCTTGCTGTGAGGATGAATTGAGAGAATGCACAGGAACTCCTCATACTTCACCTTGACACCTGGTAAGCACTGATTAGCCATTATCTAGTGAAAACTCACTTTTCCTCAGGGTTGTGTCCCATGGTACTCCTCTTATGTCACTGAAATGGACCATTCCATTATGTTCAACATCATTCTGTTTTTCTAGGAAGTCACATCTCACAGGATCATTGTGAGACCAGCTTTCTAAGAGTTATATATGCTAAGCCTATAAATTCTTTTATTTTTTGTAATTTAAGTCCAAGTTAGTTAACATATAGTGTAATAAGGATTGCAGGAATAGAATTTAGTGATTCATCACTTACCTATAATACCCAGTGCTCATCCCAACAAGTGTTCTCCTTAATGCCCCTCCCCCATTTAGCCCATCTCCCTACCCAGCACCCCACCAGCAACCCTGTTTGTTCTCTGTCTCCCTCTCTGTTTTTATATTACTTTTGCTTCCCTTCCCTTATGTTCATCTGTTTTGTATCTCAAATTCCACATTAGTGATATCATATGATGTTTGTCTTTCTCTGACTGACTTATTTCACCTAGCATAATACACTCCAGTTCAATCCACATTGTTGCAAATGGCAAGATTACATTCTTTTTGATTGCTGAGTAATATTCCAGTGTGTGTGTGTGTGTGTGTGTGTGTGTGTGTGTGTGTGTGTGTACCACATCTTCTTTATCCTTTTTTAACCCACGATGGACATTTGCTAAGCCTATAAATTCTGATTATAAGCATTTTACTTGATTTGGAGTTTTTGAGGATGGTAAATAACTGATTTTCAAACTTTTCTCCCAATAGAACAACAGAGCAAAGGTTACCACTATAAAATTAGAGTGTTTTCCCAAATTGTAGTAAAGATAGTAAATAGAGGGGCACCTGGGTGACTCAGTTGATTGAGTGTCCAACTCTTGATTTCATCTCAGGTCATAATCCCAGGGTCATGGGATTGAGTCCTGCATCAGGCTCCATGCTAAGTGTGGAACCTGTTTAAGATTCTCTCTCTCTCTCTCTCCCTCCCTCTCCCTCTCCCTCTCCCTTTCTCCCTCTACCCCTCTCCTCAGCTCACATTCAGTCTCCAAAATAAATAAATAAGTATATATAAATAAATAAACAAACAAATAAGTAAATAAATAAATATTTATTTATTTATTAGCTCCATTTCCAAACACTGCATGGATTTTCTCATTCCATCTCAGGTGTCTGGTTTCTCACCTCTTTCTAACATACAGGGTCTCTAAGAAATGACATAGTAAAATTCCAGACATAGTATTACCCACACCAGTGGTTTCTTTTCTCTTGCTAGTGAAGGGTAGAAGTATCCTCTTGCAAAAGATATAACTCAAATCTCAGGGTCCTCAGTAGTCTTATAAACCTTGTGATTTCTTCTATTTTCTCATTTGCACATGAAAAATAAAGCTGCTAACCAACTTAAATTTAATTTCCCAACATAAGTTTACTTATAACTCAAACTTTCAGTAAAATAATAAAAGCAGCTTCACTTATGTAGATAGTATCATGGAATTTTTCAAGAATAACTAATTCATCCTTGATGAACTGTACTTCTCTCTTTTTTTTTTAATTTATTTATTTATTTATTTTTTTAAACTTTATAGTTTATTGTCAGGTTGGTTTCCATATAATGTATGTATGGACATTATACATACAGTATGAACTGTACAGTAATGAACTGTACTTCTCAATTGCCACCTATTACCATCATCAATAATGAGTAATGCTAACATATCAAAATTGTTATATGCGCAGAGGAAGAGAAGAAGGCTTCCACTTTGAGCTTGGCTGGGCTCCATTTAGACTTATATTTTTGCCTGGTGCCATGGGGAGGGCTCAAGTTCAGGCTTCTAATAACTCTCTTTCGTACTCTTTTAATCCAGTCCTCACACAGTGTTCTTATGAGGTACCAGTGTTCCATAAGCTATATAGAGAGAGTATTTGATTGTAATATTGAATAATGACTACCTTTACCCTTCTTGCAGAGAAAAAGAAAGTTAATGGATAGCATTCACTCAATTCAAATTGATTTACAATAATTTTTTACAAGCCCTTGACTCCAGACACCACTTTTCTGCTAAAGGTTGCCAACAGATGACAGAAGAAAATGAAATTACAAATTCATATCAATAGGAAAACTCCAAACCAAACATTTGTTCTAGGTTCAACAGTTTGTTGGGTGTTTTAAGACCAAATGTAAGCTGGTGGCCGTGAGGTTATATGCTATACAAATAATATAAGACAGATTTCTTTTTGCTAGTAGAAATAGATTTACATATTGTGTAGATGAAATAAAAATATTGATTTATGTTTTTTAAATGTTTTGCAAAGAATATGGTGCTTTCCAAATAAGAGTGTGATCTGGGTCTCTGCCCCTTAAACAAGTCTGAGATAACCTTAGAATAATAAGCATTCTATTCCTTTAAAGAAAATGGATAGAAACTGTTGATGGATAAAGGCTAAACCTAAAGTACGTGTACCCCATGTGTGAAATAACTATTCAGTTATTTATGAACCATTGCTAAAACTGATAGGAATGTCTGAGGATTGAAGCCATTGCTTGATACTTAGTACCACATAGGCAGATCTAAGATCTTAGTGTTATTTCCCAATAGAATTTTGTGACTGGAAAGACCCGTCAAGGTATTTGGACAAACTATCTGAAATTTGAACCTCCCCAAATGGTTTTTATCCTTTATGTGAACACCTCTAGTAGTACCTTAACATGACCCTGACTTCAAGGTAAAATAATAGCATTTATGTTTGCAGCTGTGTTACTTACATGTGTTTCTTGGGAAGGAGATGATTCAACCTAGTACATTTTTAGACTAGGAAGATGCATTACAATAGGAATCTATACTATACTTATGTAGGTGCAAACGTGAAACTGTATTCCTATGTATACAAACTCTTGAACCTTAGCAAGTGAAATACGTCATGTTTTAAATTGTAATCCTCAACTGCATATTACTCAATATGAATATTCCCACCCATGGCCTGAGAGGGGATGAAAATTCTCTTTATATATAGAGTCTGCATTCACACAAGACATTTTATTTATGTTACCAATTTAATAAAATCCCCTACTGTGTAAATGTTCTCCATATGTGGAAACAGAGGACTAGAATGCATAAAGACAGTTCTTTGTGTTTTTCAGCTTTTAAAAAATTACGTGCATGTAATGTTTTCCTGATTTTTTAAAATTGCTGAATATGGTATTTTGCCTCTTTTAACTTTTCTTAATTAAGGTAAAAGCTCACAAAATAAAACTCAGTTTTCATGATCCTGTTTTACCCTATATCTGTCTCATGGGGAGTACTTCAATTTCTCTTGCAAAATTCTGACGGTTTTCCAACAAAGGATAATATCAAAGAAAGAATTGACACAGGTTCCAGAAGCCAGAGGAGAGAGTCATTGGAGACCAAAGCAGAGAGAAACCAAGGCAAATCTAGTTCAGGAGGAAGTGGTCAGGCAGTTACCATGGAAGACGTTGGGAAGATTTTGGATAGGAATTACAACAGAGAAACAGGGAGTACAGTGAAGGAGTCTTTGTTACAATTAAATGTGAGATTATATTCTGGCTCTGCCATCTATTTGTGGTATAACCTTGGAAAAGGTATTTATCTCTCTGAACTTCTACATCCTCATTTGAGAAAATGGGGAAATTCCTGTCTTCCAGAGCTTTGATGAAAGAACCTCATAAACACTAGGTGCTTCTGCTTTGTCTCTTCATCTCTTGCTTGACCCTGATTCTTCCTGAGCTGGAGACAGCCATGATGATGACACCATCAATGTTTAAAGTCTACAGATCCCCAAGTGAAACTCGTGTTCTAGCCTTTTTACTCTGGAAAAGGCCAAACATTTAAAGAAGAAATAGACATAATGTGTAACAAACCTCTGTGTATTCATTACTGAGCTGCAACAGTTACAAATCATGGCCCATCCTTTCCATCTCCATCTCCATTCACTTCTTATGATCTGTATTGTTTTGAAGCAAATCCAGAAATCATATAACTTTATGTAAAAATGCTTCAGTATGCATTTCTAAACAGTAAGAATTATTCATAAAGAATACAATCATAATACCAAACACACCTAAAATATTTAATATTTATTCCTTAATATTATTAAATATCATGTTGTTGTTGCTATTGTTGTTTTTGCTACTGTTATTACCTATCATCAGGTAAATTATATAAACCACATGAATACACCAAGTGGTATTACCATTGATGATGTAATTTTTTTCAAACTGCCAAACAACTCTTTGAAAAGTTCTGAACAAACCAATATGCACTCTTCCCTCAATGTAAACAAATAGTTACTTCCTGGAGATTTTGGTATATATTTAAAGTTTGCAAAAATATTTTGTATTTATATGTAATATGGAGTTGGGCTTTGCACTCAGATAATTATAAACTATTTTTCATCTGTATGAATGTCTGGAAAATTATGTAGTGTATGGGAAAATTATTTTCCACATTTTAAAAAGTCTCTGGCTCCTATCCAATAAATGCCAGGAACACCCCCACCAAACACCCCCACCAAACACCCCCACCAAACACCCTCACCAAACACCCCCACCAAACACCCCCACCAAACACCTCCACCAGTGATTATGACTATTATCACTGTCCTTTCACATTTGCAAAATGCCCTCCATGGGTCACTTCATCCCCTATTGAAAACCACTGATTTACTTGAGCAGCTGCAAAAGAGAAAATTGGTTTTAGTTGCATATATGCTATAATTTTGGGAAAAGAAATAAGGAATATGACTAGTGGAACATTCACAAACTTAAAGCTTTTCAAAATTTTTCTCAATTGATGGAATTTTGTTTCTCCAAACTATGTTGCAAAATGTGAATAGGCTCTCTGATAAAACAAATGAGATCATAATGACTTCATGGTAACATATGTAGTTCAAGTACAGAAAGTTTTAACATCTAGGAAACCATCCAGACAGGTAGAAGTAGGGAAACTGGGATAGTGACAAGAAATAATAAATCCATTTTTACTTATTTTCTAAGAATAAGTATAAATTTATAAGTCTCTTTATGCTATGTTTACACAATTGGCCCACAACCTTAATAAGGAATTATGCTTCATCTCCAAGACAGAGAAAATATAGTCAAATGTTTACCCTCCTCTAACTTACTTGCTTCATTGTTATTTCAAGTAATTCTTATATATACTTCAAGTATATTTCTTGTCATTCCTTTTTTACTCATTTTTTAAATTCAATTATAATTATATACATCATTATATTAATTTTAGGTGTACAATATAGTGATTCAATAATTCTAGACAGTACTCAGTGCTCATCATGTTAAGTGCACTCTTAATCCGTTTCACCTATTTCACCCATCTCCCCACCCACCTGCCCTCTGACAACCACCAGTTTGTTCTCCATATTTAAGAATATGTTTTTTTTGTTTTTCCCTTTTTTCTTTATTTTGTTCCTTAAGTTCCACATATGAGTAAAATCATATCATACTTATCTTTATCTGACTTATTTTACTTAGCATCATAACCTCTAGATCCATTCATGTTGTTCTAAGTGGTAAGATTTCACTATTATTATGGTTGGGTTATATTCCATTGTGTATATACCACCTCTTCTCTACCCATTCATCTATTGATGGAACTTGGGTTGTTCCCATAACTTGGCTACTGTAAATAATGCTATAGTAAACAAGAGAGTGCATATATCTTTTCAAATTAGTACTTAAATTTTGGGGGAATTAATACCCAGAAGTGGAATTACTGGATGATATGGAAATTCTATTTTTAAGTTTTTGAGGCGTCTCCATATTGTTTTTCGCAGTGGCTGCACCAATTTGCATTCCTACTAACACTGCACAAATCTTCCTTTTTCTCCATATCCTTCCCAATACTTCTTTCTTGTTGTTTTTTGTTTTGATTTGGTTTGGTTTGGTTAATTTTAGCCATTATGACAGGTGTGAGGTGATATGTCATTGTGGTTTTGATTTGTATTTCTCTGATGATTAGTGATTTTGAACATCTTTTCATGTGTCTGTTGGCCATCTGCATGTCTTCTTTAGAGAAATGTCCTCATGCCCATTTTTAATTGGATTCTGTGTGTGTGCGCGCGGGTGTGTGTGTGTGTGTGTGTGTTTGGTGTTGAGTTGCATAAGTTGAGGGTTTGTATCATGAATGGATGTTGAACTTTGTCAAATAGTTTTTGTGCATCTATTGAGGTGATCGTATGGTTTTTATCTCTTATTTTGTTAATGCGATGTGTCATGTTGATTGATTTGTTAACACTGAACACCTACATCCCTGAAATAAATCCCACTTGATCATAGTGAATTTTTTCAATGTATTGTTGGATTCAATTTGATAATATTTTGAAGATCTTTGCATTTATATTCCTCAGGATACTGGCCTGTAGTTTTCTTTCTTTTGTAGTTTATTATCTGGTTTTGGTATCAGGGTAGTGCTGGCCTCATAGAATTAATTTGAAAGCTTTCTTTCCTCTTTAATTTTTTGGAATAGTATGAGAAGAATAAGCATTAACTCTTCTTTAGATGTTTGGTAAAATTTACTTGTGAAGTAATCTGCTCACAGACTTTTGTTTATTGGGAGCATTTGACTCCTGATTTAATTTTGTTGCTAGTAATTAATCTGTTCAGGTTTTCTATCTCTTCCTGGTTCCATTTTGGGAAGCTACATGTTTTGAGGAATTTATCCATTTCTCTTCTAAATTGTCCAAATTGTTGGCATATAATTTTTCATAATATTCTTATATTCCTTTGTATTTCTGTGGTGTAAGTTTTATTTTTCTTCTTTCATTTCCAGTTTTATATGAGTCCTCTCCTTGTTTCTTTTTTTGATGAGTCTGCTAAAAGTTTATCAATTTTGTTGATCTTTTCAAAGAACCAGGTCCTGGTTTCATCGATATGTTCTTTTGAGGTTTGTTTGTCCTTTTTCTGGTTTATTTAGGTATAAGGTTAGGTAGTTTGAGATTTTTCTTGGTTCCTGAGGTAGACCTGTATTGCTATAAACTTCCCCCTTAAAATAGCTTTTGCTGCATTTCAGAGATTTCAGACAACTGTGTTTTCATTTTCATTTGTCTCCATGTATTTTTTAATTTCTTCTTTGATTTCTTGGTTGACTCATTCATTGTTTAGTACCATATTGTTTAACTTTCATGTGTTTGTGCTCCTCCAGATTTGTGTGTGTGTGATAGATTTCTAGTTTCATACCATTATGATCAGAAAAGATCCATGATATACCAGTCTTTTTTATTTTTTTGAGACTTGTTTTATGACCCAACGTGTGGTCTGTTCTGAAGAATGTTCCATGTTCACTTGAAAAAAATGTATATTATGCTATTTTTGGATGGAATGTTCTGAATATATCTGTTAGATCAATCTGGTCCCATGTGTCATTCAAAGCAACCCTTGTTGATTTTTCTGTCTAGTTGACCTATCCATAGATTTAAATAGGTATTAAAGTCCTTCACTATTATTGTATTACTATAGATTACTTCATTTATGTCTGTTAATAGGTGCTTTGTGTATTTGCGTGCTCTCATGTTGGATGCGTAAATATTTACAGTTATTATATCTTTGTGTTGGATTGTTCCCTTTATCATTAAATAGTATCCTTCTTTGTCTCTTGTTGCAGTCTTTGTTTTAAAGTCTGTTTTGTCTAGGGGCACCTGGGTGGCTCAGTTGGTTAAGCATCTGACTTTGGCTCAGATCATGATCTCACGGTTCTTGGGTTCGAGCCCTGCGTCGGGCTCTGTGCTGACAGCTCAGAGCCTGGAGCCTGCTTCGGATTCTGTGTCTCCCTCTCTCTCTGCCCCTTCCTGCCTCAAGCTCTGACTCTCTCTGTCTCAAAAATAAATAAACATTAAAAAAATAAATTAAATAAAATCTGTTTTGTCCAATATAAGTATTTTTACCCCAGCTTTCTTTTCACTTCTATTTGAATAATAATTCTTTCTCCATTGCATCACTTTCAGTCTGCTTCCATATTTAAGTTAGGAGTCCATTTCCATAACTTGGCTATTGTTGATAGTGCTGCTATAAACACTGGGATGCATGTGCCCCTTCGAAACAGCATTTTTGTATGTCCATCGACTGATAAATGGATTGAAAAGATACATACATATACACACAATGTAATATTACTCAGTGATCAGAATGAATGAAATCTTGCCATTTGCAACAACGTGGATGGAACTAGTATATTACGCCCAGCAAAATAAGTCAGAGAAAGACAAATATCATATGATTTCATTTATATGTGGAATTTAAGAAACAAAACAGATGAACATAGGGAAAGGGAAGGAAACATAAGATAAGAACAGAGAGGGAGGCAAACCATAAGAGACCCTTAAATACAGAGAACAAACTGAAAGTTGCTGGAGGGGAGATGGTTGGGGGGATGGGCTAAATGGGTGATGGGCATTAAGAAAGACACTTATTGGGATGAACACTGGGTATTACACTTAAGAGATGAATCACTGCTTTGTACTCCCGAAACAAATACTTCATTTTATGTTAACTAACTTGAATTTAAATAAATTAAAAAAAAAAGAAGTGAGTCTCTTAAAGGCAGCATATAGATGGGTCTTGCTTTTTTATCTATTCAATCATCCTATGTTTTGATTTGAGCATTTAGTCTATTTACATTCAAAGTAATTATTGACAGGTATGTAGTTATTGCTATTTTGATACTTGTTTTATGGATGTTTTTGTAGTTCTCCCTTTTTCTCTCGCTCTCCTCTTTTTTTGGTTTGATTGCTTTCTTTAGTAATATACTTGAACCTGGCACTTCAGAGATGTCTCCAATGTGTGTTACATGGACACTACTCTTATGGGTGAGCCACATTTGCCTTCAGTCGGCTGGATGGCACTCTTTTTGGTAGGCAGAGTTTGATCTCTGAGTTATTATGGGGCAAGTCAGGGCCACTTTGTGCTTGTAGTTGGGTCAAACCAGATGCTTGCCCTCACCCTGTTTGCCAGAACTGTAGCTGCACCTACCTGCAGGGTGCTGTCCCTGCATTGTCTCTTGAGTGTTTTTTTTTTTTTTTTTTTTTTTTTTGTAAATGAAACCTTCTATCAGACCAGATGTCTGCTCTCAGTCTGTCTGTTTGGGTTGCAGTGCCCCCCCACCACTACAGGGCTTTCTCTTTGTGCTGCCCCTGTGAACTTTTTGTTGGTAGGCAGGGCTAGCAGTCAGATCAGATGTTTTTCCTCAGTCCATCACTGAAGCTGCAGTGGAACTGGTCTGTGTGATTATCTTCCCCTCTCACCAGAGCAAGAGTCACTTTGGAGTGGTGCTGGCTACTGTCAGGGCTGCTTGTAGAAGATGCTGCATCAGACATGGCTTTAGAAGTATTAAGGCAGGAGAATGGGGGGAGGATCACAGGTGTTGGCAAAGTAAGTGCTCATCTGCTTGCAGGATGAAACCTGGGCTAGGTACCAAGTGTTCATGCTGGTTCCCACAGATGTCTGGCTATCCAGGCTGGGGATAGATGGAGAGAATGGTGTCCACCAGCTCTTTTGTTGGAGAAAATTCATAAAGATTTCTGTTCCTCTAGCACATATTCTGATATTAGTAAATAAATCTTGCTGGTATACCCCAGGTGCTTGTCAAACTGCAGCTTCTATGCTGTATCTTGTCAAAGTTGTTTGTGTGTGTTTCTTTAAGGGTGGGAACTGTTTCCTGTCACCTTCTGGCTCTCTTGGAGCTGACCCCACTGACTTTTAAATTTCCCACTGTTAAAACCCAGTGATTGTGAAAAGTCAAAGAATTTCTGGTTTTCAAAGCCAAATGTTATGGACACTCATCTTCGCAGGTCAGGTCCCACATATCTAGGGTGCCTAGTGTGGACTCTATTCCCCTCCTTTTTCTGTGCTTGTGGTGTCCCTCCAAGTATTTCTGGTTAGTCTCATAGGTTAGTTTGGTTCTCAGCTGGGGTTTCACCCTTTCTACCATTTTTTGATGTGGTCTTCTTTCCAAAATTAACTGTGGAGTGTCTATTCTGCCAGTCTTCATGTCATTTTCTGGGTTAGTTACACTGATGTGGCTGTTATCTAGGAGTATCCATGTGACAGGGTAAGCTTAGGATCCTCCTATGCCACTATTTCACAGGTTCCAAAAGAAATCTTTTTCTTTTGACTTATTAAAGCAGTTACTTTGTTCATTGTCCTTTGTATTTAACTACTGTTCATCATTCCATGATGGAAGCCATGTTCTAATCTAAATTGGAAGATATTATCTTTATTCCTTGAAGGAGGAATTGTTTCTTCTACCTATCTCATTCCTGGTACAGAATGGATGCTTATTTAAATATTTATTGAGTGAACTTATTCACCTAGTAAGCATCATTGTTAATCTGTCTTATTACTGTGTACAGTCATGTACCTTCCTATGTATTAATTTTATTCTTAAGTCATCATAAAATATTAAATGTGAACTAAAAGATTTCTTCTAAACCATACTTCTGGCATAACCAGGAGAAGAATTTAGGTATCCTGGCTTTGATTTCACTATTTCTACCAATAAGTTTCTTTCTTCCTGAAAGAATTTTTTTATTTTATTTTTTTCAAATTTTATTTTATTCAAATTTTCTGTTCCTACTGCTTTGCCATTTGTGTGTGTTCAAAGAACATTTGTCAAAACAAAATAAATTAAAAAAAAAACTTAAAAACAGTGACTAATGCTTCCAGTATTTATAAACTGTCCTTGACCCTCAGAAATCCAAAATAGGATATTGAATAATTTGGTAACAAAATTTATCTGGTGAGAGATATGACTCTCCTAAAAGCAAGTTACCTTATTTAATGTCTGTGAACTGAAAAGCAGGTACAGCACCAACATAGTAATTGCTCAGAGACAGGAACTTTGTAACTATGGAGATATTACCTCACAGTGTTCTAACAGGCAGTGTTGATGTGAAAGTTATAGTCATAAAGGTAACCTTGCTGGGTTGCCGCCCTGCTTCTTGAGCTGCTTCAAGTGAATGCTACACACCTTCACCTTGATTTGCATAATATCCTTAGCCAATACTGGTATTGGCTATGTCAGTATTTACATATTTACATTAGAAGCCTGGCTCTGGCACCAGCTTGGGAAAGAAATGATTAAATCTGGCATATGCTTTGAGATAGATTAACAGGTGAGATCACTTAAAAAGAAAGTCTACCTTGAACTTCAGCTATATTTATTCCTAGTATCATGATTTGTTTTCCCAGGAAAGAAAAGAGGCTTTTCATCTATCCAAGATGAAAGACATGCAAGCCATTCAGGAAACTTCAGTGACCCTGCAGAGTGAAGTCCATGAGCAGGAAGATAAAATGGAGAATCAAGCACAGTAAGAATGACACAAATGAGAGGAGAGACGGATTTGAGTTTTAAAGGATAGTAATGGAGTACTTGACCCCTTGTTTCAAAACATCTTATGAAGTAGTTGTAACTACAATTGATTCCACACATTTTCTAAAATTAATTAACTATAACATACAACTATTTTCCCAACCACAGTTTTACAAAGTACAGTCCTTGAATAATACAAAAGTTCACCTGTACAGATCTCTATCACACGAGTCATGGTTAAGATTCCAAAACTTTTATCTAACGTGTTAAGGAAGTTGGCAGACAATTTCTTCAGAACTACTTTACTGACCTTGGAGACAAAGAATTGATAGAGAATTTTGGGTTGGAAAATGCCTGTGAGGATGTGAAATGAAAACTGCAATTCTCCCTCCCCCCCCCACAAAAATAAGAACAACAAAAACTATAACTCCCTATTTTTACTAAGTAAGTCATTCTATCAATTACAGAATTAGCATGGGTTTTCCAGTGTTGTTTTTTTTTTTAGTGACCTCTAGTATTGAACATTCCCAATTTAAATAGCAACTTTCTTTTAAAGTAGCCTCCATGTCCAATATGGGACTTGAACTCACAACCCTGAGATTGAGTCATGTGCTCTACAGACTGAGCCAACCAGGCACTCCCTGAATATTATTTATAATATTATAAATATTATTTATAAATATAAATTTATAAATTATTTATAATATTTATTAATATTCAATTTAAAGCTAATGTTATTTCATACCTAGCTATCCTGTGTTTACTGTTCAGTTCAAGTCCATTTTTTAAATATTTATTCTTAGAGGTTATCTGAGAAATTATTGGTGTCAGTATTACCAATGTAACACCCCCTAAAATGACATTGAAATGTGGGAATTGAACTTTTATAACTATCTCTGGTTTAGTGCTAATCAATCCCAGAGAGAACAAAATACCAAGAAGGAGGTTGGAAAATTCCATATGATAGAGGGAAAGCTAGCCAAGCACTAGGACAAATCTCTTACTTCCAAAAAGAGTCGAATGAGTCAGTGAGTGGAAGGTTTAGACAATGGGCTACATCACATGTGTCTCTTCCCAAAATGTAGAACTCTTCCAAAAGTGTGTGCACCTATTAGAAATTTCTAATTCAACTACAAAAGTAAGAATACTTTGTGGCCTTAGGCCAGATTTAATCACAACATTTACAAAGGTATCTTTGTAATCACAACATTTATTAGGAATCTTCTGTGGAATTAAATTATTTGGAAATGCTATTGTTTTACTGGAGGAAGAAAAAACATTGGAGCTTTATAAAATGAACATGCTGAAAAGATATAGGCAGTTTGTAATGAAACCCAGATGTAAGGAACTTTGAAAGAGAAAAGTACTTTTCCTGTTTACTCTAGCTAGTATCAGGCAGAAATCATGTCATACAATCCTGTCTCAGTTTGGACAGAGATGAAATATTTGTAATTTGACAATTTACCTCTATAATCTCCTTTCCACTACCCACCACATCATACACAAGAGTATATTTTCATGAGTTTGAGCTTATCTGACAAAGATGAGTGCTTAGGATGTCAGCAAAATGGCAAATGCTCAAGCTTAACATGTACTGGGCTAGTAGTACAATTTTCAAAGCCAATGCTGTTTAATTATTTTTAAAAAATTTAACTGGGATGTCTGTGTCTTCCGAGAGGTACATTTAGAGAAGTCTGGTTTTGAGTACAAAGCTCTCCTGATACAATATTTCTCATGAAGGAACTTATAAATTGCAGAAAAAAATTATTATGAATACCTTTTGGGAAACAAAGAGATTAAGACTGATATCACTTTGGCAGATTAGGAAACTTTAGGCCCTTGTTCCCTTATGAAAACATTTGGAAAAACAAAAACAAAAACAAAAAAACTGAGAAGACTTGCTAAAATATCTTCATAGGAATTCTGGCAAATAAAGAGGTCAAAGTAGAGACAATCCATGGGGAAAATACTTAGCTCTTGACTTACAGAGAACAGATAAATAGCCCCCAGTAAAGGGGTGCATGAGCTGACCATTTACCAGTTTTTCAGAAATCCAAAAGATATTGGACCCCATGACTTTGTTGATAATTCAAGTATTAAACACACACATCTGCATACACACACACACACACACACACACGCGCGCGCGCGCACACACACAGATTGATTTGAGGTAACTAAGTCTCAATGTGACTCATAAAATGGAGTTGTCATAAATCATTTCATGAACCGTGCCATGGGAATATTTTTTTACTTATAAAATAATTGTGTTGTAGTTTAGAGGCTTTGTTTAAATGCACACTAGTTAACAAATTCTTTTATATATTTAAAAAAGAAAGAAGGAAAACCTTTGTTCAAAGTAAGATTTACTCATTAAAATAATACCTGGAAATTAAGTCTGTTTTCCTCTCTTTTCTGTATTCCCCTCAACGCACACACACACACACACACACACACACATACACGTACACACATGTACACATGTACCCTGTATTTATAGCAATTAATTTTCAGAATATATTTGAAAGTAGACATTAAGCCTAGAATTTTTATAAATATAGAAAAATTAGTTAAGCAATAGGAATTAAAAGAAAAAATATAGTAAACAATGGTATAATTAAACAGGAATTATAATCATGTTTTTATGTTAATGAAAAAGGAAATATGTCATAAGTGATAAAAGCGGGATATAAATGGCTTCTAGAGTCTCAATATTGAGTTAAAAAAATGCACTAAAAGGCCTAGAATTGAATGGTAAAATATTTGGCTGGTGCCATTTTGGTGACTTTTGTTTCCTTCTTTCTATTTTTGCACTTTTTCAAAATCATCTACAGTCACGGTTTACTCATTTTTAAATAAAAAAGTAAATAAAAGCATGTCTTAACACTAAGAGTCTAACTTAGATTGTTAAAACTACAACTGTAAGATGTCCTTATGCTTTCAGATGCATAATACTTTAGAAAAGCAGAACTCTGGGTAATAATCATAGTTCATGATTCTTATGTTTGTATCTATTTGTTTTGACTTTCTTACTTTGTTTATTATACTAATTTTTGTACACAGAAGAGAAGACACACATGACAGTTATCCAATGACACACCAATCTTTAGTACATTTATTTCCAAGAATGGATTCAGATACTACACCGTCATTGTTATGGTCATTTTCCTGTGAAACACCTCTTCATTCCTATCTGTCAAGCCCTCAGTTTAGTGGAATAAATGTATCAACAACTAAGCAGAATATTCCTAAAATTACTATAGTGGGCCATTCCCATTCAGCAAACAGCTTGGGTAAGCAAAACATGTATCAAAATGCTTAGACTATTTTTAAAGCATGTAGTTCAATAGATTTTTTTATATGCCTAGAAGTCAGAATGATGTGTTATGATTTGTCTCCAATAACACAAATTTCTTAATGTCATATGCAGAGTAACCTGATTATCCTTACCATTGATCTTAGCCCTGGAGTCATATTCAGGTCACATAAATGTATATGGCCAAATATATCATCCCCATGATTAAAATATCTTGAATTAGGGGCGCCTGGGTGGCTCAGTCGGTTAAGCGTCCCGCTTCGCCTCAGGTCATGATCTCACGGTTTGTGGGTTTGAGCCCTGCATCAGGCTCTGTGCTGACAGCTCAGAGCCTGAAGCCCGCATGGGATCTGTGTGTCTCTGTCTCTCTGCCCTTCCTTCACTCATGCTCTGTCTCTGTGTCTCAAAAATAAATATACATTAAAAATTTTTTTAATATCTTGAACTGTCACAATAGTTCATAGGTTGTGGCTTAGGTGCTCTAGAACTGCTAGATGAAAATTCTAATGTGTAGCATTAACTCCCCTTCCTCCAAACACTATCTGAAAGATTAAGCTATGTTTTGTGTATTTGTGTGATTAGGAGACTTATGGCTTAAGTAAGGAAAATAAAGATAACAGAAAGAAGCAAAATAAATGGTAATAAAATGGTGGAGACAAAAAGGAGAACAGTAATGAATTTTGAGGAGAAGAAAGTGAAAACAGTACTACAATAGAAAAAGTCAGGTTTTGACAATTGCCAAGAGTGTAAACAATGTACTTAGCAATACCCACAGGGTGTTTGTTTTTCACCAAGTTTAGGGATCTTTGAGGGTATGTTATTATAGTTTACTGAAAAGACCACGGTCTTGAAAATAGAGTGGACTTCCTACACTGTAAGATATTAGTTAAGGTAGTTACATCTCTGAGTCCCATTACCTACAAGTGCAAAATAGGGATTAAAATATCAACTTCACAGGGGTGGCCTGAGGATTAAATAAATATTTATGAAAATCACCTAGCATACAGTAAGTACTTAATGAAAATTAGTTGTGAATCTGAATATATCTGTAAGCACCTTCTCATTGAATAGGTTAGATTTGGGGTTTGTATTTCAATTACTGGTCAACAAGTTTCAAAACTGGTAGCACAAACACAACCCATGACTACTTGATGCCTCTATTTTCCTCTATTACTCTGTGAATATTTAAGCCTAGCTACTGCTTACCTGTATTTCATTTTGTTTCTGGTATTTTCTTAGTTTATGTGGGGATTTCACCTACTGCCATTATTACCTATGCTTCATTGTTTGTATGCCTAAAATATATTTTTTTACAAACACCTCCTAAGATCACACTGACCTTTAGCTATGACCAAAATTCATATACTCAAAAGTGAAAATACCAATTTTACATCTAGGGAGGAAATATTTTTCCTTCTTTGTCACTGTATCATCATGGTATATGTTCTATATTTGGATTAAACAGTGCAAGGGGCACCAGGGTGGCTCAGTCAGTTAAGCATCTGACTTCAGCTCAGGTCATGATCTCACCGTTCGTGAGTTCGAGCCTCATGTCGGGCTCTGTGCTGACAGCTCAGAGCCTGGAGCCTGCTTTGAGTTCTGTGTCTCCCTCTCGCCCTGCCCCTCCCCTGCTCATGCTTTCTCTCTCTCTCTCTCTTTTTCTCTCTCCCTCTTTCAAAACTGAATAAACATTAAAAAACGAATATTAAAAAAATTGCGCAAGCTCTTAGTATTAGGGGAAAAAACAAAACACAGTGGTTTTCCCTTGCAAGATGAGACCTGAGCTGAGATGTTGTCTTTTCCTTCAGTTACTGTAGATTCAACTTCTGTAGATAGATAGCTGGGTTCCTTTCCATCTGTTCCTCTAGATTAAGTAACAACCAGGACTAAACTTAATCCATCTTCTTTTTTTTTTAGAATACAAAGATAATGTATAATCTTCCTCAAAGAAATTTAATGATTAAGTAAATACTCAACTGGAAATGAACTAATTCCAAACATTGCTTCTAGAAAAAATACTTTGAAGAATCCTTTAAAGGAAATATGTTTTTACTCCTTTCCATCTTTCATCTTGTTTTGGTTTTCTTATAGATACAAGAATATAAAGCAAACTCTAGATTGCCTTAATCCTTTGATGATTTTGGACCCAGTGTCACATTAATCAAAGTCCCTGAACTATCCCTGAACTACAATAATTGCTATCACTTACTGAATACTTGCTAAATACTAGACACTATGCTAGACAGTTATCTGCATTTTCCTCAATCCTCACATTGCCTTACACAAGGTAGTATTAGTTTATGTTCGGGAAAATGGAGAATTAAAAAGTTTAACTCCATTGGCTTACTAAGTGGCAGAGCTGGGATACAATTGCATGTCTGTGTAAATTCAAAACATGTTGTTCTACCCACTTTATCATAGTCCCTCTCTGAAGTGTTACTCTTTCTTTGCAGACACATGATTGGGTTTATTCAACATGGTTCTTTCCATGCAAAATTATAATTTTAAGAGAAAAAATTTCCAAGTGGATACTAGAGTTTGATTAAGAATTACTTTATCTTTCTAATAAAGAATTTTAGGTGATTAGTGGAAATTCATGTCTTTACCTGGCAAAATTACTAATCGTTGGTTGGAAGGGTTCATTTGAGGCTTTAATTTATGGGTAATAATTTGGGGAGGATGGCTAATATGAAATAAAATAAAATCATATTTATATATAACATATCCAAATTTGAGAAACTCAAATGTTTTACCTCCTCGAAAGCTTATGATGCTTCTAGTACAACTAAATAATCAGTTAAGTAAAAGTCATTATGCTAATGATATTGATAATTAAATTTTTTTTTCTTCTAATGTTTTATTTATTTTTGAGAGAGAGAGACAGCGAGAGCAGGGGAGGGTCAGAAAGAGAGGGAGACACAGAATCCGAAGCAGGCTCCAAGCTCTGGGCTAGCTGTCAGCACAGAGCCCGACGCGGCTCTTGAACCCACAGACCGCAAGATCATGACCTGAGCTGAAGCTGAACGCTCAACTGACTAAGCCATCCAGGCGTCCCATATTATTGATAATTTAAGATTACTGAAATAATCTCTAGGAATTATGTGTTACTAAAAATAACACATTTTCTAGAATTTGGTTTAAAGCTTTTAATTATCCTCATTGAGTTTGACAGTGACCATAAAATGTATGAAGAATATAATTTTGTAGAAACAAAAAATAAGGATAGTGACTTTGGGTTCCTTTAATGCCCTTTTATTTATTTCTCTCTCTGTTGCTTTCCTCTTTGATGGATTCTTTGAAAGGAGTCAACAGCTTCATAATGACAGAGAAACAGCCTCTGTCAGTCCTTGCTCCTGAGACAGCTGTAGCTGGAGAAGGAGAAGATTATTTCCTATCTTTGTTTGGTGATTCAGAGAAATTTGCTGCACACTCATTCCAGCCAGAGAAAACCTGGAAGCACTTTTCCATGATTCTTGAAGATGTGAGCCAATCTAGATCCAGGTACATATTCTATTTGAACTATTTAATATCTTCTCTTGGGATAGAAGCTACTTTATTTCAGTAGAAAATTTTATTTCTTTTTTTTTAATGTTTATTTTTGAGGGAGAGACAGAAAGAGTGCAAGCAGGGAAGGGGCAGAGGAGGGAGGGAAACACAGAATCCAAAGCAGGCTCCAGGCTCTGAGCTGTCAGCACAGAGATTGATGCAGAGCTTGAACTCACGAATCATGAGGTCATGACCTGAGTCGAAGTTGGATGCTTAACCGACTGAGCCACCCAGGTGCCCCAGAAAATGTTATTTCTAATGTGTTGTTACATCCATGATTTTATCTAAAACCCTAAGCAGTTTATTGAAATACAACTGTTTCATGTTCTGAACAATGATAAGAAATCAATGTAGCTTTCTAGGGAACCAAACAAGGGTGCTGATTTTTCAAAGATGCCAGAGAAAATACACTGCAGAATCCCTACAAATAAAGTCAAGTTTATTCCTTAGTATTGAGAAATCATTCAGATGGATTTAGTATCTTTTTTTCTCTTCCACTAGCCTCTTGAGTTCAAGATATAAGGAGAAAGGAGGACTTATCATTGATCCATTTTTATGGTTGTTGGTATATATGGCAAAAAGAATTATCAAGAAGAAGGTTGATATTAGAACTAAAATAAAAGAGCAGATTCGTCTATACATTTACTTAACTCTGCTTTTCTTGTTGCTTTAACAACAGATAGAATTATGAATTATTAGTCATAAACACATGTTGACAGAGGGTGTTAGAAGGCTAAAAGAAGTTGTTAGCCAGGTTTGAAGATCAGACATAAAGGAAACTATTTTCCCCCTTAGGTCACGTTTCCTAAAATCACCCACTATTACCATTCAACTGTAGTGAATACGTAAGTGTTCTCTCAATCATCCAAAAACACTTCATCAAATTATTCATTCAGTATCTATCTACCATGTTAAAAATGATGACTAATTTGGGGCAAAAATTCAAAAACTTGTTAATATGGTTTTAAGAACTTTCACTCAGGTAGATCAGAGAGGACCTGCAGGTATAAGGATTGAGAGAGAGGCAAATAATGTATCAAGGCATTTAGAGAATTTTCTCCCAGCCAAGAATGATATGGGGAGATTTTGTGAAGGAGATATCATTTAGAATTATCTTGGAAAGATAAGTAAATTTGGGGTATGCAAATTTGGAGTCTTTGAGATCACTCTAGATCACTTGTCTGCAACCCTACCTACACAACTGAATCATCTGAGTTTTCAATGCTCTGACCCTACCCTAGACTCTGAGTCAAATTTCCTAATGATGGAATAGAGCATGGTATTTTTTTAAACTCCATTGTAATTCTAACACACAGCCAAAGTTGAAAACCACTATCTTAGAGCAAATGAACAGCATAAACAAGGTGAAGGAGGGAGAAAAAGCTAGGATCTAGGAGATATAAGGCATTTTACAGCATTGCTACACTAAGCAGTGTATCAATTGGTGTAACAGGGTTGTAGGAGCCAGGGTTGGGGAGTGATCACAGTAAGCCTTGAATACCAGGCTGAGGAATTTGATCTTCACAATGGGTAATGGGAAGCAATGGGAAAATTTCAAACAAAGGAGTAACAGGATCATGATTCAGAACATTTAATTGTGGCAATGAATATTATGAATGAATGTTGGAGTAACATATTGTCAAATGCATTTTATGCATCTATTGAGATGATCGTATGGCTTTTCTTTCTCAATATTAAAACAACCCTTTGCTCTTAAAATAAACTACATTTGATCACAATGTTAATCCTTTTAATATATTGTTGAGTTTGACTGGCTAAAATTTTGTTTCAAATTTTTACATCTATGTTTGTGAAGAGTATTGATCAGTAGTTTTCGTCTTTTAATGTCTTCATCTGCTTTGGCATCAGGGTAAAACTTGCCTCATAGGATGAGTTGGTATATAGTTCCACCTCTTTCATTTTCTAGCTGAGTTTCTGTAGGAGTGATTTCTTCTTAAAAATTTTATAGACGTCATCAGCAAAGCATTATAAAGTTTCTCCGTGGAAGGTTTTTACCTACAAATCCTATTTCTTTAAAATAGGTATCAGGATATTGTGGTTATCTATTTCTTCTTGAGTAAACTTGTATATTTTGTGTCTTTCAGGAAATTTTTCCATTTCATCTAAGTGGTCAGATTTATTTTCATAAACCTGTTCATGATATTCCCTTATTATCATATTAGTATCTATAGAATCTGTAGTGATGTCACATTTCTTGTTGCTGATACTGGCCAATGTGTCTCCTTTCTTTTTCCTGATCATTCTTGCCTTAGAGTTATCAGCTTTATTGAACTTCTCAAAGAACCAGGGTTTGGTTTCATTGGTTTTCTGTGTTTTTTTTTTTGTTTTCTGTTTCATTGATCTTTCTTTCTGATATGTATTTACTGCCTTCTTCCTTCTTTAGGTTTCATTTTCTTCTTTTTCTAGTTTCAAAAGGTGGAATCTGAGATCTTTAAGTTGATACCTTTTCTCTTCTAATATAAGCATTTAGTAAATTTCCCTCTAAGTACAGCTTTAGTGGCATCCCACAAATTTGATATGTTGCATTTTCATTTATTTCAAAATACTTTCTAACTTTCATTTAAGTTCTTCTTTGATCTTTGTATAGTAAGAAGTATATTGTTTAGCTCCCAAATATTTTACAAATTTGCCAGTTCTAGTGATTTTCCAAATATGTCTTTTTTTTAAATCAATTTCTAATTAAATTATATAACAGTCAAAGAACATACTTTGTATGGTTTGAGTCTTTTTAAAGGCACTGAGACTTTTTTATAGCCAGGACATTGTTTACCCTGGTAAATGTTCTGGGCACACTTACAAATAATTTATATTCTGATGTTGTTGAGTAGAGTATGTTATAAATGTTGATCAGGTCAAAGTTAGTTGATGGTATTCAGTCTCCTGTCTTTCTATTGAGGTCCTTTACCCATTAGGTTATTGGCCTTTTTGCTCTTGAGATATATGATTTTCTTATATATTTTGGCTATTAAGCCTTATCAAATATATAGTTTGCAAATATGTTTTCTCATTCTATGAGTTGCCTTTTCATTTTGTTAAGTATTTCCTTTGCTATGTAGAAGCATTTTAGTTTGATGTAATCTCACTTGTTGATATTTGTTTTTGTTGCCTGCAGTTTTGGTGTAATATCTAAGAAATTATTGAGAAGACTAATATCAAGAATATTTACCTCTTTTTTCTATGAGTTTTATGTTTCAAGTTTTTTATTAATTCTTTATGCCATTTTGAGTTGATTTTTGTGTATGGTATAACATAGGGGTCCGATTTCATTCTTTTACATATGGATATCCAGTCTTCCATCATTCATTGAAGAAACTATTCTTTCCCCATTGCGTGGCTTAGGCACTCTTGTTGAAGATCAATTGACCTTAATTTCCATGTATGGGTTTGTTTGGGGACTGTCTATTCTATTCCATTGGCCTACATGTCTGTTTTTATATCAATACCATACTGTTTAATTATGTTAATTTTATAATATAATGTGAGGTCAGAAAACATAATATCTCTAGCTTTGTTCTTGCTTGAGATTGCTTTCTCTATTTGAGGTCTTTTGTAGCTCCATATGAATTTTGAGACTTTTTTTTCAACTTCTGTAAAAAAAAGTCATTGGGATCTTGATAGAGATTCCATTTTACATTTAAAATTATTATCTGCATATTCTACACCTCTGTCGTTACCTTCCTTTCTCTCTCTCGAATAATCAGACTATATTGTTTCTCTGGGTAACATTATCTTCATTTCTTTCTCTCACCTCCTACCATATTCTCTTTTGCTCTCTGAATTAAACCTTTTAGTCTCTCTGTCTGGTCAATGTTTGATTTCTCTTTCATCCCACCCCTGTCATTTCTCTCTTTGATATGCTCTTCCATTAGCACATAGGAATTCCATAAGAAGATGAGAGAGAGAAAGGGGGTGAAGGGGTACATGAACAAATTATAGCTGAGAACTTCCCTAATCTGGGGGAAGGAAACAGGTATTGAAATCCAAGAGGCACAGAGAACTCCCCTCAGATGAAACTTGAATCGATCTTCTGCATGACATATCATAGCGAAATTGGCAAAATATAAGGATAAACAGAGAATTCTGAAAGCAGCTAGGGATAAAAGGGGCCTAACATACAAAGGGAAATCTGTCAGAGTAGTTGCAGACCTATCTACTGAAACTTGGCAGGCCAAAAAGGAATGGCAGGAAATCTTTAAATGTGATGAACAGAAAAAATATGTAGCCAAGAATCCTTTATCCAGCAAGCCTGTCATTCAGAATAGAAGGAGAGATAAAGATTTTCCCAAAAAACAAAAATTCAAGGAATTCATCACCACTAAACCAGCCCTACAAGAAATCCTAAGGGGGACTCTATGAGGGAAATGTTGCAAGGAACACAAGGTACCAGAGACAACACTACAAGCATGAACCCTACAGAGAACACAATGACTCTAAACCCATATTTTTCAATAACAACACTGAATGTAAATGGACTAAATGCTCCAATCAAAAGACATAGGGTATCAGAATGGATAAAAAAAAACATGATCCATCTATTTGCTGTCTACAAGAGACTCATTTGAGACCTTCAGATTGAAAGTAAGGGGATGGAGAAATATCTATCATGCTACTGGAAGTCAAAAGAAAGCTGGAGTAGCCATACTTCTATCAGAAAAACTGGACTTTAAAGCAAAGGCAGTACAAGAGATGAAGAAGGGCATTATATAATAATTACAAGGCCTATGCATCAGGAAAAGCTAACAATTATAAATGTCTACTCACCGAATTCAGAAGCACCCAAATACATAAAACAATCACAAACAGAAATAATCTTATTGAAAAGAATGTGCTAATAGCAGGGGACTTTAATACTCCACTTGCAGCAATGGATAGATCAACTAGACAGAAAATCACTAAAGAAAATATGGATCTGAACGACAGATTGGACCAGATGGATTTGACAGATATATTTAGAACTCTACATCCTGAGGCTAGGGAATTCACTTTCTTCTCAAGTGTGCATGGCACATTCTCCAACATAGACCACATACTGGGTCATAAAGCAGCCCTCAATAAATATAAAAGAATTGAGATCATACCATGCACACGTTCAGATCACAATGCTATGAAACTTGAAATCAATCACAGGAAAAAGTCTGGAAAACCTCCAAAAACATGGAGGTTAAAGAACACCCTACTAAAGAATGAATGGCCAATCAGGCAATTAGAGAAGAAATTAAAAAATATATGGAAACAAATGAAACTGAAAATACAGCAATCCAAACTCTTTGGGATGCAGCAAAGGCAGTTCTAAGAGGAAAGTACATTGCAATCCAGGCCTATTTCAACAAACTAGAAAAAGCACAAATACAAAATCTAACAGCGCACCTAGAGGAAATAGAAAGGGAGCAGCAAGAGCACCCCAAACCAAGCAGAAGAAGAGAAATAATAAAGAACAGGGCAGAAATAAACAATACAGAATCCAAAAAAGCAGTTGAACAGTTCGATGAAACCAAGAGTTGGTTTTTTGAAAAAATAAACAAAACTGATAAACCTGTAGCCAGGCTTCTCAAAAAAGAAAAGACAGAGCACCCAAATAGACAAAACCACAAATGAAAATGGATTTATTGCAATTGATCCCTCAGAAATATAAGCAATTATCAGGGAATACTATGAAAAATTACATGCCAACAAACTGGACAACCTAGAAGAAAAGGACAAATTCCTAAACACACACACACTACCAAAATTCAAATGGGAAGAGATAGAAAATCTGAACAGACCCATAACTAGTGGAGAAATTGAATCAGTTATCAAAAATCTCCCAAAAAATAAGAGCCCTGGGTCAGATGGCTTCCCTGGGGAATTCTACCAGACATTTAAAGCAGTTAATACCCATTCTTCTCAACCTATTCCAGAAAACAGAAATGGAAGGAAGACTTCCAGACTCATTCTACAAAGCCAGCATCACTTTGATTCCCAAACAGACAGAGACCCAGCAAAAAAAGAGAACTACAGGCCAATATCCTTAATGAATATGGATGCAAAAATCCTCAACAAGAGACTTGCAAATCAAATTCAACAGCATATAAAAAGAATTATCCACCATGATCAAGTGGGATTCATTCCGGGGTTACAGGATTGGTTCAATATTTGCAAACCAATCAATGTGATACATCACATTAACAAAAGAAAAGATAAAAACCATATGATCCTGTTGATAGATGCAGAAAAAGCATTTGACAAACTACAGCATCCTTTCTTAATAAAGACCCTCGAGAAAGTCGGGATAGAAGGAGCTTACTTAAACATCATAAAAGCCATTTGTGAAAAGCCCACAGCTATATCATCCTCAATGGAGAAAAACTGAGAACTTTTCCCCTGAGATCAGGAACACGACAGGGATGTCCACTCTCACCACTGTTGTTTCACATAATGCTGGAAGTCCTAGCATCAGCAATTAGACAACAAAAGGAAATAAAATGTATCAGAATTGGCAAAAGTGAAGTCAAACTTTCACTTTTCACAGATGACATGATACTCTACATGGAAAACCTGACAGACTCCACCAAAAGCCTACTAGAACTGATCTAGAAATTCAACAAAGTTGTGGGGTACAAAATCAATGTACAGAAATTGGTTGCATTTTTATGCACCAATAATGAAGCAAAAGAAAGAGAAATCAAGAAGCTGATCCCATTCACAATTGCACAAAAAACCCATAAAGTACCTAGGAATAAACCTAACCAAAGATGTAAAAGATTTGTATGATGAAAACTGTAGAAAACTCATGAAGAAAATTGAAGAAGACACAAAGAAATGGGAAAACATTCCATGCTCATGGATCCGAAGAATAAATATTGTTAAAATGTCATTACTACCCAAAGCAATCTACACATTCAGTGCAATCCCAATCAAAATTGCACCAGCATTCTTCTCAAAGCTAGAACAAACAATCCTAAAATTTGTATGGAATCACAAAAGACCCCAAATAGCAAAAGTAATATTGAAGAAGAAAACCAAAATGGGAGGCATCAAAATCTCAGACTTTAGCCTCTACTACAAAGCTATAATCATCAAGACAGTATGGTATTGGCACAAAAACAGACACATAGACCAATGGAATAGAATAGAGAACCCATAATTGGACTCACAAATGTATGGCCAATTAATCTTTCACAAAGCAGGAAAGAGTATCCAATGGAAAAAAAGACAGCCTCTTTAACAGATGGTGCTGGGAGTACTGGACAGCAACATCCAGAAGAATGAAACTAGACCACTTTCTTACACCATACACAAAAATAAACTCAAAATGGGTGAAGGACCTGAATGTGAGACAGGAAACGATCAAAAACCCTAGAGGAGAGAGCAGGAAACAGCCTCCTTGACCTCAACCGCAGCAATTTCTTACTCAACACATCCCCAAAGGCAAGGGAATCAAGAGCAAAAACGAACTATTGGGACCTCATCAAGATAGAAATCTTCTGTACTGAAAAGGAAATAAGAAAACTAATAGGCAACCGATGCAATGGGAAAAGATAGTTGCACATGACATATCGGATAAAGGCCTAGTATCCACAATCTATAAGGATCTCACAAAATTTCACACCCGAATAACAAATAATCTAGTGAAGAAATGGGCAGAAGACATGAAGAGACACTTCTCCAAAGAGGACATCCAGATGGCCAACAAACACATGAAACGATGCTCAGCATCACTCATCATCAGGGAAATACAAATCAAAACCACACTGAGATACCACCTCACTCTGGTCAGAGTGGCTTAAAATGAACAAATCAGGAGACTATAGATGCTGATGAGGATGTCGAGAAATGGGCACCCTCCTACACTGTTGATGGGAATGTAAACTGGTACAGCCACTCTGGAAAACAGTGTGGAGGTTCCTCAAAAAACTATCAGTAGAACTCCTCTATGACCCACCAATAGCACTGCTGGGGATTTACCCAAGGGATACAGGAGTGCTGATGCAAAGGAGCACATGTACCCCAATGTTCATAGCAGCACTTTCAACAATAGCCAAATCATGGAAACAGCCTAAATGTCCATCAACTGATAAATGGATCAAGATGGGGTTTATATATACAATGGAATACTACATGGCAATGAGAAAGAATGAAATCTGGCCATTTGTAGCAACGTGGATGGAACTCGAGGGTGTTATGCTAAGCGAAATAAGTCAGGCAGAGAAGGACGGATACCATATGTTTTCACTCATGAGTGGAACAGAAGAAACTTAACAGAGGATCATGGTGGAGGGAAAGGGGAAAAAATAACTGGGGAGAGGGAGGGAGGCAAATCATGAGAGAGACTCTTGAATACTGAGAACAAACTGAGGGCTGATGGGGGTAGGGGAGAGGGGAAGGGGGATGATGGGCATGGAGGAGGGCACTTGTTGGGATGAGCACTGGATGTTATATGGAAACCAACTTGACAATAAACTATAAAAGAAAAATAAATAAATAAATAAATAAATAAATAAAAGCTTAAGTTGACCTTAAAAAATAAAAAAATAAATTCCAATCTTCCATATATGCAAAAAAATAATAAAATTACAAAAAAATAAAATAAAATAAAATAAAATTATTATCAATAGGTAAAAACTTACTGTTTCCTGGGCTTCTAAGTGGCTCAGTCAGTTGAGCATCTGACTCTTGATTTTGGCTTAGGTCATGATCTCACTGTTCATGAGTTCAAGTCCCACATTGGCCACATTGACAATGCAGAGTCTGCTTGGGATGTTCTCTCTCCCCCTCTCTACCCCCTACCCTCTCCTGCTCAAGCTCATTCTCTCTCTCACTCTCTCTCTCTCTCTCTCTCTCTCTCTCAATCAATAAATAAATAAACTTTAAAAAACCTTACTATTGGCATTTTACTTGTTTTGTTTTTGCAGTTCTTTTGTTTTTGTCTTCCTCTCTTACTGTCTTATTATTTGATAAATTTCTATAATGATTTTATTTAATTCCTTTCTCTTTTGTATATCTACTATGAGGTTTTTGTGGTTATCATAATGCTTGTATAAATCTTCTTATAATTTTAACTGTCTATCTTAATTTGATAATTACTTAAGTTCAATTGAATACAAAAATTCTACATTTTTACCTCACATACATAGTTTGTGTTCTTGAAGTCAGAGTTGACTTTTTTTAATCATGTGAATCCTTTACCAAATTTTCATGGTTATAGGTATTCTTAATACTTTTATTCTAACTTTTATGTTTGGTTATGAGTAATTTGTGCACCATCACAAGTGTCATATTATTTTGCATATGAATATGTATATATTGAATATTGAATGTATATATTGAATGGTAAAGGTATATATGTGTATATATGTGTATATAGTATATACCATTTTACCATTATATATTTATATATATATATATATATATATACACACACACATACATACACACACATATATACCTTTACCACTGAGATTTTTATTTCCCTATACTTTCATGTTGCTGTTCAGTGTGTTTTTTCAATTAAAAATTAAAGAATTCCCTTAAGCTATTATTGTAAGGAAGGTTTCAGGGTGACAAATTCCCTTCATTGTTTGTCTTGGAAAGACTTTATCTCCCTTTCACTTTTAAAGGATAGCTTTGAAAAGTGTAAAGTATATATGTTTGGCAATTTTTTTCTTTCAATCCTTTGAATATACCATCCCACTTTCTCCTGGCCTACACAGTTTGTGTTGAAAAATTCGCTTATAGTGTTATGGTGGTTTCCCTGTATGTGATTAATCTTTTTTCTTTTTTCTCTTGCTGTTTTTGGGAGACTTAATTATGATGTGCTTTGGTGTAACTTTCTTCAGTAATTCTATGCTTGGACTTTGTTAAGTTTTCTTTGAATTGCATATTTATAGACTCACAACTTAAAAATTTTAGAAAATTGTAAGCAATTACTTCATAAAATATTTTTCTGTCCTCTTTCTCTTCTCCTGTAGGGACTCCAGTTACACATGTACTAGGCCACTTGAAGTTATCCCACTGTTCACCTATGCTCTGTTCTTTTTTTAATCTTTGTGTTTGTGTGTGTGTGTGTGTGCGTGTGTGTGTGTGTGATTTTGGATAACATCTATTGTTATATCTTCAAATTCACTAATGTTTTAATCTGCAGTGACTAATCTTGTTCCATCCCATCTAGTGTATTTTTACTTCAGCCATATCTCTATTACCATTCAGTATTTCCTCTAGTTTTTTGTATATACAAAATATAGTTAAGAGAACTTTTCCTTTTCTTCTATTTCTGGCCTCTTTGGCTATTCTGGATAAGTTTTGACTTATTGATTTGCCTCCTTAGTATGGATTGTATTCTCTAATTTATTCACATGCCTGGTAATTTTTAGGAGATGACAGAAATTTTCAGTTTTACTTTATTTGAATGCTGGAATATTTTTGTCTTTCTATAAATATTCTTGAACTTTGTTCTGGAAATAAATTAAGTTACTTGGAAATACTTTGAGACTTTGGGACTTGCTTTTAAAATGTGTTAGGTGGCAGCAGAGCAATGTCTAGTCTATGACTAATTAATCTTCCCTATTGAAGCAAGACTCTTCTAGGCACTCCTCCCAATACCCCGTGAACTGTGAGGTTTTTCAGTCTGGCTGATGGGAACAGACATATTTCCCTGATCTTGGAGGAGGTTTGAATGCTGTTCTCCCTAATCCTTTCAAGTGGTATTGTTATCCAGTCTTGGAGGGTTTACTCAGATGCATGTGCTAATTAAACCTCTGCTGAATACTTAAAAGGGAATGTTCTGAAAATTTTCCAGAATTTTCTCTTTATGCAGCAATCCCCTCTCCAGTACTATGCCTGTCACCTCTTGCCACCTTGGTCTCTCCAGGCTCTCAGCTCCATATTCTCAAGTGAGAGAATCCACCAGGCAGTAAGTACCTGGTTCGACATCTCCATGACACAGCCTGGAAACTCTCTGAAGACAGTAGTCTGGAAAAGTTTTAAAGCATACCTCATGTATTTTCTGTCTTTTGGGGATCACTACTCTTCAGTGGCCAGTAGCCAATATCTTGAAAAACATTGGTTCATATAATTTCTTCCATATTTTTAGTTGTTTCAGGTGGGAGGTCAAATACGGTTTCTGTTACTGCATCTCAGCTGGAAACAGAAGCCTCTTCTCAATTTGATTGTTTTCAATAAAATATGCTGTTTCTTTCCTACTGTCACTCATCATCTCTAAAGATGTTTAATATATTCCATCAGGAGGAAAAAAGAGTAGACAAATAAACAAAATGGAGACATTATTAGAATTTTCACTAGCTATGCATGATCTTTCTCCCTACATCTAAGACTATATATTAGCTTCCAGGTCAGTTCTAGACTCCTCAAGAGTAACCAAACTACATTAAGAAGGCTACCTTCCCACCCATTCTCATTCTCTACATCTCCCCAGGCAATTCTTTATTCTGTATTTCTAGAATCAGGATGGTAGTAAGCTGTGGACTGAGATGGGCCTCGCCAAGATAATGAACTGAATCAAACTCCCTGAGTCTTCCCAAGTTTGTCTTTTAAAAACTCATGAGGTCTTAAATGCTGCACCCCTTCATCAGACCCCCACAGACATCTATAAACACAGGTGCCAACCTATACAGAGAATGTTAGGTAGATGTTTATTGGAAGAACTGATACTCTAAGGTAATTTCAGCAAACTTTAAAGTTGTAGAAACCTTAATGTAGATAAGTAGCATGAAGCTATCAAGAAGAACTCAAGAACTAGATAAATTAGGGCTTAAATAATGGAAAGTGGTTGTTTTTTAAAAAGTTACATAGCCATATGTCTCTTCAATCTCTTTACTAATCAGTTCCATACAAAGACTCCTGACAGAATGATTGGTACATCATTCTACACTCTCAGCAAATCATAACTTATAAGCAAAGGTCTGAAGTTACTTTTCTACTAAAGAAAAGTGGAAAGCCTTATTGTAAAGAGAAAAGGATAACTACTAAAGTCTGTGTGACAGCCTCACCTCTGCGAATTTCTATGTACTGTGTGAAGTATTTTCCTATAGCTTTTGGCCTAATATCAAAAGGAAGACAAATGAAGTGATTAGCCCTGACATGGGTGATGTTATTTTTTCTTATGACAAGCTAATTTATTCTATTTATGTGCATAAAATAAAATTTAAGATCAATGAATAAACAGTTCACTTAAATAATGAACAGTTTTTGAAGAGCAACTGTGCATATTTCATTACATGTATGATAACAAAAAGACAACTGAACTATTCTAGGGTCTTATCTGTTTAAAAGTAAAACTCAAAATAGCACTCATCTACAATGCAAAAAAAGCAAGTTTGAAAATCAAAAAGGTATCTTGTCAAGAAATTAAAATATCTCACAAAGAATTCAATAACAGTAGGATCACATGACATAGAGGAATTCTAGACAAAGAAGAGTAAAATGTTAACAATTTAGTAAGAACCATAATGATAATGCAAAAGAAAAAATGGTTTACTCAAGTTACTCAAAGGTAAATCTCTACAAAAATGCCATTCTCATACAATGCAATGGGAATATGAAATGAGACCACTATTTTTAAAGCAGTTTGGTAGTGTATGTTGAGATTTAATGGATGTTTACATCTCTATTCTCACAATTCCTCTTCTAGGAGAGGAAACTCAAAGTGATAGCCTGACATTTGGAGCCATTTTCTCCTCAAATCAGTTGTTAATCTGAAGCCAGCAGCCAAGAAGCTGAGAAGTTAATCATATATTGGCAGTCTCATAGGACTGGTGAATAAATATTGAGATTCTGGGCCTATCAAGAAGGAGGACCATTGACAAACAACCTAGGCTTTCAGTTGGAACTTCAAAGGGTCACCCAAGACTAAGAATTTACAAGGCATACACAATAATAAAAGTTGACCAAAAACTAAGGTTAAAAATGGACACTAAAAACAGGCCTACATGGTGCAGATATTATGGTTATCTGACAGGGATGTTAAAATAACAATGACTAAATATTCAAGGAATTAAATGACAAAATAAGTATTTTATTCGTTTATTTTCTTATTAAATTATCAAACGGAAATTCTAGAAGTAAAAATTCTAATAAGAGAAATTACTATTTCAGAAATAGGTAGGTTTAACAATATATTTGATGCAACACAAGAGAGAATTGTTGCACTAAAGCATTCTCAGAAGAAAATACCCAGACTGAATTGCAAAGACCTTAGAAGAACAGAAACAAGCATACCATTATAAATAGAGAAAGATTTTTTAAAAATTGAACTATTTGTAACTGAAGTCCCTTAAGGGGAGGAGACACAGATTAAGATAGAACAGTATTAGTCAAAATACAACATGGAAGTTTCCCAACCTAATGAAAGATATCAAGCCACAATTGCAAGAAGCACTACCAACTCCCAGAAAGATAAAAAGCAGAAAAATAAAAACCCAAACCTCTGGGTACATTGTAGAAAAACTTATAAAACAAAAGACATAAGGAAAATCTTAGAGAAAAAAGACACCTTCAAAGGAAAAACAAAAGATTGGTAGTGGTTTATCATTAGAAAAATAGAAGACAACAGATGACAGAAAACAGAAGACTCTGGCAACATTTCTAGCACACAAGTTAAAAATTTATAAGAAGCGTATATTAGTTTTCTATTGCTGCTGTAACAAAGAATCACCAATATAGGAACTTAAAGTGACATGAATAGTACTCATTTATTACTGCAAAGTTCTTCTTCCAAAAATATGTGTTATGTATTTAAATGTTATTTTAGAAATACTATTAACTCCATCATAACAATGTAAAACAACCTTATAGAAATGGAAAAAATAATATGGATAGTCAATTCACAGAACAAAACTGTGTGGCCAATAAATAGTTTATTCAACTTCACTATAATCATGGAAAAACAAATTAAAATAACGATGAGATACCATTTTGTACCCATGATATAGAAAATGTTAAGAAATTTGAAAATTTCAAGTGTTAGGAAGGATGTGGGGAACAAGAAGAGGGACTACCAACACTTGCATAGACAGTGGGTAAAGCATGCAATAGCATGAATTGTCACAAGTCTTGTGGTAAATCCTGCATGGTTGCAGTTTAAACAAAGCTAGAAAGTAGGAAAAAAAAGAAATTAACAAGGGTGACAGATTATGTATGGCATTGTTCCCATGCTATGAAGCTGGTGTTTTCTCTGGAAGTAAATGGTCAGATATTGAAGAGTTTACCCTTGTACAAAGATTACTCTGGAAGCACAGTTGAGACTAGTTAGAAGGGTACAAGACTGGAGAAACAAGTTAAGACTGTTATAATATCACACAGAGGCGATGGGAGCCTAATGAAGATAGCAGCAATAGGGATGGAGAAAAAGGGATGTATATAGGAGAATATAGGGATAGAATCAATAGTATGTGGTTACAGATAAGGCAAGGTTAAGAGAGTGCAAAAGTAATGGAAATTTCAGGCATGGGCAACAGAATTAAATGATGATGCAATTCACTAGAATAAGTTTCCCACTCTTCCCAAATGATGTGTTCAATTTGGGGAATGATGATTCAGAGGCACCTTCAGAGTCTGTGTTCAATTGTTTCTATGGGTTCCAAGCTCAGCTGGAAAGTCTAAGCAAGAGATTTAGATTTAGCAGTCATTGGTGTATTAATGGTTATTGAAGCCTTATTCATAGATGATATCACATATATGGAGTGTGATGAGATAAAAGAGGGTTAAGGACAGAATCCAGGGATCAATATCTGAGAGATGGGTGAAAAAGAAAAATTTGAAAAAGAGACTAAAAAGAAAAAAGAGAGAGACAGAGAGACTGAAAAGGAGCAACCAGATTGATAGAAGGAAAACTTTGGACTTGGTTAAACAAGAAAAGAGTTCCAAAAAAGAAGGCATATCTGGCAGAGGCAAATATCACAGAGACATTAAGACAAAGACTGAGTTGGTGGGAATGTAAGTTGGTACAGCCACTGTGGAAAACAGTATGAAAGTTCCTCAAAAAATTAATATCAATGTGACCTAGCAATTCTACTTCTGGGTATATACCCAAGAATGAAAACAATCTCAAGAGATAGATATATGGCACCCCTATGTTTATTGCAGCATTATTTACAATAGCCAAGATAATGGAAGTAACTTAAGTGTCCATCAGTAGATGAATGGATAAAGAAAATGTGGTGTGTATATATATATATATATATATATATATATATATATATATATATAAATCTTACTCATCCATAAAAAAGAAAGAAACCTTACCATTTGCAACAACATGAATGGACCTAGAGAGTATACTTCTAAATGAAATAAGTAAGACAGAGAAATACAAGTATCATATGACTTCACTTATTTGTGCAATCTAAAAAACAAAACAAACAAAGAAAACAGAAATAGACTCATAGATAGGGAAAACAGACTGTTGGTTACCAGAGTTTCAAGGGCTTGGGGCTAGGTGAAATAGGTGAAGGGGATTAAGAGGTACAAACTTTGAATTATAAAATAAATCATGCTGATGTAATATACAGCATAGAGAATATAGTCAATAATACTGTAATAACTTTGTATGGTGACACATGGTAACTAGACTTATCATGGGGATGATTTTGTAATGTGTAAAAATATTGAATCACTATGATGTACACTTGCAACTAATAGGATATTGTATGTCAATTATACTTCAATAAAAATACTGTATTACATATTTGACAGTTGCTAAGAGAGTTGATCTTAACATTTTTTTCTCACAAGAAAAATATGTAACTATGTTAACTAGTGGATGTTAACTAGTCCCGTGGAAATCATATTTCAATGTATACAAATATCAAATCAATATGTTGTAAACCTGAAACTAATATAATGTTTTTCAATTATGTCTCAATAAAAAGTAAGTAACCACTCAACTTATCTCAGTTTACCAACCAAGAGGATATTGGTCATCTTGGTCTAAGGCAGAAGTAGATGGTAGTGGATTGAGGAGTGAATAAAAGGTAAAGAATTTACTGACATAGTCTTTCCAAAAGGTTGATTGTAATAGCAGTATTAAGTGAAGATGGAGGAAGATTTTTTTAAGGTGGTAGCAGTTTGAGGATACATATATATTTGGGGAGAAGGAGCAGTGTGGAAAGAGAGTTTAGTATTAAAGGACAAAAGGAAAATAACAAATGGACTGAGATGCTGAAGCAGCAGGAGGAGGTGGTGAGCAGAGGGTTTCACTGTAGATGGGAGAAGGGCCCCTCTTCCACTGTAACAAGATGAGCTGGAACAGAGAAGAGGTAAAGTGGGTATGAGTGAATCTGCTTCTAAGTGGAAAGCAGGAAAACAGACTTCTCTCTAATGGTCCTGTTTTCTTAGTGAGATTATTTGCTGAGAGCAAGGATGGAGATATGAGGCAGGTATTTGTACATTATTGGGGGAATAACGGACCATGCTGGTTTAGCTCATAAAGAACACAACTTGCTAAGACACACACACACACACACACACACACACACACACACACACACCTTGCTGCCAATTACTAAGGGAATCGTTAAGAGCCCACCTGTGGTTGAAGACCAGTTTATTCTGTGGCAGCAATTTATCCGTGTGTGTGTGTGTGTGTGTGTGTGTGTGTGTGTGTGTGTACATATTTTCTAGCAGTAGTCGACCACCAGGCTTAAACAATTTGAATGTTTGCATCGAATCTCTTTGAAAATGCGTTAGTTGAGTGAGATAGAAGAACAAGTGCTAACATTTATTGAGTAATCTTGGACACGGCAATCTCTCTAAACCTCAGTTTCCTTGTCTGTAAAATGGGACTAAAAATAGTACTTGTCTCACTGGTTTGTTGTGAGAATTACATGAAATATTAGTGTCCCTCAATTTTTTTTACCATGACCTTCAGTAAGAGGATTAAATGAATATCTTTGAGTTCACAATGCCTTTCCCAAAATATTTGCGGGCTTAGTGTGTTTCAAAATTCATAATTTGGGGGATTTGAGGAAAGTAAAATGATGACAAGAACACATATTACATAATACCCCACAGAGCTTAGAAAGTATCCAAAGTCAAACATTAATCTTTCCACAGCCAAACATAATTAATATTCACACAAACCACAAATGAAGCTATAAAGAGCCTCCCAAGAGTTTCAGATCAGATTTTGCCACCAAAAGAATTCAGGTCAGATTTTTCTTCAAATGTGTATATTTTTGTCAGGTTTTTATTTAAATTCCAGTTAATTGACATACAGTGCAATATTAGTTTCAGGTATAGAATTTAGTGATTCATCACTTACATACAATACCCAGTGCTCATCACAATATCAAATGTGTGGGGTTTTTTTTAAGTTTGGGGGTTTTTAAGAATTTTTTTGATTTTGGAATTGTCGATATGAAATTGCAGTTATAGATATAATCTTTACAAAGCACCCAGACATAATAATGATCAATTATTCTTATTGGCATTTCATTTTTAAAATGATAGCTATAACCCACCAAAGTGATTTCAAGAAGTACTGTTAGGCTGTGACCCACACTCTAAGAAATGCTAACATATAAATGTTTAGCCTGGTCTCTGCTACGCAATAGGCTTTCAACACATTAGAGGAAAAAATTATCATCTTATATTTGTATTATATTTTAAGTTTGCAGAAATCTTTTAAGCGTGTTGTTGCTATTCATCTTCACAGTAACTTTATCAGAAATAATATAAATGGTTTAACTTTCATCTTTATTTATTTGGTAGTTTCATGTCTCAGTGCGTTTATGATGAACAGAAGGAAATTTAAATAATGATAAACACATCTTCCTATGGCATTTATACCTTGACACCTAAAGCACTTTTTAACTTTTCTTTAATTATTTTATGTGAAAGAGATAACTTTGTTACATAGTTAAACAAACAGAACTAAGAGATCAAGCCATTTGTCTTTGATTATAAAATACACTATTTCTACATAGACTGTGTTCAATAGACTATACAGCTATTTGAACGTTGTACTTTCAAAGCATATTATTCAGTACTTAAAATGAGCTAACGACACATTTCTGTAAAGTCACCTTATAATCTTTGTGTTTTATTTTTTAGTGCTCTTGGAGACATTAAAATAGCTGAAGTAAATGTCAAGGGTTTGTTTGTGAAGCTCATTAACTCTTCCCTTGACAAAGAACTGGAGATTGGAGGTCATATTCTCCAGCAAAATGTGAATGGACAAACAATCTCTTTGTACCGCTTCTTTCCAAACATCATAATGCAGGCCAATTGCACAGTAACAGTGAGTGTCAGATATAAAAGCTATGATGCTATGAACTAGAATCATACAGGAAAAACTCATTTATCCAGCCAGACTGGCTCAGCACCAGTTGTTTCTTCATCATTTGATCTCTATTAAAAATGTGATTTCTCATTATTGTTGGATATTTGTGCCAGTTTGTCCATCCCTGGATGTAAATTAATATCCATAATTCAATTTTCATTGCTTTCCTCAATTTGGTGGACAGTACCTTTTTTTTTTTTTTATGATTTCACTATTAAAGTGAAATGCTTAGGTTCCTAAAACTAAGCAAACATAATCCTGAAAAGAAAAGCAAAGAGATTGTTTGCTTAAAGAACAGGTAATTAGTTGATGCTGGAAGGTTTCCTATCTTTCTTGTGCTTTCCTTTAAGCCATGTACAGTAGCTTGGTGTTACACAGCTGATATTATATATTATATGGTCATATTTTAAAACCTCATGTGTTCAAAATGACACATTGCCATGACCCCCTGACATATACAAAACTATGTGAAGCTGCAATGGCATTTGTCATTAACAAACCATTTTCTTACAGGTGTGGGCAGCTGAATCTGAAGCAAAGCATCAGCCACCATCAGATTTTCTTTGGAGAGAACAAAACAAGTTTAAAACAAGCCCAGATTGTACAACAATTCTGTGCAAACCTAACGGTGAAGTCAGTGTCTGATTCTCAATAATAGCTTTTACAAGAATGGAGAGCTCTACTTAGGATCCCCTTCTCCTCTTACCTGACTCAATTATTTTCCATCCTTACGAGCTTGGATAGAACCATCACCAACTACAATAACATGTCAGGCAAATCAACAGCACCCTCTTCCCAGGGTGAAAATGCCAAAGAGTTACTTACAGTTTGGCAAAAATAATTTTCATAGCCCATATTTCTAAGAAGTTACTTCAAATTTTAGAATCAGGGATGGATTTTGTTTATGATATTTAGGCCAAAGAGTGGAATAAGAAAGAAAAGTATTACTCAGAGGCATTTTATATTCATTTACTCATTTCTCAAATATTTGTTGAGATTATGGTCTATTCCAATGGCTGTAATAAGTGCTGAGATTATAAGGTAGAATAGGATATGATATCTGCTTTTAAGAGACTAATATTCTAACAAAAGAATCTATAGTCTAATTTGTAACAACTATATTTTAAATTCAACTTCACTATAATTTTTTTGATTTTTTTTTAATTTTTGGGAGAGAGAGAGAGAGAGAGCATGAGCAGGGGAGGGGCAGCAGAGACAGAGGGAGACGCAGATTCTGAAGCAGGGTCCAGGCTCTGAGCTGTCAGCACAGAGCCCAACGTGGGGCTTGAACCCACAAACTGTGAGATCATGACCTGAGCCGAAGTCGGACGCTTAACCGACCGAGCCACCCAGGTGCCCCTCAACTTCACTATAAATTTAGTGTATTAGTAATTTTGGGTAACTCATTCCCAGTACTTGACAATTTTCTATTTTCACTCTACCTTTTCCTTAGCATAATATTAGTATAAACATATATCCAAAGACACACTAATAAAGTTGAAAGGTATCTCTGTTTACAACAAAAAAGTTAATCTTTTTGCAAAAACATTATTTCGATTTTTCTTAAATACCTACCTTTTTTTCTTACCCCCAGTCTAACGTACTATGTCATATAACTACTAATCCAGATAATAGTTGATTGGAATCTATCTCTCTGATTGTCTTTCTGCTTAGATTGTACTCTGTCTTTTGAGTAGGCTTGCTAATTTATTAAGAGCCATTTAATGTCTTTCTGTAAGAACAGCAGCTGTTAGACAGGGAGAACACTCATTAGCTGTAATTTTGAAGCCTTTACTCACTTATCTTTAGATCTTTCAGCAAGATCAAACTGAATTTTATAATACTTCTAATGATCCTCACTGATGGGAAAAATAAGGTGACGTAATCTAAATTATTTACTCAGCCTTGTAAAAAATCATTATCAGAGTAGGATTAAGGCATTCCTGTTTTAGTTTTTTTCATCACATTTATCTATGCAATTATTCACTCTGCAAATACATTTGGAGTTTCTACTTTGTGTGTACACTGTTCCCAGGCACTGAGTGTTGAGCCAGAGAGACCAGATCTCTGAGCTCCTGGAATGCCCATTTGAGTAAATTGCCTTTCCCTGCAACAGAATTAGTCTTTGTGCTTATACTGCTCCTTTTACTCTGATTTGAACTACTTTGCACATATAGGATCAGATTATTTCTGCAGAGTGATATAAACACAATTTTATTTGCTAGTGAAACTGATCAATTCATTCATATGGGAAACATTACTTAGGATCTGCCAAGCATTATGCTAGGTGTTAGGAAAAAAGAGCTTAAGTATTGCATGGTTCCTGTCCTCAGGAAACTCAGAGTCTAGTAGTCTCCTTAAGAGTCCTACCTAGGATTCCAGCTCAAAGAATATGATTTCCTCTCCATGGCTCTAGTTCTACTGCCCATTTCCTCATATAAGACATATATATACACACATATACATATATAATATCTTAAGTATTCAAATTTTAATATTAACATTACAACTGTTTTTTGCATAGTTCTTTATAGCTAATGAAATTTAGTAGCTTAACTGAATGTCACAATACCCTCATATAACAATTCCCTACCACCACCCTCCCCATTTCACATATGAGGACACAGTCCCAGATAATAGGCAACTAATCTGTCTGAGGTTATGCAGCTTGTAATTTTCAGAATTGGAAACTAAGGCCAAGATGTCTTACTACATCCTCACTGTGTGTTTCATTAATTCACAAATAGTAAGTGAGTGACTTTAAACTGTTTGACTTTGAAATTTTATTGCAATAAGCCTATGATATTTAAAAAAATCTAATGCCATTGGTATTTGATATTAATGAATCATTTCTGTTAGGCTGTTGCCTGGTACACTCCTGTTCACTGGAAGCAAGCGTGGGAGAAATTAGAGACTGACATTGAATTTGACAGATGCTCAATAGTAAGTCCAGCATCTCAAAGACACATGTTTCCTTGGCAAAGAGTTATATCTACAACTAAAGAAAAAAAAGACAAATCTAATAATGATACCTCAAAAAATCAGATGGAACAAGTCAGAGTTTTTCTTAAAAGGTAAAAGTTGTTTGGCTTTTTTTTTTAATTTTAAGTTTTTTAACTGAACAAGTGGGAATGACTAGGTGACAGGTAGATACATGATGAATAGGTAAATCAATGATTTAAAAAATCCTATTTCACATAGGATGATAAAAACCATAATACTATTTGTGTTTTGTGAAAAACACAGAGGAAGCAGGGCTCTAGTCATGGGACAATAAAGGCTGGTGACTTCCACTAGGCAATATCAAGACCCCTCTGGCCATTTCACTTCTTAGTGGCAATGCTGTTAGAGGCAAGGCTGCGGAGAGGTGAAAAGATGAAGTTATCACCATGGCTTTAGCAGTGCTTGGATGGAGGGAGAGGTGAATCATCTAGGAATTTCATTTTGGAATTTATGTTACACATGTGTGGGCAAATGCTTCTGATGTTGTGATAAAAGTGCTGCCCACAAGGTCTAGAAAAGACGTATTTTTTGATCTTAAAATATGCTTTCACTTTAATTGAGGCTTCATTGCTAATGAACTATATAAGATACCTTTTTGGTTCACTTTGGGCTTAATTTATTTTTTACAGAGAAAAAGAAAATCCACCAACTCTTTTTCCTAATAGCAGTCCTTGGTGCCACAGTCCCAATGTCCCTGCACATCCCTACTGTCCTCTGATTGAAACTTGCAATACCAGCATGGCTGGAAGCAACTTAGACAGACAGCCTAGGGCTCAGTCATCCAGACCTGATCCAGCCCAGGTAAGTCAAAGGTATATTTATTCCAGTGGAAAGTTAAGGGATGTGGGTTGGGGGAGGGAGGGAAAGAAGGAGGAAGGAGGAGAGAGAAGGAGGGCGGGACACCTGGTGAAAGGGGTTAAGTGATAAAATTCACCAAGCACTAAAAACTATTTGGGGCACCTGGGTGGCTCATTTGGTTGAGCATCTGACTCTTGATTTCAGTTTGGTTCATCTCAAGGTTTGTGAGTTTGAAACCCACATGGGACTCCGCACTGACAGCATGGAGCCTGGTTGGGGTTCTCTCTCTCTCTCTCTCTCTCTCTCTCTCTCTCTCCCTCCCTCTCTCTCTGCCCATCCCCCACTCGCTCTCTGTCTCTCTCTCTCTCTCAAAATAAATAAACTTAAAAATAAATAAATAAATAAATACTATTTATTTCCTCAAGTGTAGATGGCTCCTAAAGCAAGTATCATAAATCATTCACTTACATTTGCTTTAGCACAGTGTCTTCTACTGTTCTTGATACCTATTGAATGAATCAATGAATCAAAAGAATAGTGTGGCCAGCAAGAGTACATAGGATTCTTGAAGTTCAGTCAGAAGTACATTTTGTTTTTCATTAGGCAAGAAAAACTAGACTTACAAAATTATGCTATGCTAAAGGAAAAATTAATCTTTTCCAAACACATTCTAATATCAATCCCAAATTCTTATTCTTTTTCAACAAGAAGTTTCTTATTTCAGTCCTCTTAAATTGGGTTATCAATCCAGGATCAGTGAATGAATATTGGGAAGTCCCTGAACTGCTACATTTGATACACAGGTGTGTGCCTATGTGACAGTTTCTGGGGAAAGAGTCCATGAGGTTCATCAGGAGCCCCCAAATGTTTACAAGAATCTAATTAGAACACAATGCCCGATCCTAAGCTTGGAGAAAGCCAGTTTCATACAGGTGCTATATCCTGCTCAAGCTATAATGATTTGCAAACTTTTAATTAGTAGAGGGGCACTTTTTTAAATGAAACATTGGGCAGACTCAATATATAAAACGGATAAAAGTTTTATATATTCCTGTTCTAGTTGAAGAACAGTTTCTTCCTGTTCTAGTTGAAGAAAAGGTAGTAATTCTCACTGCCCACTACACCCTTCTTCCTTCCCATCTTCCCTGGCTTCTTCCCTCCTTCCCTGTGATCTTTGAGGCACCTCTTGGAATCACTGAATTCTATACCACAGTATGAAAGCCACTGTGTGAGTATACTAACACATAATTGGAGGTAGTACTCCCAAAATAGTAACTTTTAGAAGTGGAATAATGACAATTATTTAAATTCCTGAATATATTCAATTTCATAAAATTAAGTACCCTATATCTTTGTGCTTGAGTTTCTTCATCAAGTAAGAGATTTGGAAATTTAAAGAGCTCTTTAGCAATAATTTATACATATAGTTTTTATATATAATACACACAGACACACACCTTTAGTGCATTACAACTTAGATTTGAGATTCATAAGAAGAACATGAATTACGTTTTTCTCCAACTAATGATAGTCTACACTATTTTGCCCATTCTAAACCACTTATTTCTCAAAGAAATTTGACTTAAAATTTTCTTTTTTAATTTTAAACTTTTTATTCAACAATAATTAACATAAATTTTTATAGTAGTTTCAGGTGTACAATATAATGATTTAAATCTCTGTGCATCACTCAGTGCTCATCAAAATGACTGTACTCATAATCCCCTTCACATATTTCATCCATCCCCCCACCCACCTCATCTCTGGCAAATACCGGTTTGTTGTCTATATTTAAGAACGTGTTCACGAACAGATGTTACTCCAAAGAAGACACAGATGGCCAACGTGAAAAGATGCTCCATATCACTCATCATCAGGGATATGGAAATCAAAACCACAATGAAATATCATCTCACACCTGGCAGAAGGACGAAACTTACAAACTCAAGAAACAACAAGTGTTTTGAAGACATGGAGAAAAAAGGAGCAAACAAAAGGGGAAAAACAGACAAACCAAAAAAATAGACACTCAACTATAGAAAACAAACAGATGGTTGCCAGAGAGAAGGGGGCAGAGGGATGGGTGAAATAGGTGAAGGAGATAAAGAGTACACTTATCTTGATGAACACTGGGTAATATATTGAACTGCTGAATCACTATATTGTACACCTGAAATTAATTAACACTGTATGTTAACTACTCTGGCATTCTAATAATTATTTTTCAAAAGAATCTTTTGGTCTCTTTTATTCTTTGTTCACGTTTTGTTTCTTAAATTCTACATCTGAGTGAAATAATATGGTATTCCTTTTTCTCTGACTGACTTATTTCACTTAGCATTAAACCCTGTAGATCCATCCATCTTGTTTATCCAAATGGTCAGGTTTTATTCATTTTTAAGGCTGAGTCATATTCCATTGTATATATAACCACTTCTTCTTTATTCATTCATCTATGGATGGACACTTGGGTTGCTTCCAAATCTTGGCTACTGTAAATAATGCTATAATAAACATAAGGGTGCATATCTTTTTGAATTAGTGTTTTTGTTCTCTTTTGGTAAATATCCAGTAGTGAAAATCCTCGATCATATAGTAATTCTATTTTCAATTTTCTGAGGAACTTCTATACTGTCTTTCACAGTGGCTGCACCGATTTACATTCCTTCCAACAGTGCACAGGGTTCCTTTTTCTCCACATCCTCTCCAACACTTGTTATTTCTTGTCTTTTTTATTTTAGCCATTCCAACAGGTGTGAGGTGATATTTAATTGTGGTTTTGATTTGCATTTTCCTGATAATTAGTGATACTGAGTATCTTTTATATATCTTTTGGTTATCTGTATATCTTTTTTGGAAAAATGTATATTCATGTTCTCTCTCCATTTATCAATTGGATTATTTGTTTCCTTGGTGTTCAATTGTATAAGTTCTTTTTTTTAAGTTTTTATTTAAATTCCAGATAGTCCATGTACAGTGTAATATTAATTTTAGGTGTATAATTTAGCGATTTGTCACTTACATACAACATCCAGTGCTCATCCCAAGTGCCCTCCTTAATAACTTAATATTATTAATAACCATCACCCATTTAACCCATTCCCCCACCCATCTCCCCTGCAGTAACTGTTTGTTCTCTAAAGTTGAGTCTGTTTTCTAGTTTGTGTCTCTTTATTTTCCCCTATGTTTATATGTTTTGTTTCTTAAATTCCGCATAAGAATGAAATCATATGGTATTTGTCTTTCTTGGAATGACTTATTTAACTTAGCATAATACATTCTAGCTCCATCTACCACATTGCAAAAGGCAAGATTTTGTTCTTTATTATGGCTAATATTCCATTGTCTACATACAGCACATCTTCTTTATCCGCTCATCAGTTGAAGGATACTTGGGCTCTTTCCATAATTTAGCTATTGTTGATAATGCTGCTATAAACATCAGGTGCATATGTTCCTTCACATCAGTATTTTTGTAAACTTTGGGTAAATACTTAATCGAACAATTGCTGGATCATAGGGTAGTTCTATTTTTAACTTTGTGAGGAACCTCAATACTGTTCTCCAGAATGACTGCACCAGTTTACATTCCTACCAACAGTGCAAGAGGGTTCCCCTTTCTCCACATCCTCACCAACACCTTTGTTTCCTGTGTTGTTAATTTTAGCCATTATGCCTGGTGTGAGGCGATGCCTCATTGGAGTTTTGATCTGTATTTCCCTGATGATGAGTGATGTTAAGCATCTTTTCATGTGTCTGCTAGCCATCCATATGTCTTTTTTGGAAAAATGTCTATTCATGTCTTCTGCCCATTTTTAACTAGATTATTTGGTTCTTGGGTGTTGAGTTTTATAAGTTCTTTATATATTTTGGATACTAACCCTTTATCAGATAAGTAAGATGTTAAAGTCCCCTACTATTATTATATTACTATTAATTACTTCCTTTATGTGTATGTTATTAGCTGCTTTATGTGCTTGGCTGCACTCATGTTGGGTGCTTAAATAATTACAATTGTTATGTCTTCTTGTTAAATTGTTCCCTTTATGATTATATAGTGTCTTACTTTGTCTTCTGTTATAGTGTTTGTTTTATTTTTTTTTT
>CM053571.1:78294660-78316710 GCA_028646485.1 Cryptoprocta ferox
GTCTGTTTCTTCTTTCCCCCACTTGCAAATCCAAGTTTTATCCCTTCAGTCCTTCTCAGTTCAATCCATACGGGCGTGCGTGGATTACAGAGCTCCCTGCTCTTCCGCCATCTTGTCCTCCTCCTCCTCTAGTGTTTGTTTTAAAGGCTATTTTGTCTAATATGTATTGCTACCCCAGCTTTCTTTTCACCTCCATTTGCATGATAAATGCTTTTCAATTACTTCACTTTAAAGAAATTTTTTTAATGTTTACTTACTTTTGAGAGACAGAGACAGAGCACAAGCAGGGGAGGGGCAGAGAGAGGAACAGAAACAGAGAATCAGAAGCAGGCTCCAAGCTCTGAGCCATCAGCAAAGAGCCCAACACAGGGCTCGAACCCATGAACCAGGAGATCATGGCCTGAGCCGGTCAGTTGCTTAACTGACTGAGCCACCCACGTGCCCCTCAATCCCTTCACTTTTAATCTGCATGTGTCTTTAGGTCTGAAATGAGCATCATTTCATACCCAGCGTATCGATGGGTATTGCTTTTTTAACCATTCCATCACCCTATATCTTTTGACTGGAGCATCATTTAGTCCATTTATATTCAAAATAATTAGTGATAAGTATGTGTATTTATTGCCATTATGCTACCTATTTTATGGTTGTTTTGTAGTTCTCTGTTACTTTATTCTCTTGCTCTCTTCTCTCACAGTTTGTTGGCTTTTTTTAAAGTTTATTTATTCATTTTGAGAGAGAGAGTGCACACATGAGTTGTGAGGGGCAGAGAGAGAAGGAGAGAGAGAATCCCAAGCTTTCAGCACAGAGCCTGATGTGGGGCCTGAATCCATGAACCATGAGACCATGGCCTGAGCTGAAAACAAGAGATGGATGCTTAGCTGACTGAGCCACTCAGGTGTTCCTGGTGGATTCTTTAGTGATATGTTTGGATTCCTTTCTCCTCAATTTTTGCATATCTATGAATGGTTTTTGATTTGTTATCACTATTAGGCTTATATATACCATCTTATGCATATGAAGCAGTCTATATTAAGGTTACAGTCACTAAAGTTTAAACCCATTCTTTACTCCTCACCTTCCCACATTTTAGGCATATGGTGTTGTTATATTTTACATCTTTTTATTTTTTAATATCTTACCTGATTTTATAGATACACTTAATTTTACTGCTTTTGTGCTTTCTACTTTTCTTACTCCTACTTATGGTCTTTTCTTTCTACTCAAACAGTCCCCTTTAACATTTCTTGTTGGGCTGGTTTAGTGGCCATGTATTCCTTTAACTGTTGTTTGTATGGGAAACTATGTATATTTCTATTATGTTAAAATGATATCCTTCCTGAATAGAGTATTCTTGGCTGCAGGTTCTTTTTCATTCAGGACTTTGAACATTTCATACCACTTCTTTCTGGTCTGCAAGGTCTCTGCTGAAAAATCCACTGTTAGCCTTATGGGGTTTCCCTTATATGTAACTGTTTTCTTTTCTCTTTTTGCTTTTAATATTCTCTCTGTCTCACTCCTTTTTGTCATTTTAATTACTATATGTCTTGGGTGTGGATTTTCTTGGTTTGATTTTGTTGGGGGCTGTCTGTTCCTCCTGGATCTGCATTTGTTTTCTTCCCCAAATTCAAGAAGTTTTCAGCTATTATTTCTTCAAATTTTCTGCCTCCATTCTCTTTTTTTTTTTTTGATCCCTATAATGTAAATACTATGTTTGATGTTGTCACTGAGTTTCCTATATCTATTTTCATTTTTTATTATTAGTTTTTTCTCCTGTTCAGCTTGATTGCTTTCCATTACTCTGTCCTCTAGGTCACTGATTCATTCTTCCACTTCCTCTAGTCTATTATTTATTTCATCTAGTGTAATTTTAACTTTGGTTATTGAGTTTTTCATCTCTGATTGGTTCTTTTTTGTTTTCTCTCTCTTTGTTGAGGGTCTCACTGATGTTTTCTACTCTTTTCTCCAGTCCAGTGAGTATCTTTGTGACTATTACTTTAATTATCTAGCAGGCATATTACTTATCTCTGTTTTATTTAGTGCCCATGCTCTGATTTTGTCCTGTTCTTTCATTTGGGACCTATTCCTCTGTCCCCTCAGTTTATCTAACTCTCTGTGTCTGTTTCTATATGTTAATAAATTCAGGTATGCCTCCTGCTCTTGAAAGTAGTGGCCTTATGAAGAAGATTTCCTATGGAGCACTGTAGTGCAGTGTTCCCTGTTATCAGAACCTGGCACTTCAGAAGTGTCTGCTAGGTTTTATGTGCCCTACTATTGTGGCTGAGTCACATTTGCCTTCATTCTAGTCATCTGCAATGGCTCTCTGCCTGTTGTGGGAAGTGTTTGGTTCCTGTGTTGTTAATGGGCCAGTCTGGGGGCACCCTTGTACTTGAGTTGAGTCACACCAGTTGTATGACAGTACTTTAGTAGCACCAAACTACAAGGCTTTCTTTTGTGTTGCCCACTGAGAAGCTTTCGCTGGTAGTCAGGGCCTATAGGCATACCTGATATTTGCCCCAGACTACTAGACTACTTTTGGGCTTCAGTTAGACTGGTTTCTGTCATTATCTTACCCTCTCCCAGGAGTCACTTTACAGTGGTCCTGGCTCCTGCTGGGGCTTTTTGTACACTGCCAGGTTTGAGGCACCACTTTGGATGGGCTCCAGCAAGGGTATATTAGAGGAAATAGTCCTCTAATAGGACTGTTTCCCATAGGAAAACGTGGGAGTGGACTGTGGTTCCAGAAAAGGCCATGCTGGTCTGTTGGAGGGGCCTTACAGCCACCTGGGAAAACTGCCAAAGTTTGCCAGGTTGAAAGGGACAGATCTGCAGAAGCTTGCAGGGACCTGGCTTGCAGTGTTAGCAGGGTTGCCTCTGCTATCATAGGGGATCTTTAGCCACTTTGGAGAACCCCTGCAGAAGCTGGGTCCATAGAAGAGCCCAGGAGTGGGGTATACTTTTAGTAAGCTAGGTAGAGTATGTTGGCACTGCACTTGTTCCCACAGGTGTCTGTATATCTAGGTTGGGGAACAGGGGAGGGAAATGGCACCCACCAGGCTTTTGTTCTTGGAGTCATCTCCCAAAGATTCCTGCCTCTCCAGCACACACTCTGCGATTAGTAAATAAATCTTCTATATTTCAGGCATTTTTCAAACTGCTGTATCTATACTATATTTTAGCAGGACTGTTTGCTGTGCTGTCTCTATAAGAGCAGGGATTCCACCCTCCAAGATCTCCCAGAGTGGAGTCACTGATTTTTAAACTTCCACTGATTGTTAGTCACCTGTGGTTTTTAAAGCCAAATGTTATAGAGATTCATCCTCCCCATATGGGTTCCCTGTGCTTGAGGTGCCTGATATAGTGTCTGGTCCTCTCCCTTTCCCTACGCTGGTGGTATCCCTCTCTCCCTGGGACAGTCCTATGGTTCCATTTGTCTCCCAACCATGTCTCCACCCTTCCTACCCTCTTTGATGTGTCCTCTCTCTACATTTAGCTGTGGAGAGTCTGTTCTGTCTGTCTTGAGGTTGTTTTCTTGGTTATTTGCACTGATGTGGGTGTTATCTAGGTGTATGCATGGGAGGAAGTGAGCTTAGGATACTCCTACTCTGCCATCTTCTGCAGAAGTCCTATACCATCTTCTTATGTTATTAAACTGACTAGGTTCTCTGATATATTATGGAATAAGTCCAGTAAGCATGACCATCTTTGGCTTGTTTCTATTCTTGATAATAATGCTTCCAAAGCAATAGCAGGATATTTACCAAAAGTTATCACTTATCATTTGTTCTGCTGAGAATTTATTCCCATAGGAATTGGCAGAAATGTAGGGGAGTGTTTTGAATTGAAACTGGATGGAAATCACAAGATGCACAGAAGGTCCAGTTAACTTAGTAGATTAACAGATTATTAAATGATTAAATAAGATATGAAACTCATTCTGTTCACAACAAAGTAAAACACACACACACACACACACACACACACACTTGTATGAGGAAAGTATTCCTGATAATTTATGGAGTTATGAGAGAGGGTTTTATCAAAGCCCCCTACCAAAAAAAAGCCAAAAATTGTGACTAGAATCTCCTAAAAAGTCCTTTCAGCTGTCCTACCAATGGGGGGGGGGGAGAGGGGGGCATCCACTGGGGCTTCACTCCATGAACTACCAAATCTCTTTCCATAATCACTCTCATTTTCTCTTTTAGAAGCACACTTCCTCCCATACTTTCAGAGATCACCGCAACTTCTATCAAAAGGCTGTTAAGATATCCTCTCCTTTCATAAGAGAAATCTGATGACATACACTGAAATAATAAATTTTTGTCTTTTTATAAGTCCCATTATTATTCCCATTTCACAGCTAAAAAAGTGATAGAGCTAGAAAATTTTCCCTCTTTGAAATTGTTTTAATACTATAAAATACATAAAGTTGCAAGACAGTTCTCTTCCTACTCGCCCAACTGAAAATGTTACTATGTAGTCATATTTGCATCAGCTATTTTCTATTTTAAAAAAAATAAGTATTACTTGTAAAGCAGAGTTCCCCTGTAGTTCCTTCTGTGGTCCTTGTCTCCTCCACTTCTCCCAGAAGCAATATCCATGAACTTGGGTGTTGGTGGTGGTGGCGGTGCTTTGTATTGTGTTGTTGTTCAGCTCAAATTTAATTTGAGGTTCTGAAATTTTTCTACTATGAACTGTGGAAGCTCAGAAAACATATCTGTTGCTGCTAATATGTCTTCCAAACCTATAATACATCATTCCTTTTTACAAAGAATATATATTAAAGACATGTTATCAACAAAATTAAGCTATTTCTTTACCTTACTAGGAGAAATGAAGGAACACTGAACAAAAGAGAGAGGGAAAGAACAATGACATCTGGGCAAAACATTTTCTACCATAAACAATTTACTCAAAAATGGCCGAGTGCCTATAATAAATCACAGTGCTAAGCATCACAGACACCAAAACAAATAAGGCACTCTCTTTCTACGGAGAAAAATAAATAGTAAAGCAACAAAAGTAGTAGGGTAGTGATTTTCAAATATTCTTGACCATAAACCACAGTAAGAAATACGGTTTACATCATTACTCAATATACATACACACATGTACATATGTAACTGAAACCAAAGTTTCAAAAGGCAGTACCTAATTTTCTGAGCTGTTTGCATTTCCTACTCTGTTCTATTTCATTTTTAAGTACCTGTCATGACCCTCTAAATTTACTTCATAACCAATAAATGGTACAGGATCTCTGTTCAAAAAACATTGTTTTAGAAACATTTATAAAGTGACATGAAAGCAATTGAAATAGCAACTCAGAGGAGATAGTATTTGAACTATGATATTGAAGGATAAAGAGAGGCTATTCAGGTTAAAAAGAAACTGGGCAAACCATTCTGAATAAAAGAAATAGCATATTTTAAAAGCATATGGAGGTAAAAATAAACTCTATGCATCTAGTGAACAGTGAGAAATTGTATCCAACTCAAATATATGTTGAGATGGTAGTCTGAAAAGTTTGGTGGGGACTATACTTTAAAGGTCTTTGCACACCATTATGTGAAAGCGTTTGGACTGTATTGGATAGCTAGGAGGAGACACTAATGGTTTATAAGCAGGTGTCTCATATAGGTAAGCCTATTTTTGAAAAAGAACTTTGAAAACTATATCAGAAATGATATGGAGTAGGAAAGATTCCAAAATTTTTATCTTCAGCCTAATCCTCTATTCTGAACTCGATTCATCAGGCCAATTACCTATAATCTCCTAGATGCCCCATGAGTGTCTCATTCCCAATGTTTACAAAATTTATCTCATCATCTCTCCCTCAAAGTTTGTCATTCCACTTTTCCCCTTATCTCAGCAAATACCATTCAGAACCCCAGAACCTGAGAATCTTTCTCTATCCCTTTTTTTTCTCAACTCCCACCTATAATTAATCACAATCTTGTTTATTTATCTTAAAAAACCTCTTCACTTTTCTTGCTTAAATATTTTCATTTTTACCCCCATTGTCCTCATGATGAAGTTCAAACTCATGAAATTGTTTAAGTATCTGTAGCCTGGCCTAGCCTATCTCAAACATTCGTCTTGCATCTATGCCTCAACCATCTTGAAGTTCTTTCCATTCCTCCAGCATACCATAACCACCCCTAGGCCTTCACAAGTTCTGTTACTCCTCTCTTCACATGGATAAATCTTATTCATTCTTAACATTTCCACTTACATGTAATTATCTCCAAAAAGCCCATCTTCTGGTCTCCACAAAATGAATTTTATGTTCCTTATATGTATTCACTTAACATCCTATATACTTCCCCTATCATACAAAGTCATTATAGCACTCTACTATAAATTCTCTTTATTGCTGGACTATAACCTCTAAAAGGATAGAAATAGCTGTTATACTCCCCACCTTTTTGTCTCCTCCACTAAGTTCAGAGCATGATCCATAATAGTTGTTTAATACATGTTTGCTGAAGTACAGACAGAAACGGAGACACTGAAAGTTTTTAAGCAAGCATCTCATAGATTTAGATATTTGTTTTAAAGAAAATTTTAGAAGCAATGCCGAAAATATTGTAAAGTAGAAAATATTTTTAAAGGCTAGGAAGGAAAGAATTGGGGGAGGAAGGTAAAGGAAAGGAAAAAGTAGGTGTAATAAAGTTGTAATTTGAGTTCCACAAGGAAAAGAAGAGAAAGACTGGGACAGAAGTAATATATAAATAAATAGTGAAAAAATTGTCAAAAATTGATGAAAGACACCAAATCACAGAATCATGAAAATTAAATCCCAAGCAGCACAAATCCAAAGGGAACAACACCAATGTATATTATAATAAAACTTCAGAAAATCAAATAACAGAAATCAGAAGATTATGGAATGATGGTGTCAGTGTGTTATATACTAAAAGAACTACTAACCTAGAGCTCTATACCTAGCAAAAGTATACTTCAGAAAGTTAAGGTAAAATAAAGGCATTTTCAGGTAAACAAAACTAAGAGAATTCATCGACAGCAAACTCACAGTAAGGAAATACTGATAGAAGTACTTCAAGAAGAAAGCAAGCAATCCTAGAAGGATGTACAGAGATGAAGGAAGAAATGAAAAATGGAAAGAGTCAAACATGGATAAATATATGAATATTCACTACACAAAACAATACCAATTGTCTTGCAGGGGTTAAAATTTATATAGCATTTAAATACATGACAACTGTGTTAGTTTTCTAAGCCTACTGTAACAAAGTACCAGAAATTTAGAGGCTTAAAGCAACATAAGTATTTTCTCTCACAATTCTAGAGGCCGGAAGTCTGAAATCACAGTGTTCGTAAAGGCTATACTCTCTAAAGGCTCTGGAGGATTATCCTTCCTTCCCTCTTCTTAACTGGCAATTCTTGGTGGTCCTTGCCTTGCAGATGGCTTATAGGTGGCTTTTTAATGGCCTTCTCTCCTAGGTATCTGTGTCCACATTTCTCTCCTCTTATGAGGACATTAGTTATTGGGTTAGGGTCCCCCCCTAATCTAATATGACCTCATCTTACTTCACTACATTTGCAAGGACCCTATTTCCAAATAAGTTCATTTGCACAGGTTCCTCAGGTTAGGACTTCAACATCTTTTTGGGGGATACAATTTAACCTATAACAACAGCAATAACATATAATTTTGGAGGGGAGTAAATGGAGTTAAAGTACTCTAAATTACATGTTTTGTCCAGTAAGTTGTAAAAATTACAATTTATATTAGTCTTTAGTAAATCAATGATGCAAATATGTCCTTATTCAGTTCAAAATATATTCTAATTTCCAATGTGATATCTTCTTTGATATATGGATTATTTGGAGATAATACATCACAAACAAAGTGGGTTTATTTTAGAAATGCAAGGTTGGTTTGAGCTTTGAAAATTAATCAAGTAACCTTACATTTTAAATATTTTTTCAAATTTATTTAATGTTTATTTATTTTTGAGAGAGAGACAGAGGTGAGCAGGGAAAGGGGCAGAAAGAGAGGGAATCACAGAATCTGAAGCAGGCTTTAGGCTCAGCGCAGAGCCTGACACAGGGCTTGAACCCACGAACCATGAAATCATGACCTAAGCCAAAGGCAGACGCCCAACTGACTAAGCCACCCAGGTGCCCCATAACCTTACTATTTTAACAGAATAAAGAGGAAAATTGTATAACCATGTCAAAGATATAGAAAAAACATTGTATCTTGACAATGTTTCCTTGTATCTTGACAAGGAAAGAGAGAAAATCTTAAAAAATAGAATGATGAATTCAAAATGAGTATTAACAAAGCTTATTCAGTGTAGGAGAAAAATAGTCTTACCTGAAATAAGTCTAGGCCTATCATTATATTGCAATGTATAGGGACTTGATTTTAATATAGTTCATCATAGATTAGTCATGTCCAGGAGTATCTCTGGCAGAAATGGCTAATTATTGCCCCTAAACCATCATTCCTTCAGATACAAGATGTCTAAGTCCAGAAAAACCTCGACACATGGCCACCAAGAATAAAGCCCGTTTGTCTCAGTCTCTGCTGCAGTTAGATAGGACCATGTATCTGTATTCTGCATAATGGAATGTGAACAGAAATCATGTACGCAACATCTGGATTATGCCTTTGGAGTTGTACTTCTCTGTGTCTCCTGCGGCCTGTGATAACAAGGGCTGCAGCTGCCATCTTTCAAATCAGAGATGAAGCTGTGTGTTGGATGTTGGGATGGAAAAGCCACACTCAGTGCCCTGGGTCAGCACATCTCCATGCTAAATGAGAGAGAAATGATTTTGTTTAAGCCCTTGTTAAGTTGTGTCTAAACCAGATGGCCTATACCACATCGCTACCATTTAATTTCACTTAAAAAGCTATTGGTTAAAAAGAAAACAGAAGTCACAGCCAGAAAGGATATTTTTTTAGACAATTAAGTACATTTAAATATAGAATTAATATTAGATATCGACAAGTCATTGTTCTTTCCTTATGTCATTAATTGTGTTGCCTGTGTTGTGGTTATAGTGGTTGTTCTTAGATTCATACAGAAATCTTAACTTTTCAATGGTTTGGTGATATAAGCATAGAGAGATAATGCAAAGTGGCAAAATATTAACTAGTGAATCTGGGTGATAGATATACAGATTTAGTTGTATTATGCTTTCATGTTTCAAATTTTTCACAATAAAAATTGAAAAAATAAACAAGAAAGACATTTCTGATAGAATGTGGTATGGCCTTGGAGCTATTAGCACACAGAGGCAAGACATGAGGGCAGCATGAAGGAGGGGCTCTTAGGAAGGTTAACCTTTGACAAAGCAGATGTGTTTGCATTGTGTTGCCACTGTTTCTCCCAGGCCTAGAGAGGATCTGTGTTCTTTTTGCTGAGATTACCTCACAGAATGTGGACAACTCTGTCAGTCTTCTTCTGTAACTCAGTTAAATGGCAGGAAATAGTATGAAGATAGTATCCTATAGACACTGTTTTAAGTGGGCAGTGCGGTGTGTGCGATTTAATGTACTTTATTTGGACACTGTCTGATACACTTTGCCTATCATCTCTCATCCTTATTGCACCCTGTAGTGGGATTCATTTTAATTGTAGACTCTACAGTTGCAACTGTCTTCCAGACAAATGTTATTACAGTAATAATAATAAGGATAACAATGTTCCTTTGTTTCTCAAGATGGCACAGTCATAAAAGCCAATCAGTTAGAAAATAAAGGAAACTAGACCATAGATAAAATGCAAGAATTAAACATTTAAAATCTCACCACTGTAAGCTCTGTATATCTTAAGATCACATTTATAGAAACTTACTTTAGTTGGACTGTAGGCAAGTACTCATTACAGTTCAATAGGTCTGGCTTGTCTGTGCTGGGATCAAAGTATTTTTCCCCATAAGAACATATTTCCAATCCATAACAATAACAAAGGAAAAAATACAAGTTAGAAATAAGTTATCTTTAAGTATCCTCCATATAAGTTCTTTGTTCTCCTTATTGATGTTTATACTTGTATCACATTATTTACATTTATCAGATTAAGAATTTGGAGTGTTGAGTGTCACATCTCTGTGACTTTTACTTAACATTTTAGATGTGTATATATATGTACACACAGTATATATACTGTGCATACTGTGTGTGTTTATATATATATATACACACAGTACTAATATACACAGTACTAATCAATAATACAATTAGAAATTATATGAACTGATATATAGGGAAAAAATCTGACTATCCTTTAGAATCCTTTAGCATAGCAAAGGCCAATTACTTGGACCTCTTACACTTAGACTGAGTAGAAAATAATTAGTTGAAGGAACACTGAAAACTATCAAAGGTTTCTGTCCAATTTTTGTTATCAAAATAACAGCATCAAAAAATTAAGAACTTTTTTATAAAGGAAAATTATATCACATCATGTACTCAAAGGTAATGATTTTTCTTTTCTGTTGCTAGCTTTCAGAAAATTTATACTATAACATCACCATATTCCTACAGGACATTTTTCTAAATAGTTGACAAATAAAACCATTTATATGTCTCTTCTAACAGGTGAAATAAAGGTTTTTTTAATGATCATACAAAGAATTCTAAGATATTAGTCCTAATGATAGAATGATTGGGTAACTTTATGACTAGATCTGTTATCTCAAAACAATTCAACATTATAAGACAGAAGTATTTTAAAGTAATTTACCTTTAGTTATGAAAGATTATAATCTAATTTATGGAAAAAATCATAGTGAACCATTTTTTCACACAAGTAAGAAATACTATTTCAGGAAGTCAGAGTATTTTAAGATTAAATTTACTAGGGGGATACCTACGTGGCTTTGTTTGTTGAGTGTCTGACTACTGACTTCAGCTCAGGTCATGATGTCAAGCCCAGAGTTGGACTCTGTGCTGACAATGCACAGCCTGCTTGGGATTCTCTCTCTCCTCTTTCTCCATCCCTCTCCCGGTTGCGCACATGTTCTCTCTCTCTCTCTCTTTCTCTCTCTCTCACTCTCTTTCTCTCAAAATAAATAAACATTAAAAAAAATAAAGTTACTAGGGCTGAATTCTTCGGGCTCAAATAACCATCAAGAAATTGTCATCACTCACCAAAATTGAAATAAACACCACTGCTACTGATAACTCTGTCATTAAATTTCAAGAAATTATAGGTGGGAATTTTTTAATAAATATTTTTAGCTCCAAAATACAGTATTTTGTTGGCTGAAGAACAAGTTTTCAGAGTGCAATTCAAAACCTCCATCCTCCGGCTACTCAGTTTGGAAGGACATACATAAAATATCTACAATGTTTACTTCATGCCAAAAAATTGCTTCAGAAGATGAGAAGTGATGAGCTAGATTCTTACATCTGAGCCACTGTCTCTGGTATGGAAAATATCTTAGAAACCTATTCATACTCCAGGTCCATAACTTACTGTTCAAAAAGTTTTCACTGTGATGAGCCAAATGGCATGCTGACTCATTGTATTCAGGAACCTGTTAGTGACTAAGAGAATCACTGTGTTAACCAGAAACATGCTTCATTTTTGTTCATCTTTCTTTCAGATCACATTTTCACATCCAGCCTCTGGATATTCTTTCTTTGTAATCAAATAATAGCAATTTAACTTGATCATTCTTCTGAGCTTTCAGAGAAAAAGAAAGGGTTAGGTATGACTGAGTAGCTTTCCTGTAGTTGTTTTTTTCCAGAGGAGCTCATTATTGTCTGTACTTTGAAAATTATTTTGCCTTCTTATCTTTTATTTTACAGGAATAAAAGAACAACTCATTTCTGGGCTAGAACTAATTTGTACTGGTATTATTCAACTGAGTACTATTTCAGTTTGATACTCTCATTTTCTGTGTAGAAATTAAACAAAGTGACTTTCAATGGCTGCTTAAGTATATAGAAGTGAGGGAGGCCACCATATCTGTCACCTCATTCATCACTGGGGTGTAGTTACCTAAACTGGCAGGCCAAGTATCATCTGCTTCCATCCACACACCATCTAATGCCTGCCTCCTGATGCAGCCTGATTTCTGTACCTCCCTTCACTAACTACTTCATCATTATGGCAGCTGTGAGTGTAGAAAATATAGAATTGGAGGAATTTTACAGGCTGGTAAAATTACCCCGCAATCTCAGTTTTTAAAAATATATCTTTCAGATGGATATTTCTTCCATCTGAATAAAGCTGAAATATATTTCAACTGAAAAATAAAGATGAAAAATATTTTTCCATCAATAAAATTTTGATTAATTATGTCTTGAAATACAGGTTTCCTTTTAAAATGATTCACTGAAAACTTGGACTTAATAATCACACAATACTCTTCAAGTGGTTTTTAAACCACTTGTTTAAAAAATTATCATTAAATAATGTCTTTAAACTTCAGATTTCTTCTTCAAAGAAAAAAAATTCTTTTTTATAGTTTATTCCAGGATTTTATTAATGTGAAAAATCAGTTCTTGGAATATTGGATTCTCAATCTCTCTCCTTTTGGTGGGGGGGTGGTTTGCAGGGACCAAGAAAAATAAGACATCTGAGTTCCAGAAGCAACAGGCAGTCAACTTAAAGGTAAGTAACAGTATTGCAAATTTGCCTCCTCTGCAGAAAAGTAAGAAGACTAAAATAATTCCCAGATATATAAAAGCCATCAGAACATGAATTGTTCTCATATATTCTGAAGTCATTAATTTTCTGTTAAATATTTATGTTGCTTTTGGATGCATCAGTTTTTATCTTCCCTGTTGTTTGATAAACTTTCTAAGAATGGGAAACAAGGAAATATCACATCTTCCCTTTTTGCCCTATATCCTCATGCTATCCTTGCCGGTGGATAAGTAAGAGCAATTAGAATCAAGAGTCACTTCAAATACTCAAAAAACATTCTGCAACTATACCAAATACATTTTAGTTTCTATGAGCAACAAATTGTTAATAGCATAACATAAATTTTTCTGGTTAAAGAAACTGCAGATGCTCTATAGTTTTATATCTCTTAAATGACAATGAAAGAGAGGATTAGGAACTCTGACCTCTGCTATTCAGTTGATAAATGACCCTGTATCATTTAACCAGTCACTTTCTACATTGCCTCATCTTTTTCATGATTATTAACAGCCAAGTAATTGAGGAAGATCTCAATGGCTTTCTGTTTTGTTGGTGGTTGTGTTTAAACTGTTCCCCAAAGAGCTGATGACATGTGCTTTTTTGTGGTCAAGGATTCCTTTTGGTCAATATTCTTATCTAGTTTACATGCTTTGCTGCTCTAGTCCATAACTGATTTGTTTATATGTTTTCTTGCTCTTTTTTTTTCTGAGTAGGCTTTAGGTTTATTCCTTGGTTTAGGAATAAAGCTAGAGCCACCTGATCCCTAACTGGTTAGTATTCTAGACCCTACTGGCAGAAATGGTCTAATTTTACCACTCCAAACAGCCTGCTGGCCTTTCATAGTGCCCCCTAAAACCCACATCTGCATACCAACCTTTCAGTTTTTCTTAGATTGCTCAGCTGGCCCAATTTCTTTCAGCTTGTCTCTCTCTAGATTTTCTCTAATCATCATCTTCTATTTTTCTGAATGTCACCTTCTCTTTTACAAGTCTACTTTTACTCTCTATTTTTGTAGCATCATTACCCTTGAGCTTCCAACTTCCTAAAAATATGATGGCCGCAACCTCCCTGTTCTTCTGAGAAGCTTTCTTCTCAGACACTTCTATCTTCTAGGACATTGGGAATGAAAAGATATTTCTTCTAAACACCTCATTTTAGAGCAACTGAAGTCTGTAGAGACAAGTTACTAAAATTCACCTTGTAATCAACCACAGAACCAAAACTAAATCTAAGGTCTTTTAACTGAAGAGTATTGGAGAATCCAGCCTTAATCCCCACTGATATCATTCCTGCTTTCAGAGGTCTACCTTCACTGGGACCCATTTCCTCCAGTTGTTATAACCCTGAGCAGAGTGTAGTTGAAATGCAAAGGAGAGAATCTAAAATGCACCACAGACATTACCAACCAACACTTCTACAATTCAATTACCTTTCATTTCTGTAGCCAGAAAAGAATTATACCAGATATGGGTTGGAAAGGGGACATGTTATTATATATAAAAACAAGGATTTGTTGTTGGGTTTGGTTGGGGGAAAAATGTTTTGAATCCTCTTATTGGATATTGGATAACATAATTTTGACAAAGGTTTTTAGCCTTTGTTGGTTTTCTTCAGTTCTTATTTTGCTTAACTACCATGGTCACAAATTTGTTCATTGGTTCCCCTATGTAGGAGATTCTTTGGTAGGCGGCTTCTTCTTCTTCTTCTTCTTCTTCTTCTTCTTCTTCTTCTTCTTCTTCTTCTCCTTCTTCTTCTTCTTCTTCTTCTTCTTCTTCTTCTTCTTCTTCTTCTTCTTCTTCTCCTTCTTCTTCTTCTTCTCCTCCTCCTCCTTCTTCTTCTTCTTCTTCTTCTTCTTCTTCTTCTTCTTCTTCTTCTTCTTCTTCTTTCTTCTTCTTCTTCTTCTTCTTCTTCTTCTTCTCCTTCTCCTTCTTCTTCCCCACCCTGTTTTGAAAAGTTCCAGGTGGCTTACAATGCCTTACTTCAGTTTCCTCAGAGCCTCCACCCCCATCTGGTGGTATCTTTAGGACTGACCATCAGTGTGCCCTCAGAATATTTCTAAAGACTTTATTGGGAGCAAAATTTACTTTATCTGCCAGTGAATACACTTTATATGGTAGTCAGCTCTTAGGCCATCATGTCTATTTATGCAAAATTATTCAGAGACTAAGTCATATTTCAGTTCTCATTGATATTCATGACCTTTCCTTGGTGACTTATAATGCTATACACCCATATAGCATTTCATGGTTTTCACATTATCTTGTTTGAGCCTATGAAGTAGATAAGGCTGATATTATCTCGTTTTATGGTTGAAAACACTTCAGCTCAGAGAGATTCAGTGACTTGCCTAAAGTCACTTAGATAGTAAGTGACAGAGTTAAGACTAGAATCCTAGCATTAAGATTTTCTTTGTCTTATTGCCCCCCTCCCAACTTGTCTGAAAGGAAAAATACCACTTATTTAGAAGTAGAAATAGGAAAGAGACATTTTTACTCACAGGAAAAAAAAGGAGTTGGCTACCATGAGAATCTTAAGACTGCTGCATACAACAAAAAAGATTCAGGTCTTATTTCCAAAACTGCTAATTTAACAGAGTGCTAATTATTGGTACAAACAGCAAAGCAAAGTTCATTCTCAGGGATCTTTGACTGCTAATCACATTTCTTTGCTACAACTGATTAAAACCATGCAGTTATACATAGAGTCACAGCTCTCAAATGCTCTTTGCTCAGTACTTGGCAAGGAATGTGTGGGAGTTCTGCTGTGTGACTAATGGGCAGTGTAGGTGGGTGATGCCACAGAAGTCACGGAAACAGAAATTTCCATGAGTTGGAGTTAGAAAACTCTGGAACAGCCAGGTAATTTCCCTGTGTCTGCCACCTGTCATATGAATTCTCAGACTTGCCAGGAGACACTGAGGAATCTAAGATAGAGAATAGGGAGGGGAGAAGGAGGAGGGGCAGAGCAGAATTTGTTACCTATCATCAGCACTGTCCTCAAGAGTATCCAATTGGTTAGGACCTGGCAAGAAATCACCAAAAGTGTAAACACAAGATATTAAATTCATAAGTGGTAAAAGTGCGTATCCCTAGGAGGCACTCCTAATAAAGTAATGGTGACGGAGTCCTTCTGTGAACTAACCTATTTTCACACATCTCTTAGTGTTCTGAATGGCCCAAAGTGGGCATGAGATGTCCTTCTGGCCCTTCAAGGAAACTTCTTTTGGATCCTGACAAGAACCATCCATAACAATTTCTCCTCCTGGGGTCACTTTTTGTGAGCAATTAGTCAGTATTTAACAGCCCAGAAAGAGGGACTAATATTTAATACTCTTTATTATGAGACCTTTCTAAAGAAGTCTTAAAAAACTAATGGTTAAATTTTCTGATGTCATATTTTTTATCTATACTTAGTTGTATACTCCTGCCATTTATTAATATTTTCTCCTCTCACCTCTCAAAGTGTTATGTTTCCAAAATTCTTCAGTTGAAATGTTATGAATATTTGTTTCCCACAACCTTCTTCCTTCAAAGTCTGCTAGCCACCCTGTTCTCTATCTTCCTAGTCTAATCTTACTGTGTCACAGTTAGGTTGTAAAGCGGGGGTAAAAAGACCTGCAATCTATATTCACACTGGGTCAGAGGTATTCCAGAGTTTAAAGAAAACTAGATGCCTGTGCAAATATCTCCAGTTCCACTTTCATAAAGGAGACATAGAACATAAACATCTCAGACTGTGAGATCTCCTTCTGACTCCTAGAGAAGACTCAAGCAGTTGCATACATAGAGAAAGAAAACTTTCCCTTTTTTTTTTATTACATTTTTATGTGTTATCGTGTATTTTAAATTCAGGGGACGTCTTAGACATTTAATGGAAAAGATAGTTAGATACTATTCAGGTACCATCAAGAAGGAAATGAAGGACACAAGCATTTAGAAATGGGTCATCAAACTAGTCGCCTCAGAACAATTTTGAACTTCATATTCAAGATGAGAAGTAAATAATATCCATGACCAGCTAATGAAATAGCTATGCTTCTTAAGAATCAAAGAGCCTCTGCATCATAAATCATTGTTAAAACTGTAACCTAAACAAGCACACATGTTACAGAGTTGTGTTAGAAAGGAGAAAAAATGAATAATCCTTTCACCCTGGCAAAAGTTGAAGTATCACAAAATAATTTCCTCCCTCCTGTTATTGTCCTTCATCCATGAGTAAGTTGAAGATCTGGTATTTCCAGGACTTAATTTAAGATTAAGGTTAAGGAAAGACTCTAAATATATCTACTTTATATTCTATAACAATTTCAGCATATTTACCATCTGTGTTGCATTTCATCATGAACTGCCATTTTATTTTTCATCAGGACCATAATATTCAAATCTAGAGAATACAAGGATACCCAACATGTCACAGCCAGCCTTCCACAAAGGAGAAGAAGCCATCAGCAAGCAAGAAAATGGTCTCTTTTAGAAATTCCTCAGGATTTTTACAGTAACCATTTCTTAAAGAAAGAGATAAAGCGTGTGGCCACATTAAACCATTTGTTTTCTGGGCTGTTAAGACAAACATTGGTCAAAAGCAAAATCATCTCAGTCTTCACTTTATGCATATAATGTTCCCCAATCGCTAATTTCAGTCTTTAATAACCTGCGCAGCTGTTAGGTCTACCATTTCTGCCATCTCTGCAGGTGTATTTTCTAAAAGCAGATTTTGGAAATTCGGAATCTGTGGTCTGATTCTTTACACTTGGAATCTGCTCTGTCTCATTAAAGCATGGATTAATTTAGCTTCCTAATGACTGGAAGTAATAGGTGAAGTTTCTATGGAGTAACTAGTTGGGAGTTTTTAAACCTGCCTACACTTACCTCAGATTCATCCAAAATAGTATCTTCTAGGTGCAGTACTAAGTCCAAAATCCCACAGATATGAAATGCCCAGAATGTTTCAACTAAAAACTCTAATGGAGCTACTTTTTTATTCTAACATTCTTACTCCGTTCTCTGATAATCTTATTCTGTACCGTCACAAGTATAGAATTTGAAAAATAATGAAAGTTACTCATTTTTAATGTTGACCCTCTTTGTAGTCAGAAGGTATGATTGCTTCAGTTTCTGAGAGCAAATCCCATCTATATCATATAACCCCGCTGAATTTAATTTAACTTACATTGATTTATGTGTATTTGTATAGCATATGGAGAAAGATGGGGCATACACAGTCCTGGAATGTGAGGAAGAGTGAGAGAAGTAAGGATTTTCCCCAATATCTGTTTGAAAAAATAAAGAAAAGTAGGGGCACCTGGGTGGCTCAGTTGGTTAAGCGTCCAACTTCAGCTCAGGTCATGATCTCACTGCTTGTGGGTTTGAGCCCCGCATCAGGCTCTGTGCTGACAACTCAGAGCCTGGAGCCTGCTTTGTATTATCTCCCTACCTCTCAGCCCCTCTCCAGCTTGCGCTCTCTCTCTCTCTCTCTCTCTCTCTCTCTCTCTCTCTCTCTCTCTCAGAAACAATAAACATCAAAAAAGAAAGAAAGAAAAGTAAAATAACCCCCAAATCCATCCAGTGGTGACTATTGAACTTTGTTTTATTACATTCAAACACCAAAACTAAAAATACTTTATTTCTAAAAAGTCATATACCAATATTCACTCATATACCAATATTCGTAGCAGCATTATTCACAATAGCCAAAAGGTGGAAACAATGCAAGTGTCCATCAACAGATGAACGGATATTTTAAGTGTGATATATGCATGTAACAGAATATTATTCATCCATTAAAAAATGAAATTTTAATATATACTACAACATGAGTAAATGTCAAAAATGTTAATGCTAAGTGAAATAAGCCAGAAACAAAAGGGTAAATATTCTATGATTCCATTTATCTAAGGAACCTAAAATAGGCAAACATAGAAGTTTGTATAAGAAGAAAGTGTAATAGAATTTACAAGGAACTAGAAGAAAGAGGGAATGTGAAGTTATTACATAATGGGTGTAGAATCTATATTTGGGATGATGAAGGCATTCTGGAAATAGTGATGATGGTTGCACAATATTGTGAGTGTACCCAATGCCACTGAATTATACAATTAAAAATAGTCAAAATAATTTTTAAAAACTTTAATAAAACTGATTAGTATTTCCAAGGTGAAAAGTAAAAGTCATATGCCACTCTAAAGCATCTGAGAATATATATATTGCTTAACAAAAAAATTTGTCATATACTTTTGGGTTTAATATAAAAAGGATTCACATTAACACCTGCATAGTGATGCAGCATAACTATTTCCTAGTCACCAGGCCACACTGATCACATTATTTCTTCATTCTTTGGGTACTTAGGAATAGACTTGCCCATTTTCAGAAAAATGTCAATAATACCTTATGTCACTTTGAACTATTAAGTAGGATCTTTGAATTGTATGTTGGCTAAATTGTGTAGTCTATTCTTTGTCATGGTTACTATAGAAACTGTGTAATCCTGACATTATGAGGAGACTACAAGGGCATCAGAGAGTACACAATAAAAGTTAACTTATTTCATGGTTTACAATTTCTTCCAGCTGTCCCCTTTTGTGATTATAATGTTAACATTGGGAGTATAAACATACAACCAAAAGCGCTCTGGTAACTATAGCCAATAAGCGATCTCACCCATAACAGACTTCCAACCTCCTTCCCTCAAAGATTTGGATAGAAACACATGAAAGAAGTGGCATGTAAACTTCAGGTGTTTCCAATTATTTCCCTCCTATGAGCAAAGGTTTCCTAATGCAAAACACATTTCAGCTCAGATAGTTTTCCTTATATTTAAAGATTATGTAGTTTCAGAAGAATTTCATCTACATATTCCTAATTCATTGACACCTTATCAATAACATAATATCTCCTCTGATCATTTCCTCTCTGGGTGGTTGAAAATATGGTACATTTAAGGACTGTTTACTTTTGCGAAGTGCACTTTTAGAAACTGTGTAACCCTTTGCCCCTGCAAGAAAGAGAAATAAATTCTCAGTGCCGGGATTTGTAGTAGATTCCTTGTCAATTGAGTCAACAGAGAGTGTTCTAGCACAATGCCTCAACTATCTTCCTGTACAAGAACTGTCAGTTTCTGTCCAGAAGGGTATACATGGGGGAAGAAAGACCCACCTTTGCTGGTGTAAATCATTTACTGCCTAAATGTTAACACTCAGGCAAGCCTATTCAAGGATTACAAAGAAAGAATGTGGATTGGGAGCATTTTGTTTTCCTAAGCTTCTCTGAGTGAAAGGTACAACATTGATCATTTAGGCTTCAGCAGCCTTACAAAGCAGTGAGCATTATCTTGCGGTTTCAGAAATTTCCACTTCATTGTTGCCTTCTGCAAGTTAGCAGCACCACTCTATTTGTAATTACTTTATAGGACTTGTGAGGATTATTTCATAAGGCATTTGAATAATGAACACTGCTAAATAACATTCACTGTTTAGGGAAACAAATTCATCTACAGATGGATGAACCAGCTAAATTACAATGAAAAAGAAATCCAAAACCTTACCTACTGCTGAATATTCTCCAAAATAGGTATAGGTAAAGCCCTACCCCAGCACATTCTCTCTGCCCCTTTCTCTCTCTCTCTCTCACTCACACACACACACACACACATTATGATTTTGGCAGGAAATAATGAAAGAAATTGTGAAAAGATAAACACTGTTCTGATGATGAAGTGTTTTTGGTTAATTGCCAATGGGCTTTGAAGAGGAATCCAAATTTTCAGATCAGTATCAGGGCTAGAGTTCTTTTAGGAGGTAAACTCCTGCTACTCTTGGCACTTTTATCCCAAGTCCAAGTAGAGGAGGCATTAGATTCTAACCATCCAAACAAGTTTTAAATGTATAGCAATAATATAACTTAGAGAGCATAAATGGTTACCACTCATTTATGTTTATATACATAAGGGCTTGGAATATATCTATATAGACATATAATATATACTCTTTGGAATACATTACAAAACAAACTAGACACAATTAGAAATTTTGTTTTATTTTTAAAGTTTTGCTTTCCTAATATTCTACTTTTCTTAGGCTAAAGACAGCTTCAGTAGGTTAAATTGCCATGAAATTACCAGCCTGCTATTTATATTTTACCACAGTATGAAAAAATGTAAAACTTCTGAAATTGTTTGAAAGCCGTATTGTCTGTTCTAACTCTGTTCTGTATGTGTCTGTATTGTGGTCCTGAGAAAGGAGAAATTTTTCACTAAATAAGAGGTCAGTATGATTGCCAGGCAGCCAAATTTTGCCTTAATTTCAACAGATTACAAGGGTGAGTGATAAATACTCTTCCTTACTTTCTACCTGTTTCACACATTAGATTTTACAGTAGTCAACTAATAATTAGTTTGAGTTAGGGCAAGAAGGAAGAACATAGTAAATGTGAGTTGAAATATCATAGGAGCTATTTTTCAGGGTCATTTCTCATACTTCCTGTTCTGCTGAAAACAGGAGAACTCTAAGGGGCTTGGGGATGGATGTGGGTGGGGAGACATCCCCTCCCAAGATGGCTCATCCAAGTGGCAGGTGAATTGGTGCTGACTGGCAGCCTCTCCATAAGGCAGCGTGGGCTCCCTCATACAAAGTGTTTAGGTTCCAGGAGTGAGTGTCCTAAGAAATAGGAAGTGGAAGCTACCAATTTCTTAAGATCTGGAGGCAGAAGATGACACAGCATCAATCACTCTGCCATGTTCTATTAGACAAGAAGCTATAGAGCCTATATTCCAGGGGAGAGGACATAGATACAACTTCTCTGTAGGAGACATAAGAATTTTGTGGCCTTTTTTTAAAACCAGCACTACTTGTAAATCACCAAGAAAATACATACTTCTTTTCAACTTGATCTTACCTTTTTAATCTCAGCTGGGAATGTCTGCCCCAATCTTAGAAAATAAAGTATATCCCCTAGTTAATTTGGTGAACCAGTTGAATCCTGATATTTCAAAGAATCACAATAAAACAGGCAAGAAACTATGGCATCCTCATCTTTATTTGGGTATATTGTGAGTTTAATTGAAACAAGGGAAATCTGTTTGAACTACTGACCTGAAACCGTAATAGGCTATAGAGATTGTAAATTACCTCTTAATTTCTTGTACCACCTGTCTCGGACCCCTCAACATCTTTCTCTCTCTAAATCACTAAAATCTATGTGGATTAGCTGGAGATATATTTTGAAGGGCTTGTAGTTAGTTGTCTGGTTAGTTTGTATTTTGCAAGCTCATTTTTCCCTGTCATGCATCCTTAACCACCAAATATTTTTTGAGCATCTAGTACTATGTGCTAAGCACTGGAATTTAAAAGATATATGATTCATGGTTTTATAGGAGTCATAGACCAGTGGAAAACATACTTGTAACAAAAAAAAAAAAA
>CM053571.1:78317210-78364528 GCA_028646485.1 Cryptoprocta ferox
CAGGCGGAGAAGGACAGATACCATATGTTCGCACTCATAGGTCTAACAGGAGAAACCCAATAGAGGACAATGGGGAGGGGAAGGAGGAAAAAGAGTTAGGGAGAGGGAGGGAGAAAAAACACGAGAGACTCTTGAATCCTGAAAACAAACTGAGGGGGGAAGGGGAAGAGGAAAAGGTAAAGCGGGGTGATGGTCTTGGTGGAGGTCACTTGTGGGGAAGAGCACTGGGTGTTATATGGAAACTAACCTGACAATAAACTATAAAGTTAAAAAAAAAAAAAGACTCTGCACTGTCAGTGCAGAGCTCGATGTGGGGCTCGAACTCACAAACCATGAGATCATGACCTGAGCTGAAGTCTGATGCTTAATCGACTGAGCCACCCAGGTGCCCCTAGAACTTTTTTTATATTATAGGTATGCTGGTGAAAAATCCCCTCAGTTTTGGTCTGTTTCAAAATGTCCATACTTCACCTTTACTTCTGAAATATATTTTTACTGGGTAAAGAATTCTAGGTTGGCAGTTTTCTTTTACTTTTTCCCTAGAGCTTTAAAGATGTCATTTAATTATCCTTTGGCCTCCATCATTCCTATAATTGTTCCCTTGAAGATGTGTCCTTTTTCTCTGGCTACTTTAAAAACTCTCTTTTATTTTTATTCTTAAGCAGTTAAGTATAATGTTTTTAGGAATTTTTTCTTTGTGGTCATCTTATTTGGAATTCACTGAGCTTCTTAAATCTGTTGCAAGGACATCTGTGGTGTCCTTCATAAGTTTTGGAAAATTCATAGACATTATCTCTTCAAATATTTCTTTTCCCCATTCCTTCTCTCCTCTTCTTGTAGGACTCTAATTACACATATGGTAGACCATTTGACTGTGTCTTTTCTTTTTTAAATTTCTTTTCCTACCTGTGATTCAGTGTGAATAATTTATTTTGAACTGTCTTTGAATTCACTAACTCATTCCATCAAATCATAATTTCCTATACAGTATAGTTCTAGAACGTTCATTTGACTCTTTTCAGAGATTCCATTTCTCTGCTTAAATTCTTCATATTTTTATCCATTTCATCCATCCTTTCCTCTATTTTACTTAATGAATTTATTAATAGTTATCTTGATATGTCAGTTAATTCCAACTTCTGAAATATCTATAGATTTGCTTCTATTTTCTTTTTTTAAAAATTTTAAATGTTTATTTATTTTTTAGAGAGAGGGGCAGGGGCAGAGAGAGAGGGAGACAGAGAATCCAAAATAGGCTCCAGGTTCTGAGCTGTCAGCACAGAGCCTCATGCAGGGCTCAAACTCATGAACCGGGAGATCATGACCTGAGTGGAAGTCAGACGCTTAACCTAGTGAACCACCACCTGCTGCTATTATTTTCTTGATTGTAAGTCACATTTTCCTGCTTCTCTGCATGTTTTTTTTTTTTATTTTTAATTTTATGCTGGACATTGTATGAAAAGCTCTTAGATATTGTCCGAGAGATATTTCTCTCCAGGTAGGGCACACTTTTTCCTCTACCAGGCAACAAGGTTGAGGGGCTATTCACTTCACTTCCATCAGGAATTGAGCTGGGATGGGAATGTACTGAGAATGTACTCAATTCCAATGTACTGAGAATGAGATCTGTTTTGTGTTTAATACGGCTGTTCTCTGGCTCTGACTTTGGGATTTGATCACTATGGGACCATGGAGATCTCTCTGTACCTTTTCCACCTAGTGCCCTAGCTTCTCAAACTGCCCATCACTTAGCAAAAGCTTGTAGGTAAAGACTGATTGGTGGGGAGCACTGCTTATTCTTTTAAGAGGATCCTCTAGATGCTAAGATATCACTCATGCTCATGTGGCTATTTTAGACTCTGTTAGAGTCACCTTTCCCTCCGAAGAATTATGGTGAGTTCAATCATCTACCCATCTATCCCAAGCTCAGCAAATGCTACTAGGGAGGAAATGATTCTTCCCTGTCTGAAATTTAATTCCTTTAGACTTCTTTGCATCTATTTATGTATGTATGTATGTATGTATGTATTTAGCTTTTCCCGTACCTGTTACAGCGAAAATTATGGTCATCTACAGGCTTTTACATTACAACCTAAAACAAAATTCATCTAAATCATTTGTAATCCGTATGAAGACCAGGCAAATTAGATATTTTTGCATTTATTTTAAAGATTAAGATGAAGCTTAGACCAATTGCTTAACATTATCCTATTTAGAAGCAACAGAGTTAGAATTTCAGTGCAAGTTGAACTTTCCATGCCAGAAGAACATGTGCCCACCTCCCTTCCCTAACCTACCCCTCTTCTCTTTCCATTATGATTGCAGTTCTTTACGGTGACTCAAGAAAAAAAAAATCTTATGTGGTCAAATCAATCTAAGAAATGCTGTAGGCCATCTCCCTCTCTTTAAGATTCATGATCCCCATCAGCATGTTAAAAGTCCTACAGTAAAGAACTTGTTTATGCAATGTTTTCTAAACTTATTTGTCCTTAGGACTTCCCTTTATCTCAGCAAATAATATTTATTAATATTCCATAGAACTAGAGTTATATGAAGTACGTTCTGTACAAAATAGTACATTATTCTGACTCCCAGATTCTGCTGATTATGTCATCCTAAAAGGTCATTTATTCATTATTTTATAATAATTCACCAAAGCATTTGACAGAAGTCTATGGTGTTAAATTTTATTAATTTTATTATTCCCTATAGAAGAAACACACGTTTAACTGAATATTGAGAATAAATCTGCTTTAAGTCATGCATTTAAAAAGGGAAAATGGCAAATATGAGAGAATAAACAGCATAATAAAATATGTTGTTTTATTTAGAATATATTCTTACCTGAATTATGAAACAAGTTGCTCTACTGACACCAGTAATGAGTCATTTTGCAGCATATGAAAATGCTCCTTTAGAAGTATTTTATATCAAAAGGACAAGGAAGTTAAGCAAATGAGAAACTTATAGCTGTCTAGACAGAGGTCAGACAAATGAAAGTATTTTCTCCATAGGGTAGATCTATGGGCTATCACTATTTTGCCTTAAAATATTTTTATGTGGATTTAACTGTAAAGGCTAAAGTAAAACTTGTAAAATATGTATGTTGCAGGAAATGTGTTAGAGTGTGTTAATCTGGTTAAGAATCATGATATAATATTTCTCACAAACTGAAAATCAAATTGGCCTCTATTGAATCTTCTGGAATATCTACCAATTCCAGAGTAAGTGAATGTCCATCTTTTTTTGAGACACGCATGCTCTGTGTAGTTGAAAGCATCATGACCATGATCTGCTGGGTAGAAGAGTTCAGTGTATTAAACTCAGATGTATCAGGCAGTCACTATGTCTCAGGACAGGAGGGTATGCTCCTGATCCTGAATACCACATGTTTACTGAGAAACATGTGAATACTTGACCAAAAAAATCACACTATATTTATCTCCCAATATTACACGAATAAGTGCTGAAATCATGGTTCCCCTTATAGGGAATACAAAAACAACATTTACCTTAGAAAAATATGGTGACTTCTCACATACTCATAATCCCAGCTTAATTATCAACTCTTGGCCAGTCTTGTTTTATCTATACCTCTTCCCGCTTCCTATCACCCACAGACCTTCCTCTCCCAACTGGATTATTTTAAGGCAAATCCTGATCTCTCATTTCAGAATGATTCCCTAAGGATTTGTTTGTTTCATGCACACTGATTTTTGTCTTAATAAATCTTTTATTTTGGAAGCATATTGGTTTACAGAAAATTTGCAAAGATAGTGCAGAGTTTCCATATACTCTATATCCAGTTTCCTCTATTAGTAACATTTTACATTCGAATGAAATTTGCCACAATTAGTGAACTAATACTCATACATATTTATTATCTAGAGTCCATGGTTTATTCAGATTTCCCTAGTTTTTGACTTATGCCTATTTTCTGTTCTAGGATCCCATCCAGAACATTAAATTTAGTTACCATGTCTCCTTACACTCCTCTTGACTGTGACAGTGTCTCAAACACTCCCCGTTTTTTGAAAATCTTGACAGTTTTGAGGAATATTGGTCAGGTGTTTTGCAGAATATTTCTTTATTTTAAAAATGTTTATTTATTTATTTTGAAAGAGAGAGAGGGGCAGCGACAGAGGGTGAGAGAGAATCCCAAGTGGGCTCCGAGAACCCCACATGGGGCTCAATCTCTAGACCCTGGAATCATGACCTGAGCCAAAATCAAGAATTGGATACTCAACGGACTGAGCCACCCGGGCGCCCCTAGAATATTTCTTAATTTCTTAATTGATTTCTTAATTTCTGGTGTTTTTTCAAAATTAGACTGGGACTATGGGATTTGGAGGGGGAGGCTACAGAGGTAAAGTGCCATTCTTATCATATCAATGGATCAATGGTATGTACTATCAACATATCACTGCTCTTAACCTTGATCACCTGGCTGAGGTAGTGCTGTCAGGTTTCTTCACTGTGAAATTACTCCTTTTTCCCAGTTTCCATACTCTTTGAAAGGACTATGTTGTATGCAGCCCATTTAATGAGTGGAGAATTATGCTCCACCTTCTTGAAGTGAAATGTCTACATAAATTATTTGGAATTCTTCTGTGAGGAGATTTGTCTATTCTCTCCCATTTATTTATTCAATCTTTTATTTATATCAGTATGTAATCATGGATATATATATATATCTTGAGGTATAATCCAATACTGACTTATTTATTTTGTTGCTCAAATTATTCCAGCTTTGGCCATTGGGAGTTCTTTCAGTTGACATATGTGTCCCTTTCACAAATTGCCATCATAATGGGGCTTTTTGTTTGTTTGTTTAAGCACTTCCTTACCATGCTTCTGGTTTGTCTTATATCCTGTCTAGTCTTAGAATCATCATTTCTGGATTTATTTATTTATTTATTTATTTATTTATTTATTATTGGAGAATGGTACTAGAAACTAAGATCTAGGCTCTAGATGTGTTTATTACTACTGGAGTATCACTGCTTCAGGGTTCTTTCAGCTGACAGAATAATGAAATATATGTGTATATCTGTAAGTATTTGTATAGTAACCATTTGTTTAAGCGAAAATGAATTCATACTGATGTCTCAAACTCAAATTCATTACCACATAGATCATTCTTGTCTTTTCCCCTTTGTCTTTTCCTCCAACAGTGAGAATCCGGGCTCCCACCATCTGCCACCCATTTTACACTGGTGATTTAATTGCAGTATATTCATATAGTGGTTTCCAAATTGTTAACACAACCTCCATGGGAAATATATTCATCAATTAAAATATAGTTCTCATGGGCAATTTCTTTTGTTTTAGTTTTACAGACTCCACTCATTTCCAAAGTTATTTAGGTCAACACCTCATTCTTCTACCCATCTAAGAATTTCTAAAATCCAAAAACTATAATAACAAAATAAAACAACCCATAAAATCATTATCACCCCCTTAAAATTAATAATTCCTAAATATTATCAAATATTTAGGCAGAATTCATATTTTCTTTTATCATCCAATAAATGTTTTATTTTACTGCTGCCTAGTTTGAGTCATAATATAAACAGGTCTCACCCATTAAATTTGGCTGATATATCTCTTAAGTTTCTTTTGATCTATAGATTTTCTGCTCTCATTTTTATGTTGCTATTTACTTTTTGGAAAAAAAAGATTTGTTCTACAGAATTTTCCAGATTCTGATTTTGCTAATATTTAATATCTTACTTTCTCTGTATTTTCTATAATTCAATATTGCTGTTATTTGTTTTTCTTGTAGTCTTTTATTGAGATCCAGAAGTCTGAGCAGATTTGATGTAAGGAGGATGCCAGTATTTCATATGCAATGTTGAGTATGTAGGCTATTCCATCAAGAAGCACATAATATCTCTATATGATGCTAAGACTGTTCAATGTGTTAAGATATTGTCAACTCAATTATCTATTATAAAGTTCACGATCAGTCTTTTACCTAATCATTTTAGCAACCATTGATGTTTATTGCTCAGATTCATTTTTCATCAGGGCTTAGAAAATAGTGATATTCTAATTGTGTCATTTTTATGCATTTAGTAATTGCAAAGAACTTTATTCAACATGGTTTCTATGAAACACAGTTCATACAAGAATGCCTGATTCTTTCTCTTTAATTTTTTAGTTTTCAGCATAATAAATTGACCCTCTACCAACCCTTCAAGATTCATGATTCATGATTTTTCACATAATTTTATATGTTTCCATCTATAGTTATTATTAATTATCAAAATTAATTTTGATCCTCAAATTTCCTCTTTATTGACCCATGGAAGACTGGTTGGCTGTGTTTTCTTGACTTGAATCTGATGTTGACTTGAATCTGATGTTGACAGTTTCCTTGCTTTGATATCAAGCTCATCTTGTACATTTCCTGCCTCAGATCTGAAATGTTACTTTTCAACGATCCCTGGCTCCTTTTAGTAGGAAACAATACTTAAAGATCTGGGTTCTAGGACAATATACTGCTCCTAGGTTGATCATTAATTATAGGCCTCTTTCAATGGGCATAGCTGGGAGATATATACTCTCAAAAGAAGAAATAAGTCATGACTTTATACTGATGTTTCCATTTTCAATTTAGCATTACATGGTTTTTACTCACCTTCTTTTATTTTATAATTATATTTCTTATGTTAAAAACCTTGATTCGAAGTGAAAATAATATAATTTATTATTTGAAAGGAGACAGACCCAAAAGAAAACATACTCTGTGATTTCATTTATGCAAAGTTCAAAGAACAGGGAACAGTAGTGTACAGTATTCAGAAATTAATGCTTAGGAGGGAAGACTATAGAGAAAAGCAAAAGAAGTTATTACCATAGAGTCAGGATGATAGCTAATTTTAGAAGAAGGGAGTTGCAGTTGGGAGAAGCACTTGAGATTTTGGCTTCAGGCAATGTTTTCTTCCTGACTTAGGTAGTGATTACAGGGGTGTCCATTTTAAAATAGTTCTTAAATTGATCATATGTGCTTTATGATTTTTCTTCTCTCTGTTATATTTATCTCTCCCCCCCCCCCTTTTTTAAGTGAAAATACAGCAGTGCCTGGGTGGCTCCATTAGTTAAGTGTCGGACTCTTGGTTTCAGCTTAGGTCATGATCTCAGGCTTGTGGGATGGAGCCCTGCATGGGGCTCCACGCTGACAGTATGAAGCCTTCTTAGGATTCTCTCTCTCCCTCTCTCTCTGCACCTCTCCCCTACATGTGCTCTCTCTCTCTCTCTCCAAATAAATAAACAAAAAAGTAGTGACAACACAAAACAAAAAATAAAACAAAATAGATTGACAAAATCATGTCTTCTGCTTTGTTCTGAGAAGTCACAGCTATATGTAATCTGTGTCTAACTCTGAGAGGGAGAAGTGATGTGGGGCCATAGCAGAATTGAACTGAAAGGTGGCAACAATAATCATTGAAGAGAAAGCACTGACTGCAGCCTAAGAATCATAATCCATTTATTTATTCATTCGTCAATAAAACTTCATTGAGTTTTTCCTATGTGGTGGGCACTGGTGTAGGCACCGGGAGTATTTATGTGAATAAAATATGGTGTTTGCTCTGAGAAGGGGCTGGGACTGGTAATATTCATCTAAATAAATCAGTACAATAAAATGTGGATTCTCTGACAAATGTCTTTATAGCTTAAAGTGAGGGAAATGGGTAATGATTCAGGTAAAGATAACAAGCACTCTATCTTTTGTTAATATTTATTTATTTTGAGAAAGGGAGGGAGAGTGAGTGTGTGCATGGTGGGGAGGGGCAGAGAGAAGGAGAGAGAATCCCACTCATGCTCTGCACAGTCAGCGCAGAGCCCAGTGCAGGGTTCAATCTCGCAGTCCTTTTTTTTCTTTTTAACCAAAAATAAATATTATACAGGAAATGAAGAATTCATAAAAATCTTTGCAATTTAAAGGACTCAAGGTATCTTTGTAGAAGGACTATCGATACTTAAAATCTGTTTCCCACTAGTCCTTCAACCCTAAAAGAAAGCAGTTAGGATCTGTAGTTTCAGAATAAAACTTTGTTTATATGTACATCTCAGTATGGTGTAAAAGACTCTGAGTGGAGGAAGGCACATCCGATACATCTAGTTTATATGTGCCAAAGGGAACTAATATTTACTCTTTCTCCACAAGAAAAATCTGATGCTAGAATCTGCATTAGTTATAAGGTGAGAATGATGGCTCTTAAGCATGACATTTAGTCTTACCCCATTGCTATAATGGTCTAACTTGGGAACTGGATTTGAATGCTGGGAAGCACTGATTAATGATACACTTCCTGTTTCTATGAAGACTAAGTCATTTTCCTGATGTCACTTAGCTAGTGAGTGCTAAGGCTGGAGAAAGAAAATCGGTCCCTGGACTGTGGATTCAGTGTCTTTTCCATCAAACCCTGATGCCACCCTGCTCTTTTTGCCCTTCAGCATTAGGTCAGCAGACACCATAACATTTATTTGGCAATTTAGAAAAATGTGGGATATGCTTATTTAAGAGAGAGGGAAGCTTACTTTGTTAATATCCAGCTTTGCTTCATAGAGAGAAGAGGTGGTCCATGCCCCTTGCTAAGAAGGAAGTCTCTGTCCCTGGGGGTCCCTGGGGGTCCCTGGGCTGATTCAGTCCTATGTGATGAATGGGCCTGTAAAGGACATATTTAGTAGTGTTTTGAATCTGGCTAAGAAAAAAATGGTGAGCAAAGTGAAAGAACTTCATGTCTGGCCTGTATAAAATAATAGTGTTCCAGATTTTGTCTCAGCACTTTTTATTATTCCCATTCCTTTCTATACCAGGCCTGGTACCTGGAGCTGAAGGACTGACTGATTTTCCAGCAAGTTTTGGGACTCCACTTAAATAATGAGAGCCAGATGCATTCATGTGAGATTTAGGAGGTAAAGGAAAGTTCTTCAGGCATCAGTGGCAGGTGTGAGAACTTCAGCAGATGTGGGTTTTTGCAGTTACTGCACTTCCCCGCCGGTTACCCTCCTACAGCTGCAGGGAAGCTCTGACTTTCAGCAGTGGTTTCTTGTAGTCTCTGGATTATGGGGCAGCAGCACGAGCTTCCTGATTCTCTGGACCGAAACTACAGCTAAATACTAAAGGCTAGTAGTCCCTCACGCCCTGTTAATTCTTGCTCCTAGTTCTTTCAGTGGCTTTGAAAACATCTAAGTCTATGTACTAATCCTTTTTGCTTCAAATGCATAGAATAGATTCTGTTTTATTGATTGATCTCTGATTTATAAAGTTGTAATCCTATGATCCAGCATTGCACTATTAGGTATTTACTCAAAGGATACAAAAATAAGAATTCAAAAGGGATACAGGCTCCTCAATGTTTATAGCGGCATTATCTACAATATCCAAGCTATGGAAACAGCTTGTGTCCATCGATAGATGAATGGATTAAGAAGATGTGATATATATACACAATGGAATATTACTCTGCCATCGAAAAGAATGAAGTCTTGCCATTTGCAACAACACAGATGGAGCTAGAGAGTACACTGTTAAGTGAAATACATCAGTCAGAGAAAGTAAATACCATATGATTTCACTCATATGTGGAATTTAATAAACAAAAGAGCAAAGGGAAAAACAGAGAGAGAGTGAGGGAAAAAAAACCCGACTCTTAATTATAGAGAACAATCTGATGGTTACCAGAGGGGAGGTAAGTGGGGGGATGGGTGAAATAGGTGATGGGGATGAAGGGGTGCACTTGTGATGAGCACAGGGTGATGTATGGAGGTGTTAAATTACTACATTGTACACCTGAAACTAGTATAATACCATATGTTAACTCAGTAGAATTAAAATGAAAACTTAAAAAAATAGTTGTAGGTGCACCTGGGTGCCTCAGTCGGTTAAGCGTCCGACTTTGGCTCAGGTCATGATCTCGCAGTCCGTGAGTTCGAGACCCGCGTCAGGCTCTGTGCTGCCAGCTCAGAGCCTGGAGCCTGCTTCAGATTCTATATCTCCCTCTCTCTCTGTTTCTCCCCCATTCATGCTTTGTCTCTAAAAAAAAAAAAAGTTAAAAAATATTAAAAAATAGTTGTAGTCAGAGTGTCTATGTCTGAAATACAAATGGTAGGACCAATTTCTGTCTCTGATAGCAAAGACAATGGGAAGATCCAGACTAAGCTGTATAATAGGAAAAAAATTATGGTTTTATTTAAAAATGAAAAAAGAACAGATAAGTCATAACTACCAACATTTTGCTTCGTCTCTTTGTAACCTTGAGGGTAAAGCTAAGTGGGCTTTAATCTTCATCACCTCCCCCACCTTGCCCCACTGACATCATCTCCCCTTCCTTTCTCCCTTTCTCAGAGCAACCACTATATTGGGCCTCTTTATATGCTTCCAATTGATATTTTAAATATAAATATGTAGAAATATTTTACCCACTTAAAGGATAGATCATATGTGCATATTCTCCATCTTGCATATTTTCCTCAACATCACACTGCTGAGGTTGATCCATATAAATATACGTAGATCTAATTCAACTGCTTCAACTGCTTCATAGTATTTCCTAATAATTGATTGCTATGCATTACTATGTGCCCTCTTTAGATTGTTTCCAGTTTTTATGCTATCATTAAAATGATGACATAACAAGTTCCTCTTATTTTGAATGCTTTCTGAGTCTTAGATTTTAGGGAAGCTAAGACAACATATATATTAAAAAAATATCTCCTTACTCCCTGATATTCTCTTATAAGACACCTACTTAATAGTGATATGGTCCATACATTCTAAAAACTGAGCAAAGTCTGTTTTTATTTTATTTTTTAAAGTTTATTTTTATTTATTTTGAGAGAGAGAGAGAGCAAGCAGGGGAGGGGCAGAGAGAGAGGGGAGAGAATCCTGAGCAGGTCTTGCTCTGTGAGCACAGAGTCTGATGTGGGGCTCGAGCTCGTGAACTGTGAGTTCATGATCTGAGCCGAAACCAAGAGTCAGACGCTTTACTGACTGAGCCACCCAAGTGCCCCAAGTCTGATTTTAAATGATCAAACAAAAGAGATAGTTTAGAGGAACAGGCTTTCCTCAAATTCTCGATCCCTTCTGACTCTACGATATCATAGAGACAGAAAAGAACTGTGTTAATAATTATTTATGAGTCTTTGGCTTTTAAACTGTGCCACTGCAGTATTTGCTTTAGAGTACCTTGTTGGGTACCCATCAAAGGGTAGCAATATGAAACTCCTTGCCTCATTTGGGCTTTGCTCATCCATAGCTTTTGTTTAGGCTCAATGTCAATTTCTTGCTCCCTGATAAATCCCCTGGCAGTACAGAAATCAAAGTCAGAGCACAAAGTCTAGTAAGTGTGACAGTTATCCTTAGCGACTGTCCAGTGTAGTCCTTAACAAGAGTATTTAGTCTCTCACTTGAAAGCGTGTTTCATGCAGAGAGATATGCTTTGCAGAGATAAAATTCCAAGAGGGTTGAAATGAGTCATAGTAGTTGATTAGTCTATGATGGTGATGAGTCATTAGAACCAAAACAGTTTGCAAAGTGCTTGGCAGATGACCAAATGCTCTGGCTTGAACTGCTCAGATATGACATTTTGGAAAATGGGAAGAAAATTGTGATATCTTACTATCTCCCCATGGAACATGTTTGTCAGCCGCATGGAGTCTTATTTTCATTTTTGCACATATTTCTCCCTTGACTTGGACCGCCCACTCTTAACACCACCACTCTGACTTGCAAATGCTTATTACTCATTTTTTAAGATCCGTCTCAGACCTGATGTTTTCCTGAGGCACCGTTACTCACTGCCATCACTGAGCCCCACAGCTGTTGGTTTCTACTGTTATTAGACCATCTGTTGTGTGATATTGTAATTTATCAGTTCCTAAATTTATCTTCTCTACCATTCTTCTGGAGCAGAGACCCTGTCTTGGTTGTTCTTTTGTATTTAGCACTTGTGACACATGGCAGAGTTCAACTCACTTTTGTTTCTTTGTTAAATGGGCATGTTTCTGTTCATGTAGGCACTATGAGATGCTAATAATGATAACAACAGTAATAGTTAACACTTACTGTTATGTGTTGAGCGCTTTTTTAAGTGTTTTGGTTGTGTTATTTCATTTAATCTCCCAACACTATCCAGAAAGTAAGTTTTGTAATCCCTTTTATAGATAAGGATGCCCGAAGTACAAAAAGGTTATGTAATTTATCCTAAGTCACACAGCTACTAAGTGTGGTGTAAGGAATTACACTCAAGCATTAAGGCTACATGCTTAAGTACAGTGCTATATTGCCTGTATTGCATCATAGGAAGAGATTCCGAAGATAATTTTAATGGGACAGAATACAATTTAATGTAAAAAAGAAAAAGGAAGTCACCAAAAGAGAATGTCTCAGGATTAAGTTGAAGGCTGTATTTAATTGAGTTAGAGCTATTCCTATTTGCCTTGAAGGAGTCTCTGATATACTGTGTAGGTAAGTAGGAAGTCAAACTATAGAGTAAATATGTAGTATGATTCCTTGTAAATAAGGAGAAAATAATAGAAGGCTCACACAACCTGGAACTCTTCCTTTCACAAAACACACATGCAGGCCAAGCTGAAAATGTTATGACACAGAAGGAGACTAAAGCAGCAAGGTGAGCTTATTAAATTTCCTTTCCCTTTTTTTTAGCATTATTTCACTGCTTTATTTCAGTGGAAATGTCACTTCTTAATATTTTAAGACGATTTTAAAGAAAAAAATTACTGAAGATCAGTAAAGATTCTAGTAAGAAATTTCAGAGAAGGTGACTTGCCAAGTCACACCTGATAGGCAGTGTTGACTTAATTCAAAGCAGTTTTCATGAAGCCTTCATATTAGAAGTGGTAGTTCCATTCTTAAGGACGGTAAGAAATGAGGAAATTGTGATCTGAGGCTGGTGGACCAGGCCTAGTAGGTGCACCACACTCATTCATGCATCTCCCATCTCCACCTTACTCAATGTCCCTCAGGCCTTAGCAACTTTGCTCAATGAGGTCTTGGCAACTTTACTCACATGTCACTACTTGCTATTTCAGCCTGTCCTGGGAGCACTCCTCATGCGTCCCTGTCTGACCAAGTGTCTCACAAAGGTTCTGGCTCCTGCTGACACCTCTGGGTTCAGAGGAAGGTACATGTTATGGGACAGGAGATTTGGCTTCTCCAGCAGCTGCCCCAAGGAGCTGGGAAACACAACCTGGGAGAATGGGGGAGGAACTTATCTGTGCAGTGCACTTGAACATGAAACTGAAGACAGCCGGAACATAAATCCCTCTCTCATCCTCCTACGGATGAGCTCTTCTGAGATTCAGTGGTTCCAAATGGCCTTTTCAGACATGTCTGTATGGTCAAGCAATGGATTAGGTCTTCTGGTGGAACCACGACCACCACCTTGTGTTCAATTTCTCTCCTTCCCTGTCTCTCTCCCCCTTTGCCCTCACTCCTGCTGCCCTGGGAGCAAGAATGGTAGCAGCTAAACTTTACATCACACTCTGTTTTCTAGGGTACTGGGACCAAGGTGTGGTGGGATATCCAGATTTAGAAATGCTGACACCTGATATTTTAAATAGTCATTTAGATCAAAATCTGGGAAACACTGTTTGAAGTTTGAGCACGTGGCCTGTGGGCTTTGGAAAAAAAAAACACAACTGTCTTTGGTCTGATACAAGAAAATGTAGGCTAGACATAATTATCTAGAAAAAATAAATTTTCTCTAGATTATATAGAAAAGAATTAACTTGGGATTTTTGTGGAGTGGAATTATGTGAATGACATTTGTTTAAACACTTCAATTCTTTTATTTTGTTGTCTGTCTTCACTAACAGGATATATCTTTTGAATTAGCACCTTGCTAGGGCCAAGTTAAAGATACCAGCTTTAATCAACAAATGTTTGGGATTTTGACCAACTGTAAATATACAGTTAAAACAAAAAAAAAATCTAGGGATGCCTGAGGGGCTCAGTCGGTTAAGTGTCCAACTCTTGATTTCTGGTCAGGTCATGGTCTCATGATTTGTGGGATCGAGCCCTGTTTTGGGCTCTGCGCTGACAGTATGAAGCCTGCTTGGGATTCCGTGTGTGTGTGTGTGTGTGTGTGTGTGTGTGTCAAAATAAATAAACATTTAAAAAATATAAATAAAATATATGATTATCTGGAAATGTAATGAATACAGGAATGCATGAAAATTAAGAATTGGCAATAATCTTACCCCACAAATAACATTTTTATATGTCTGCCACGTTTTCTATGGATAGGAAATGTACATATTCCACACCTATATAGTTTTATTTGTATATTATACATTGGTGTGCATAATATAGTTATATATATACCATGTATACATGTGGAATGTTTTTCAAATATACTGTATTAATATTTGTATACATTTTATAAAACCCAAACATATCTTATATATGATTTGGAGTGTTACTGTTTAACTTAATATATTATGAGATATTTCCTAAGTTATCAAGTATTCTGAAACATGCCTTTTTATGGAGACATTCAGTCTTTCATTGCCTGGATAGGTCAGAGTTTATACCTAAGCAAATACTTTGTTGTTGGACATCTAGGATATTTTAGATAAGAATTCTTGTATAAGTTTCCCTTTTCCTTTTCAAAAATGTTATAGAATTTATAGGGATAGAAAAGTCTTTGAGGGATGGTCTAGTTCATACTTCTTAATCTTTTAATCATCCTTATAAATGGGACTGAGAATAAGTAAAACTGTAGAAGGGATTTATTCCATTCCATTTCCTTTTATTCTTCTTCTTGCTTAGGTGTCCAATGCCTTCAGCCCCCTTCTCTGTGTATTGCCCAAATCATCAAAGCCTCCTCTCTCTGGTTTTAAGAATTATAGCAGTAACAATGACAACAAGTAAGGCATACAGGGCTTACTCTGTACCAGGTTCTAGTCTAAATATTACATTAATTTTAACTTATTTAATTCTTACAGAACCTTCTGAGGTAGGTAGATACCCTTATTATCCCCCAATTACAGAGATGGAATCAGAGAGTGATTAAGTTCATTATTCATATTCACACAGGCTTAGTAAGTGGTGGAGCTGGCCTCCAAGCTTTGGCAGCCAAGCTCTGGAGTCTGAGCTCTAACCACTCTGTTGTAACAGAGGATCCCCAGAGTAAAGATGGCAAGGAAGTTTCATTCTGACCTCTACTTGCAATTGCTGGGAATGACTGCCTGGAATGATGTATTGAGGATTCGGAGGGCACATCCGGGTTTAGAGGGAAGAAGAACCATAATGTACAAACAATGTCTCCCTTATGTGAAAGGGTGGAGTGGTTGCATATTTCCCATCTTTGCCTTATGGTTTTCGTTATGCTAGAATTAGGGATACAGGGATAAAGTTCTAGAGATAAAAAAAAATTCTGTAGGCAGAATAGAGTTAACTAATTTACTTTTCTGAGGGAGGGAGATGAGAGGGCAGAGGTTAGGGCATTACATGCCTTGGAAATCACACTTTTGTTCTACCCCCTTCCTATCAACTGGCATGCTACCTCCATCAGTGCCAATGACTCCATATGTACTTCAAGACTGCTATTTTCATATTTATTAAAAATTTTTGCCTCTTTCATTCTGTTTGTCCTCAGTTGAAATAAAAACAGAGGGCAACAGAAGGAACAAAGGGTTTCAAGACAGGGATATGGGCTTGTATTTTTGGCTCCACTGAATTCAATCTTTTCTTGTGTAGCACTTACTAAGCCTCCCCTAACCCCAATTCTCTCATCTGGAAAATAATTCTTACGTTTTAAATTGTCATGGAGATTAAATCAGATAATTGTATTGGAAATGCCTTATATTCTGAAGATAAATGTTTCCTCCCTTATTCTTCCTTATTAACTCATATATTATATCCTTTCATATTCTTTTTTCCTTTGATTACTTCTGATGGAGGCCATCTTCATTTTTGATTAATGGAAATAGCCTTATCATGCTTTTGATTATGGCTATTTCAAATTAACACTCAAATAAAGATCTGACTAGTGCTTGGTGATTATGCAAAACTGTATAAGGATTAGTTTAGTGCTTGTTTGTTCACAAATTATATTTTAGGAAGTATTATAGAAAGCCCGCCCGTCACTCTCTCCTATGTTCATAGTGCCACCATTTTCTTTTTTCTTTTCTTTTTTTTTCAGTTTATTTAGAGAAGGGTGGGAGGGGCAGAGAGAGGGAGACAGAGAGAATCCTAAGCAGGCTACACGCTGTCAGGGCAGAGCCTGAGGCAGGGCTTGAACTCACAAACCTGGAGATCATGACCTGAGCTGATATCAAGAGTCGGACGCTTAACCGCCTGAGCCACCCCAGGGCCTCTGTGCCACCATTTTCTAAAATGCTCAAGGCGGAAACTCAGGGGTCATCATATTCACTCACTTTTGTTTTGCATAACTTCTATTTTACACTAATCTTTTCTTCAGCAGTGTCCATTCTGACATCAATCTCATCTGTACAGGTAACTTTGCATACCTTTTAGAAGGACCTACTTGGGGGGCTGGACCTTGGGTGCCACCTTGGGACCTGGCTTTGGAATGTTCCCTACACTGATAAGTCTCTTTTGCCCACTGGCGAAACTGTCTCTGCTGTACCAGCTTGCCTAGACCTAAATTAATTGTACAAATGGCGTATTTATAGTGAACACCAGATTTCCTACTGGGAGTCTGGAATTTTGGTAGTTGTAGAGGGTGCCAACATGACCATCCCCCAGTGAAAACCTTGGACTTTGAGTCTTAAGCAGGCTTCCCTTGGAAGAAACACTGAATTTTGTTGGAAGGAAGGAGCATGTTCTGCGTGACTATTCCTCCACTCCCTACCCGCTCTGGCCCCAGAGGGAGAGCTTTGGAAGCCCATGCCTGAATTCCTGCAGACTCCACCTAGATGTCTTCTTCCCTTGCAGGGTTTGCTGAGTATGGCTGTGCTGTAATAAACTATAGCTGATAGCTGTGATTACACTCCCACTGTGGTAATGAGCCCTCTGAGCTCTTCTAGTGAGTGATCCAACATGTGGGTAGGCCTGGGACACCCGAAAAACCATCGATTGTATTTTTCATGCCTTAAAAGTTTAATTTGAATCTTTTTCATATCATCCATGTCTCCTCTTACCAAGCTCAGTCTTTTCTCTACCTTCTCGAACATATGGAATATATTTCTTATAATTGTTTTAATGTCCATGTCTATTAATTCTATCATCTGTGTCATTTCTGGGACTGTTTCCCTTGAATGATCATTTCGTTCTTCTCATAAGAGGTTGTTTTGCTTGCCTTTTGGCATACTTAGTAATTTTTTTATTGGATACCAGATATGAATTTAACCTTGTTGCTTATTGGATATTGTAATACTCCTTTAAATATTTTTGTGCATTTTTCTGCAGTTAAGTTACTGGAACATAGTATGATCCTTTGGAGGATCTTTTGAACCTTGTTAGGTGGGACCAGAGCAGCCTGTAGGCCCACAGCCAAGGCAGTGCCCTTCTCTGTTCCCTATCTGATGCTCTGCATATTACAGGGTTTTTCACTGTGCCTGGTGAGAACACAAACTTCTCCCAGTCCTGCATGAGCCCCATGAATCACCCTGCCTGTTCCTTGTTTTGGCCTTAGTAGTTTCTCCATAGCATGCACTGATCAGCACTTAGTTTAAGATGCAAGAGGAACCCTCAAGAAATCTCTAGAAATTTCTCTTTTTGTGGCTCCCTCCTCTCTACTCAGCTCTCTCGTCTCTAGTGCCCTGTGACTTGTAGCTGCCCTGGCCTCCGCAAATTCTCAACTGTCTTCTCAACTCAGCAAGACTTCTGGGCTTTGTTTGGGTTCCTACTTTGGATGCTGAGACCTGGAAACCAGGCAGTGAGTTAGGGCTATTATAGGGCTCTCTTGTTTTCCTTCCTTTTCTACAGGATCAGTGCTCTCCACCGCCTGTTGTCTGTCAAAACCATTGTTTTGCATATTTTGTTCATCACTTTTTAGTTTTTAAGGTGTGTATGTGGTGGGAGATAGCCTATTACTTCTTCAGGGTCAGAAGTGGACATCCATATTTCCACACTATCTTTGAATCATGAAGCTATGGGGCCTTCACTTCTCTGGGGATAATGCCTGACACACACATTACCTGCTGAACGACTAGATGAGTGAATGACTGGTCTCCCTAACTTTACTATAGAGTTAAAGATATGGTATTATTCTTCATTTGCCAGACCAGATACATATTATTAAAGCTTCAAACAATTATATTCAGATCTATGCAGACTTGAAATAAAATCCCTGCTCTGGTATTTAGTAGCTACTGATCTTATGACTTATTCCCTTCTGAGGATAACATGTGGCTTACAGGGCAGGCAGGAGAATGAACCAAGAGGTGGTATGGGTAAAGTGCACAGTAAGTTCTAAGTGAAAGTGGAGTTCTTGTTACTTTTAGTGTGCTGAAAGGGAGACCTTGCACTGATGCAAGACTTTATGATTCATGTGCTTTCCATATACATATCTTATATAACCCTAGAAATATATTTTCTCCCAAGTAGTTGCTTAGGTTTAATATAAAGCAAACAAAATTCCCAAGGTTCTTATGAAAGAAGGAAAAAACAAAACAAAACAAAACAAAACAAAACAAGCTAATGTTTGAGTATTTGGAGATGTGAGAGCAGAGTGTTGCTTTATGAAAGGCTCTTGAACATCACGCTCTATTTCTGGCTTTGAAGAACAACATTGGGCTTGCGTGATAGACTTCGTTTCTCAAGTTTTTAACTTGTTCTTTTTCTACTTGTGTATGTCAAAAGCTGTTTTCCACAGACTCCCCTTTGTACTCACCTCTGTGATATATGGCCTAAAATTGACAGCTGGTACAATTGGGAAGGTCTTGAATGGCTGGACTGCAAGTACCCCTCTCCGCTCTTCTCTCACGGATAAGGCCTCCTGGCCAAACAACCCTCCTTATCAAGGATCAAGGGGACCAGGGCATGGTCTCTGCTTATCTCTCATTAATGGGTTTTAGTTTCTTGCCAGCCTGTGGAATTATTCAAACAAGCCAATCATATCCCACTGCAGGAACCAGAGGGCACCTCACCCTCTTGACACTACAAAGTCTGATTTCCACCCTCCCTGGTTGTTCATGTTGCATCTGCGTGCAACCTCCATGTGGCCCCACATGGGGCGCTGTGTCCTCCTTCCCTTGGCTATGAAGGTACGTGACTAAGAAACTGTTGTTGATTTCATCTGCCCAATTCTGGGTGTCAGGTGTTGGGCCATTCTCAAAACCCTAGGATGGGAATCTCTCCCTTGACAGTGGGGTAAATAGGAAGTGACTAAAACACCATCCTTGTCACCCACCTGCTCTCCTCACCTCTCAGCGCTAGTAGGGCTGTGTGGAGGCAGTGCCTTCAGATCCACTCCACTGAATAAAGAGATTGGGGTCTGAGAGGAGAAGGAAAGGGCAGGGAGAAAGAAGGCACTTACAGGGATGCTTGTTAATCCTTTCTGGGAGTTTACAGACACTGGTTCCCAGAAGAGGTTGGGGGAAAGGGGGTAAGGAGGCAGACCCAGCTTCTCCAGCTCTGGCTCTCAGTGCCAGCTGTCCCACATGCCGGCAGAGGATGATATGGAGTGTGGTAGGAGAGGGTGTTCTGTGTACTCTTGTCTTCCCTTCATCATCATCTATGATTAAAAGATGATGTCCCATCTTTTAATGGGACAACATATCCAAATTATGCTGTGAGCAGTCTATATAAGGAAGAGGAAGATTTGCCTACTAAATAACTTCTTTGGTCAAGAGTCCTACTGAGAATGTGAAATATGAAATTCATATAAAATATATATGAAATATTTGTGAAAAATATATATGAAATATATATATATATTTTACACATGTTCTGTTTTATTATGTACAAAACCAAGCATACAATAATTGTAACAGCAAATAACAAACATGCCCAACAGAGTCAGGCCATTTGAAATGGAGCTCTGTACGTGCAGGGAATACATAATAAATACTGCTTCTCTGTTACCTTGAAATCCAGTACCACCTAGAGTTTTATATTTTTAACTACTCAAGTAAGTGAGCATAAGGAGTACTTAGGCAATATTTAAATCCTGAAAGGGAAGGACTCTTCCATCTCTCTGGAAACCTTAACCTAATAGCTTAAGAACTACTCCAAGCCTTCCTCCCTATAGCCCGTAGCTGCCACAAGATCAACTATATCCCCTGATCTTTGCTGACACAGGCATGCACCCTGCCTTACAAACTTTTGGCCAGTCTAGCCATTAAAAATTTGAGAAATAGTCTCAATATAAATAATTGTAACTAATACTGATATATTTCTGCAGTTTGTTTTTGTATGTTTTTATGTTTTACACTGATTCTATGCCTGAGGTAATTCTTCTTACATGCTCTACACTTTTTTTTTTTTTACCTTGGATTAAACACAACATGATGTAAACAATTCCCCAGAACTGAGAGGCACTTCTCTGAATATTGAATGAATGACTCATGTCCCCAGACTAGCAGGACACTCGGTGGCTTAGACCTGACCAGCCAGAGGAGGTCATGACTCCCACCTAGCTAGCACTGTCTGTGTGAAAATGGCCACACTCATGTCTGCAGAATTTACAAAAGGGGGCTATGTTGGGGATGTGTATCAGAGATCACAGAATTCAAATTGTGCTTATGTTCTGTAGTGAACCCATGCTGTTCGTCAGGTGCTCTGATCCCATTGCAAGAATACTGGTTAAAATAAACCATCAACCTGAGGCAAAAATGTAAACAGGCAAAGTCACTTTCACAGGCTTTTAAAATGGTCTTAACATGTGACATTATAACTATTCCCCAAATTAGACAACCGACTTCAATTCAAAGAGCAAGGAACAAATGGAACATCTCAGGCACTACCTGTAAATTTCTTAATCATGAAGGTCTTTGGCTCCGACACATGCAAGGCAAAGCAGCCTGTGACCCTCACCCTGAGGGATCTCCAAAAGCACCCCCGCAGGGAGCATTATCAGAGAAGGCAGCGACAGCCTAAACCCCCTAGTATTAGTAACAGGAGTATGTATATGCGTATAATGTACTTACAGAGATTTATCAGCCCTGAAACATTATCAAGAGCTGCGTAAAAATCTGAGCAGAGAAAGAATCATGAATGAGGTGCAGTAGCAGCTGTGTATAAAGGACTAGTCCATCTGTGCTCACAAGGTGCGGGGCAGGTGCAGGACACACGAGGTGCCACTCAAGAAGCACAGAAAAGTGATGCAAGAGCAGTGCTGTTTTCAAACTACAATACAGACACCGGTGTAGAAGCTACAGCATCACTGAGAACTTGGGAAGGGATGGCCGCTGGGTGCACATCTTTGTTTACATCCAATGGTTCAAGATCTTAGTGTTAAGAGCATGCTTTCTCCCATAGAGTGGTGTGAAAAATACAGACTCTAAGAGGGAATCTGTGAAGATCTAGAAATAAAGTCTTGGAAGAAAAAATGACCATGAAAATGTGTCTATGTTATTTAATATTATTAAAGTCATATTTTAAAAGGGGACCTTAATATTGAACTTTTGCCCATCACTATCTTATTTATAAATGCATCTTGTCCTTATGCTATCAACTAAAAGCGTCTTGGACGGCACTGGCTGCTCTGTGGAGCCTACAGGCCAGTACGCATTTTCAAATGAAAAGAGCCAAGTTTTTAATTTGTCCCAAAGATGAAAAATTGAAACCAATGTGTATGTAAACTAAGAGAGTGATCATTTAAAGACATAAAATCAGCTACAGTCATTGAAACATACTGGATATCCAGCAGTCAACTGAAGGTTTTAAAGATACTCACAATATCAACAAAAGAGTCACAGCACAGCTGTACAGACAAGCAGGCATCACTTAATGACAGTTAAATAAGAAGAATTTAGGAGAGCCAGGGAGCCACAGGACCAGTTAAGGATGTTAAGAAGACATTCAGTAATCACTATTATTCCTATTCCACTCCCCCTTTCCATATTGAAATGTGTCCTCCCTCCTCTGCCCCAAAGCAAGGTGATAAAACCCTGCTTTTTCAAAGTAAAACAGATCCTTATGTTGACTACAGACAGCAGTATATCCAGGTCTCAAATCAGTAATGGAATGCCTGTGACAGTCACATGTAGTGCTGTGTGTGTCTGAACTCTAAAATGTGGTTTTCCCATGTACCTTCTTCCAGAAGCCACACATGCCAGAAACACTAGGGTGCCAGAAATTTCATGTTTATTTCCCACCAAACAGTAGCAGTCTTGCTGAGACCCACTAACTTATACATGGACAAAGTCTTTGTACTACTTTAACCTCAAACACAAAGACTCCAAAGGTGGACTTCACCACTGTGAAACTATCACAACCCTATTCACAGCTACCATTGCCTTTACACAAAATGATATAAAAAAAAACTGTTGCCTTCTCCACCTCAAGTCAACTTGGACTCATGATGGTAACAATAGGCATTAACCAACCCTACCTTGCATTCCTACACATTTGCACACATGCATTTTTCAAAGCTATGCTGTTCATATGCTCCGGATGAATTATTCACAGCCTAAACGAGGAACAAGACATTTGAAAAACAGGCAGCTTATATAAAACAATAACATTCACCACTACATCCCTCTTTGTCAGAAGCCTCGCACTCACAGGCATACCCTTCCTAGCAGGCTTTTACTCTAAAGGCTTAATCTCTGAAACCACCACCGCGTCGTAAGTCTATGCCTGAGCCCTACTAGTAACTCTCATCGCCACATCCCTAATAGCCACCTATAGTTCCCGAATCATATCTTTGCACTTCTAGGACAGCCTTGTTTCAACTCCTTAATTTTAATCAATGAAAATAGTCTCTTCCTAATCAACTCTATCAAACGTCTTTTAATCAGAAGTATTTTTATTGGGTATCTAATTTCTTATAATATTCCCCAACAACAATTCCACAGATAACTATGCCTCATTATCTGAAATTAACTGTCCTTGCCGTGACTATTATAGGTTTCATTCTGGCATTAGAACTTAACCTAGCAACTAAAAACCTAAAATTTAAGCATCCTTCAAGCCTCTTTAAATTATCTAATCTTCTAGGATACTTCCCAATCATTATGCACGACGTCCCACCAATGGCAAACTTAACAATAAGCCAAAAATCCACATCAATGCTACTAGACATAATATGATTAGAAAATGCATAACCAAAATCCATCTCCTATTTTCAGATAAAAACATCAACTTCTGTGTCTAACCAAAAAGGATTAATTAAATTATATTTCCTCTCCTTCATGATCACCCTAACTCTCACCCTATTCCTACTTAATTTCCACGATCAACTGCCACGATTACTAGTACACCAGTAAGCAAGGACCAACCAGTGACAGTAACTAGTCAAGTTCCATAGCTATATAAAGCTGCAATTCCTATGGCTTCCTCACTAAAAAATCCTGAATCACCTGTACCATAAATAACTCAATCACCTGCACCATTAAACTTAAACACAACCTCACCCTCATCCTATTTCAGAATATAACAAGCTGTTAATAATTCTGCAATAAATATTCCTAACACAGTCTTATTAGAAGCTCAAACCTCAGGATACTGTTCAGTAGCCATAGCCGTGGTATAACCAAACACCACAAGCATGTCTCCCAAATAAATTAAAAAGCCCATTAAACCTAAGAAAGATCCCCCCCAAATTCAATACAGTTCCACAACCAATACCACCAGCCACAATCAACCCAAACCCACCATAAATTGGAGAAGGCTTTGAAAAAAACTAACAAAGCTAATCAAAAAATAGTACTTAGAATAAATACAATGTACGTCATCATTATTCCCACATGGAATCTAACTATGATCAATGATATGAAAAACCATCATTGTATTTCAACTATAAGAATTTAATGACCAACATCTGAAAATCTCACCCTCCCATCAAAATTATCAACAAATCATTCATCAACCTCCCCACTCCATCCAACATTTCAGCATGGTGAAACTTCAGCTCCTTACTAGGAGTCTGCCTAATTCTACAAATTCCAACAGGCCTATTCCTAGCCACACATTGTACATCAGACACAGCAGCCACCTTCACATCAGTAACTCACATTTGGCGTGATGTCAACTATGGCTGGATTGTCCAATATATACATGCTAATGGAGCTTCTATATTTTTCATCTGCTTATTTATGCATGTAGGTTGAAGCATATACTATGGCTCTTACACCTTCTCAGAAACATGAAACATCAGAATTGTACTGCTATTTACAATCATGGTTACAGCCTTCATAGGTCATGTTTTTATCATGAGGCCAAATATCCTTCTGGGAGGCTACTGTCATCACCAACCTCCTATCAGCAATACCCTATATTGGAACTAACTTAGTAGAATGAATCTGAGGGGGATTCTCAGTAGACAAAGCCACCTTAACATGATTCTTTGCTTTTCACTTTATTGTCCCATTTATCATCTTAGCCCTAGCAGCAGTCTACCTTTTATTCCTACACAAAACAGGATCCAACAACCCCTCAGGAATAATATCTGATTCAGATAAAATCCCATTCCACCCATACTACACAATCAAAGACATCCTAGGCCTTTTATTCCTTATTTTAATACTAATATTACTTGTCCTATTTTCACCCAACCTTCTAGGAGACCCAGACAACTACACCCCTGCCAACCCCCTAAACACCACCACACATTAAGCCTGAATGGTATTTCCTATTTGCATATGCAATCCTCTGATCCATCCTCAATAAACTGGGAGGGGTCTTAGCCCTAATTCTCTCTATCCTAATCCTAGCAACCATTTCCCTACTCCACACTGCAAAACAACGAGGAATAATATTCCGACCACTCAGCCAATGCCTATTCTGATTTTTAGTAGCAGACCTACTAACCCTAACATGAATTGGAGGTCAACGAGTAGGACATCCTTTCATCACCGTTGGTCAATTAGCTTCCATCCTATACTTCTCTATCCTCCTAATCTTCAGACCAATTTCTGGTGTTATTGAAAACCATCTTCTAAAATAAAGAGTCTTTGTAGTATATAAAATACCTTGGTCTTGTAAACCAAAAAAGGAGAATATCTGCACTCCCTAAGACTTCAAGGAAGAAGCAGCAGCCCCACCATCAGCACCCAAAGCTGAAATTCTATTTAAGCTATTCCTTGCAATACCAGAAATTGACACCAGAACTTTCGTAATTCATATATTGCATACTTTTGTACTGTGTTTGCCCAGTATTTCCTATTTCCCCATGGTCTGCAAACAAACCTTATGACCATGTGGACCTAAGCATGTACAATATAAATCTATTAATATTAGATAAGACATACTATATATAATCGTGCCTTAACTGATATTCCCCATGGATATTAAGCATGTACAATAAATCTATTAATATTACATAAGACATACTATGTATAATAGAGCTTTAACTGATTTTCCTCATGGATATTAAGCATGTACAATAAATCTATTAATATCACATAAGACATATTGTGTATAATTGAGCATTAATTGATTTCATGGATGGTCTTCTATGGACCTCAACTGTCCGAAAGAGCTTAATCACCTGGACTCGAGGAATCAGCAATCCTTGCTTGAACGTGTACCTCTTTTCGCTCCAGACCCATTCCAACATGGGGGTTTCTATACCAGAACTATAGTCGGCATCTGGTTCTTACTTCAGGGCCATTTCAGTTCTTTACTCCAATCCTATAACTACCTCAAATAGAACATCTCGATGACTAATCAGCCCATGATTACTCATAACTGTGGTGTCATGCATTGGTATCTTTTAAATTTTAGGGGGGGTACCTTGCTATGACTCAGCTATGACCATGAAGGTCTTGACACAGTCAAATAACTTGTAGCTGGGCTTATTTACTATGCTATGTCTCCACATCACACAGGTAAGGTGCAATTCAGTCAATGGTTACAGGACATATACTTTAACTCAATGCTTCAACAGGGACACATACACATACGCACACACGCACAGGCAGATGTACACATACACGCACACATACATGTGCACAAGTACACACATACATGTACAAGACTTCATCCAACAGATAAACAATTAGCATAACCAAACCCCTCTTACCCCTGTAACCCCATGATAGATATACATATTTATTATTGTCCTACCAAACCCCCAAAACAAGACTAAATTCACAGCTAAACATAAGGCCTGAGTACAAATCCTTATAGATACACCAAAAAATCACAATATCAGCTGTAAATAACAGCGTGACACCTCGATTCACATCTGTCTATAGATACACAGTCCTGAGCTCTAATTCGTCCCTTTTGAGTAATATTCTCTCACAACCAATACTATAAATCAATCAATTAATCCAACATACCTCTGTTAATATAGCTTAAATAAACAAAGCAAGGCCCTGAAAACGCCTAGATGAGTCACCAGACTCCATAAACATACATGCAAGCCTCTGTACCCCGGTGGAAATGCCCTCCAAGTCACTAATGATTTAAAGGAGCAGGTATCAGGGGCACCTGGGTGGCTAAGTTGGTTGAGTGTCCAACTTCAGCTCAGGTGGTGATCTCACGGTTGGTGGGTTTGAGCCCCGCGTCAGGCTCTGTGATGACAGCCCAGAGCCTGGAGCCTGCTTTGGATTCTGTGTCTCCTTCCTTCTCTGCCCCTCCCTTGCTCATGCTCATGCTCTGTCTCTCAAAAATAAATAAACATTAAAAAAAAATTTAAAGGAGCAGGTATCAAGCACACAACAATGTAGCTCATGACATCTTGCTTAGCCACACTCCCACAGGATACAGCAGAGATAAGAGTTAAGCCATGAACGACAGTTTGACTAAGCCACATTAAATTAGGGTTGGTAAATTTCATGCCAGCCACCACGGTCATAGGATTAACCCGAACTAATAGACCTATGGCGTAAAGCATGTTAAAGGGGAGCTTCACGCTAAACTTAAATTTTAACTAGGCTATAAAAAGCTACAGTTAACATAAAAATATAACACCAAAGTAACTTTAACACCTCTGACCACAGGATAGCTAAGACCCAAACTGGGATTAGATACCCCACTATGCTTAGCCCTGAACATAGATAGCTAGCTAAACAAATCTATCTGCCAGAGAACTACTAGCAACAGCTTAAAACTCAAAGGACTTGGCAGTGCTTTATATTCTTCTAGAGGAACCTGTTCTATAATCGATAAACCCTGATACACCTCACCATCCCTTGCTAATCCAGTCTATATACCACCATTTTCAGCAAACCCTAAAAAGGAAGAAAAATAAGCACAAGTATCTTAACATAGAAAAGTTAGGTCAAGGTGTAACCTATGAGGTGGAAAGTAATGGGCCACATTTTCTATATTAGAACTCATTTCCATTAAAGTCCTTATAAAATTAAGAACCAAAGGAGGATTTAGTAGTAAATTGAGAATAGAGAACTCAATTGAATCAGGCCATGAAGCACGCATACACTGCCCATCACCCTCCTCAAGTGACAAAAATCCAAGGATAACCTATTCAGACTATAAAAACACAAGAGGAGACAAGTCGTAACAAGGTAAGCATACTGGAAAGTATGCTTGGATAAAACAAGATGTAGCTTAAACAAAGCATCTGGCTTACACCCAGAAGATTTCATCTCACACTGACCATCTTGAGCCAAAACTAGCCCAAACAACCATAAATTCAACTAACATAAAACAATAAACCAAAGCATTTAGTTAATTCTTCAAAGTATAGGAGACAGAAATGTAATTTGGTGCTATAGAGAAAGTACCATAAGGGAAAGATGAAAGAAAAAAAGCACTAAAGAGCAAAGATTACCCCTTGTACTTTCTGCATAATGAATCAGCTAGAATAACCTAACAGAACTTAAGCTAAGCCTCCTGAAACCAGATGAGCTACCTATGGACAATCTTTACAGGATAAACTCCTCTATGTTGCAAAATAGAGGATTTATAGGTGGAGGTGAAAAGCCTAACGAGCCTGGTGATAGTTGGTTACCCAGAATAGAATTTTAGTTCAACTTTAAACTTACCTAAAAACCAAAAAAAAAAATTCTAATGTAAGTTTAAAACATTATCTAAAAAGGTATATAGCTTTTTAGAACTAGGATACAACCTTTTTTAGAGAGTAAGCATAAACATAGCCATAGTTCCCCTAAAAGCAGCCATCAATTAAGGAAGCATTAAAGCTCAACAATTAAAACACCTTAATACCAAAAATACACAACCAACTCCTAACTTAATACTGGGTTAATCTATTTAATAACAGAAACCATAATGCTAGTATGAGTAACAAGAAATATTTCTCCTTGCATAAGCTTATATCAGAGCGAATAACCACTGATAGTTAACAATAAGATATAAACAACCTAACTATAAACTAAATATCAAACCAGTTGTTGACCCAACACAGGTATGCAATCAAAGAAAGATTAAAAGAAATAAAAGGACTTGACAAACACAAACCCTGCCTGTTTACCAAAAACATCTCCTCTATCATTTCTAGTATTAGAGGCACTGCCTGCCTAGTGCCATTCATTAAACGGCCTCAGTATCATGACCTTGCAAAGGTAGCACAATCACTTGTTTCCTAAATAGGGACTTGCATGAATGGCCACACGAGAGTTTTACTGTCTCTTACTTCCAATCCATGAAACTGACCTTCCTGTGAAGAGGTGGGAATATGACAATAAGATGAGAAGACCCTATGGAGCTTTAATTAACTGGCCCAAAGACACTATACCAATACAACCAACAGGGCCAACAAATCTCCACATGCGCTAACAATTTAGGTTGGCGTGATCTTGGAGAATAAAATAACCTCTGAGTGACTTAGATCTAGACTTACTAGTCAAAAGTACAACATCACTTATTGATCCAAAAACTTGATCAATGGAACAAGTTACCCTAGGGATAACAGTGCAATCCTATTTTAGAGTCCATATCGACAATCGGGTTTACGACCTTGATGTTGGATCAGGACACCCCGATGGTGCAGTAGCTATCAAAGTTTTGTTCAACAATTAAAGTCCTACGGTGATCTGAGTTCAGATGGGAGCAGGCCAGGTTGGTTTCTATCAAATAATTTCTCCTAATATGAAAGGACTAGAGAAATGAGGCCTGCTTTACTAAAGTGCACTCAACCCAATAGATGATATAATCTCAATCTAAACAGTTTACCAATTTACATTGCCTGAGAGTTTGGGTTCATTAGGGTGGCAGAGCCTGGTAACTGCATAAAATGTAAATCTTTATGATCAGAGGTCCAACTCCTCTCCTTGATAACATGTTTATAATTAATATTCTTTCATTAATCATTCTAATGCTCCTTGCCGTAGCTTTCCTAACATTAGTTAAACATAAAGTACTAGGATATATACAACTCCGTAAAGGACCAAATATTGTAGGACCATATGGTCTGCTTCAACCCATTGCAGATCCTGTAAAATCCTTCATCAAAGAACCACTTCAACCCCTCACATCCTCCATATCTATATTCATTACAGTACCCATCCCAGCCCTTTCACTAGGCCTAACCATATGAATCCTCCTACCTATACCATACCCATTTATCAACATAAACTTAGGAGTACTATTTATTCTAGCTGTATCAAGTCTTGCCATTTACTCAGTCCTATGATTAGGATGGGCCTCAAATTCAAAATACACTTTAATTGGAGCCCTACGAACTGTAGCCCAAACAATCTTATATGAAGTCCCACTAGCCACTATTCTCCTATCAGTATTACTATTAAATGGGTCCTTCACACTAACCACATTAATTATCACTCAAGAACACATATGATTAATTCTTCCTGCATGACCCCTAGACATAATATGATTCATTTTAATATTAGTAGAAACTAATCAAGCTCCATTGTATCTGACAAAAGGAGAGTCAGAACTTGTTTCCAGATTCAACACTGAATACACAGCAGGTCCTTTTGCCCTATTCTTCCTAGCAGAATATGCCAACATCATTATAAAAAATATCCTCACAACAACCTTGGAGCATTCCACAAGCCCTATATACCAGAACTATATACCATTAACTTCACCGTTAAAACCTTACTTCTAACAGTCACCTTCTTATGAATTTAAGCATCCTACCCATGATTCCGATATGACCAACTCATGCATCTCCTGTGAAAAAACTTCCTACCTCTTACTCTAGCCCTACGCATATGACATGTATCTTTACCCATTATTACAGCAAGTATTCTACCCCAAACGTAAGAACTATGTCTGATAAAAGAGTTACTTTGATAGAGTAAATAATAGAGGTTTAAATCCTCTTATTTCTAGAATTATAGGACTCAAACCTAATCCTAAGAATTCAAAAATCTTCATGCTACCATATTACCCCATATTTTACAGTAAGGTCAGCTAAGTAAGCTATTGGGCCCATACCTTGAAAATGTTGGTTTATAACCTTCCCGTACTAATTAAATCCCCTATTCTCATTATTATTATATCAACAGTCATTTCGGGCACCATAATCGTGATAACAAGGTCTCACTGGCTAATAATCTGAATTGGCTTCGAAATAAACATACTAGCTATTATTCCTATTCACATAAAAAAAATTAACCCACGAGCTATGGAAGCATCCACAAAATATTTCCTAACACAAGCAAATGCATCCATGCTTCTAATAATAGGGATCATTATTAACCTATTATATTTAGGACAATGAACAATATCAAAAAACTCTTGACCCCACAGCATCAATCATAAAAACCATTGCTTTGACAATAAAACTGGGCTTGGCCTCATTTCATTTCTGAGTTCCTGAGGTCGCACAAGGAATCTCCCTATCCTCAGGCCTAATCCTATTAACATGACAAAAAAAATCACATCACTCTCTATCCTCTACCAAATTTCATCTACCATCAACGCAATTTACTCCTAACCATAGCTATCATATTAGTCCTAATTGGAGGACTACGAGGACTTAACCAAACACAGCTGAGAAAAATCTTAGCATACTCCTCCATCGCCCACGTAGGTTGAATAACAGCTATCATACTATATAACCTTATAATAACAATCCTAAACCTAACAATTTATATCATAACACTCACCACCTTCATACTATTTATACACAGCTCAGCCACAACAACACTATTCCTATCACAAACATGAAACAAAACACCCCTAACCACCTCACTTATCCCAGTATTAATACTATCCTTAGGAGGCCTTCCACCACTCTCAGAATTTACTCCAAAATGAATAATCATCCAAGAACTAACAAAAAATGAAATAATCATTATACCCACACTACTAGCCATTACAGCACTCCTTTTATATATGACTGACATATGCCACAGCACTAACTCTATTTCCCTCAACAGACAGCATAAAAATAAAATGACAATTTTTTATTCTTTTGCCCCCTTTCATCATAACTTCAACCATATTACTTCTACTCACACCAATATTATCCATCTTGGACTAGGAGTTTAGGTTAAAACAGACCGAGAGCCTTCAAAGCCCTAAGTAAATCACATCGATTTAACTCCTGCACACCCAACCCTAAGGACTGCAAGAATATATCTTACATCAATTGATTGCAAATCAAACACTTTAATTAAGCTAAGCCCTTACTAGATTGGTGGGCTTCCATCCCACGAAATTTTAGTTAACAGCTAAATACCCTAATCAACTTGTTTCAATCTACTTCTCCCGCCATCTAGGGGAAAAAAGGCAGGAGAAGCCCTGGAAGCATTTGAAGCTGCTTCTTTGAATTTGCAATTCAATATGATATTTCACCACAGAGCTTGGTAAAAAGAGGGCTTGAAACTCTGTTCTTTGATTTACAGTCTAATGCTTTACTCAGCCATTTTGCCTATGTTCATAAACCGCTGATTATTTTCTACCAACCATAAAGACATTGGCACTCTCTACCTCCTATTCAGTGCCTGAGCTGGCACAGTAGGAACTGCCCTTAGCCTTCTAATTCGAGCCGAACTTGGCCAACCTGGCACCCTTACTAGGAGATGATCGGATCTACAACATAATTGTCACTGCCCATGCCTTCGTAATAATTTTCTTTATGGTAATACCAATCATAATTGGAGGCTTTGGAAATTGGTGCCATTAATAATTGGACACCAGATACAGCATTCCCTCAAATGAGTAATATAAGCTTCTGACTTCTTCCCCCATCCTTCCTACTTCTACTCACATCATCAATAGTAGGGGCCCGGGGCAGGAACTGGATGAATTGTATACCCTCCTCTAGCTGGCAGCCTAGCCTATGCAGGAGCATCCGTGGACCTAACCATTTTTCCCTTACACCTTGCAGGTGTTTCTTCAATTTTAGGTGCTGTTAACTTTATTACTACAATTAGTAACATAAACCCCCCATATCTCAATATCAGACACCCTTATTTGTCTGATCCACCCTAATTCCTATTGTCTTGTTACTCTGATCACTATCAGTACTAGTAGCTGGAATTACCATATTACTGACAGACCAAAACCTGAATACCACCTTCTTTGACCCTGCTGGGGGAGGAGATCCTACCTTATATCAACACTTATTCTGATTTTTTGGACACCCAGAAGTCTATATTCTAATTTTACCAGATTTTGGAATAATTTCACACAGCATCACTTATTATTCAGGCAAAAAAGAACCCTTCGGCTATGTAGGAATAGTCTGAGCACTAATATCCATTGGTTTCCTAGGTTTCATTGTATAAGCCCATCATATGTTCACTGTGGGAATAGACGTTGACACACGAGCATACTTTACATCAGTCATCATAAGTTATTGCTATCCCTACTGGAGTAATAGTATTCAGGTGTTGCCACTCTTCATGGAGGCAATATTAAATGATCGCCTGCTATACCATGAGCCCTGGGCTTTATCTTCCTATTTACTATAGGTGGTGTAAGAGGCATCGTACTAGCAAACTCTTCATTAGACATCGTTCTTCATGACATATACTATGTAGTAGCTCACTTCCATTATGTATGATCAACAGGGGCAGGTGGTGGTGAAATACACATACTTCACTTCGGCCTGGAGGAGCCGCTGCCCGGCAGCCAAGGTCCGGCCCCACAGAGTCTCCAGCTCCAGCTCCAGCTCCAGCTCCCCGGCTCAGGAGAAAAGTGGTCCTGCCGCCGCCCACCTTCTCAGCTGAGCCACTGGGAACTGAGAGCAGAGCCCTGCGCGCCTCTCCACCCCCAACTGCGGAACACACAGCGTGCTGCAGGCCGGGGACTCGGAGACTGGCGCCACCTGCAGCCAGCCTTTTTTTTTTTTTTAAAGTGAAAGCAAGTTTATTTGCGGGTGGACAGCAACAACATTTACAAAACATATTTTGTACAGTCAAGTCTGCACTGCCCCCACACACTAGGGGGGGCTAAGGAAAACCTAGCCCTTCCAAAAGCTATAAACAGGCCTGGATAATGCTTCTCTTCCTTAAGCACACAAAATTATTTATGAAGATGTACAGTTCAGCAATAGGAAGCAAAGAGAAGAAAATTACCTTAAGGAAAGCAACACCTTCCTGGTGGGAGCCGTCATTTTACAGACATGAAATATCCCTAGCAGAGATCTTATATTTCAAGAGGAATGGGTGACATATCAGACCTACAACAATGAACATTATATTTATTTCTAATGGGGAATTAGAAGACCCTCTTTGGACATCAGTTCTTGAAAAGATTCTGTAATTTCAGAGCACATCAGTGCTAAGAAATCCTTTAGAAATCCTTTTTGTTTTTTAGGGTTTATCATTTAGTGTATTAACATTTCACTTATAAATATAAAATTTGCATATGCAGTGAAAAATAGATTCTGTGAACATGAAATATATAAAAATATACATAAATATGAAATATATATGAAATATATATGAGAGATATATAAGATATTTATTAAATATATTTGAGATATATATGAGATATATATGAAATATATATGAGATATATATTTATTTATATGAAATATATATGTATATGAAATGTATATGAAATACATATATATGAAATATATATGTGAAATATATATGAAATACATATATAATATATATGTATATGAAATATATATTGAATATGATCTGAGAATCAATAAGATGAATATTTGATGAATCTGAACATTTTTCATAGGCAACTGATTTAAAAATCTTCCTGCTAGCTGGTAACTAGTGTGGTTGTTTTGGATGGTGAAGATCTCTTTCCAGATTGACTAAATCAGAATGGTATCTTCTAAGAGAGTAAGATAAAGAATCCTACTAATATTCCTCAATCTGGGGATAACACAAGGCTCTATTCTAAGCACTTGCTTATGTACATTATCTCATTTAATCCCCATAACATGCTGGCTGTGTGACTTCTGGCAAGTTACTTAACCTCTCTGAGTCCTCTCTATAAAATGGGAGGAGTAACAATGCCTATCTCAGAGTTTTTGTGAAAATTAAATGATAGAATCGATATAAAGCCCTTAGCCCAATTTTTAGTATATATTAAGTGTGAAGAGTAGCAGAATATGCTGCCCCCAAATATGTCTCTTTGGCATAAAATTATTCTGAGAAACCGCAGACACAGGGGAAACTCTGAAAACAGAGAAGGGAAATTTACCTTAGAGAGGGGTCTATACCAGGAAGAGAGCTACTATCAAAGAGAGCTTTTTCACTTGAGAGATTTATCTGCATGGCAGGGCAAACTGTTTACCAAACATTTCCTCTCTCTTTGAAGCCCCAGACCTCTATCTCTTTCCTTAGCTCAGGATGGCACACGAGCCTCAATTGTATGGCCACATATTAAATCTCATTTCTGTGGGGCTCCTGCACATACAAATCTAATTTTTTTCCTTCCTGTTAATCTTTTATTACAGGGGGATTGTCTCAGCCACAGAATGTAGAAGGGTAGAGGCAAAATTATCTCTCCTCCTTTACAACTGCTAAAGGTATTCGCTGCTAAAAAGCTATGCTGTTTTTACTCCTGACTGTCCAAGGAAAGTGTTTACAGACTATGGATGTTAAAATATTTAAAATTTAAAAGCACTGAGAACATCCAACATTCTCTCACTGGGCCATCATTTGAGCTCCAGCTCAGATTAGAGCTGGAGGTGGACCTGTTACAGCTAGACCAGGTCTCTGGCCACCAGGTGTGTTTGCCTTTTCTGGCCCAAGGCACATAGTAGGCAGTGCGCTATACAGCAAGGCACAGTGGCTGACACAGACCTTGGGGCTAGATTGCCTGTATTCTAATCCCTGTCCTGCCATTTAGTAGCTGTGGAACCTTGGGCATGTACTGAACCTCCTTGTACCTCAGTCTGTCATCTGTAAAATGGGAAGAACAGGAGCTCCTACATGAGAGGACTGTCATGAAGATTAAAGGAGACAGTGATGTAAATGTGCCTGGCATGCTGTGAGCACTAATGATTGATTGCTGTGTCACTGTGATGAATAGCATTTGAGTAGAGGATTACTTGGAGCAGATCCTAATACAAAATACTAATAAGAGGTTAACTAGGAGTTCTCACTTCTATCATGTGGAGAACCCTCTGAAAAGAACGGTTTTGGGTGCTTGAACAGCTAACGCAAATTGAGTATTGTTTACGGGGTGCTGTCCTTAAGCGCTTTTCCCGTTTTAACTTATTTAATCTTCATAATAATTCCATAAGATAGCCACTGTTGCTTTTCCCATTTTACAGATGAGGAAATGGAGGTACATAGAAGCTAAGCACCCACTGCTCTAAGCAGTAGGCAGGGCTATGTTGAAGGGCACATGGATGTGGTTTGGGGCACAGCGCTCATTGAACCATAGTGTTCACGCGTGGTTAGAGCAGGAGACAGCAGCCTGGTCTGGGAGGAGAGAGTGGTTATTCCAAACCTTTGCAAAGTCCCCAGAGGAGGTGGTGAGAGCCTGCAGGGCACAAGAAGTCATCTCACTGAGCCTCCTAGCAAAGGATATGACAAAGAAATGCCTTCCCCAAATTGGCTTTCATGCAAACTGGTAAGAACAGGGATGGATGGCTTTGTGGGGTAACATGACTCTTACCACAACACTGAGGTGAGACAGAGATGCCTTTCTGGCCAGAAATATCCATCCTACCACCTGTCTGAAAACTCTCTTTCCAGAATTCCCCGTTTACAAAGGGAAGGACACAGGGAATATGTTAAACTGTCTTCAGGTAACCCTAATTACCAGTTAATCCTTTGGAGTCACTGTTTTATGTGTATTTGATGAAAAGACTGAATTTAATGTCATCCAGCTGAGAGCAGGAAAGGGAAAAAGATTAATAAGCTAAATGGTGTGTGCAGTTAGGGGTATAGTGGGGTGGGAAAAAGGATGGGGGTAGGGAAGCTAGGGGATCTGAGATGGAAATTGGGCACCAGAAACACTTCTGCCTGCTTCCAATTTCTCATGGCCAGCCTTGGAAATGCCATTCAGGAGGACCTCATGTGATTCTTTGGCATGGATGTTGTATAACGCTGACCCTGGGGAGAGGGCAGACAGGAGTACTGTCTCTTTCATCTCTAAAAACACTTTACTTTCTATTCAGCAGCTTCCCTATTGCAATTTAAGTTCCCATCAGTCAAGCAGACATTAAGTGGCTTCTTATATAAATACTTACAGAGCTCTGACTTTGCAAGGCTCTCTGAAAACCATTGTTTCTTAGAAGTTCTTTGAAGTTTTCTATCAGCTCCAGCAAGTGTGTGTAGATATATCCACAGATGGAAAATATTCCTGTGCAAATGAACTCCACAACTATAAAGTTACATGAACGGTAATATGCTCAAAGTTCACTGCTGGAGCAGCGGCCTCAAAAGGTCATCATCAGGTAACATGATTGGGAAATTGTTGTGCTGTTATTGTCCTCATTTAGAATAGAAACGTTTAAGAATTTCTTTTTAAGTTTTAGTGTGTTTGACAGGGGTGCCCGAGTGGCTCAGTTGGCTAAGTGTCTGACTCTGGATTTCGGTATAGGTCATGATCTAATGGTTCATGGGATGGAGCCCCATGTCCAGTTCTGTGCTAACAGTGTGAAGACTGGTTAGGATTCTCCCTCTCTCTCTCTCTCTCTCTCTCTCTCTGCCCCTCCCCTGATCTCTCTCTATCTCTTAAAAAAAGCATTAAAAAATAAAGTGTTTGGGGCACCTGGGTGACTCAGTCGGTTGAGTTTCTGGCTTCGGCTCAGGTCATGGTCTCGTAGTTCGTGGGTTCGAGCCTCTCGTCGGGCTCTGTGCTGACAGCTAGCTCAGAGCCTGGAGGCTGTTGTCAGATTCTGGGTCTCCCTCTCTCTCTGACCCTCCCCTGCTCGTGCTGTCTCTCTCTCTCTCTCTCTCTCTCTCTCAAAAGTAATAAATAAAACATTAAAAAAATAAAGTGTTTGACAATTTTAAGGATATGAATAAATTGAAGAATTTAAATTGAAGAAACTAAAATAACTTACACTTAAAATACTGAAACAGTTTCCATTAGCAATTTTTATTCAAAATATACCTGTATCTCTATCTTTGCCTCTACTGATTGACCAATCTACCTATGGCCACAGTAATATTTTGAGATATTAGCCAATTTTTATTGTAAATTTTATTGAATTATAATTTACATACAGAAAAGTGCATGAATCATGTTTACTGATGCACAAATCAATGTCTTTTTAAACTGAATATACCTGTGTGCCTAACACTAGCTCAAGAAACAGAAGGTTACCAGAACCGTGTATATTCCCTCTGCCTTTACTTGTACCCTGAGACCCTTCTCTACCTTAAGCTAGAGTTTTCCAACTTCATGTCTTGGGAAAGGGAGGTCTCAGCAGATCACAGAAAAAAAAGAACTTTACTTTTTGACAGAGATCCAAGAATGAGAAATTTGGAAGAACACGAATCAGTCTCAGCCGACTTTTCTAACCGTAAGTCCAGATCAAGGATTCTTGGATGGGGGAAGAGGAGGGAAAAAATGGAGTGAATAAATAAAGCAAAGACATTGGTGGGTCTCCCAGAAGGCAATTGGCCCTGCCCTAAGTTCAGAAACTGTCAGAAAAACTGTAGATAGGAACTTTGATCCACATGGAAATGTTGCCAGATCCAATAGTATCTGGCTTTCAATACAGTGAAGGCCTGAACCCTTGTTCAACTGAAGTGGCCCCCACATGCCCTTTTCTCACTGTAACCTTCCATGTCCTAATATGCACATGCCAGACATGCAGGTGACTCTGATGCAGATGGTCCTTGGTCCTTACTTTCAGAAACATGGATGTAGGTTTTTGTTCAGACCATGCCCATGGTTCCCAAATTTGTCTGTGTATCAGAATTACCTGGAGACCTCGTTAAACATACAGATTCCCAGGACCCACCATTAAATTTAATCAGGCTTGGCAGTCTGAATGTTGACCGACTCCACAAGTGATTATTATACAGTCAGTCTGGCCTTTACTGGAGGACTGGATTTGGGAAGCTGCTCTTCCAGTGGCCTGTGAACTATACCATTTCATGAGGACAAAGACTCAGGGCGGTGTGTTCCTATGACCCAGCAGAGCCTATTTAGAGGCTATTGAAGATTGGGGAGCAGCTTCAGTTGTAAGTCTCCTCTCCTGTCCTGAACTCAACAAGACCAGTCCCTCCTACCTGAATGTACTTGCATGAAGGATTATAACATTAAGAAAGGTTGGCAAATCACTCTCCATGCCATAATAGCAACCATTATCAACCACATCTTTGCACTGTCATTTATTTTATCAACCGAGGAATTTTTGTAAGGATAAGAGTACCCCTGGGAAGAGGCTAAAGTCCTCTCCTCACTCCCTGAAGAAGAGATGGTGTAGTTGTGACACTGTTTGTCAGGCCTTCCTAGAGCCAAGGCAGTGTCTATAGGCCTCTTGAGGCTTCCAAGAGATGCTGCCATGGATTAGGTTATGTCCTTCCTCTTTTTTTTAATGTTTTATTTATTTTTGAGAGAGGGAGAGAGACAGACAGAGACAGAGAGAGAGACAGAGAGAGAAAGAGAACAACAACAGGGGAGAGGCAGAGTGGGAGGGAGATACAGAATCCGAAGCAGACACCAGTCTGAGCTGTCAGCACAAAGCCCGACGCAGGGCTCAAACTCATGAACTGTGAGATCATGACCTGAGCCCAAGTCAGATGCTTAACTGACTGAGACACCCAGGCGCCCCGGCTATGTCTTTCTGATTTGAGGGTCCTCTGGGACTGGCTATGGAGGTTTTTAGAGCTCTGTTTTCAATTATTAAAAGCATGGAAAGAGTGCAGAAAACATTTATTGTAATAATAATAATAATAAAATAATAATAGTAGTAGTAATAATAATAATAAAGAATTTTAAAAGCTAAGGCTGTAGCAGATTTTTTTCAGTCCCTCTAGATGAGCTTATCTAAAGTGAAAGCTCCAAGTAAAATAACCTCCTAGGATAGTGGATGAGTCACTGATCAGTCACAGCTAGAATATGTCACCACCCACTGGGCCTACATGTGTAGGGCTGTCACTGACTAGGATGAAGTCCCCATCTGCCAGTGGGAACAAATTGAAAAAATGGACAAAAGAGAAACAAGATGGAGAGAAAGGTAGAATTTGAGACCATCCCCTACCCCCCCCAAATAATCCTCCAAATGTGATACTGGAGGAGTTAGAGAAGACACAAAAAGAATTAATAGGGATCAGGTGATTCCTATCCAAAAATGAGACTATCCAGGAAAAACAAAGGATGGAGAGGAGATGGTCATCAAGTCATTCAAAATCCCCGTACTGGTTACAGGGTAAGATGGTGAATGTTCTAACTTATTTGGATTCAGGAAGAAGGATGGGAAAATCTGAATCAGGCAGTGTTTATTTCAATTTGCTTTTATCTAAATAAAATTTTATTTAAGTATATGTTATATATATGATGGTACAAAATCACAAATTTATAGTTAGGTGACTTTTTACAAGGTGAAACTTGTCACTTTTATAAAGTGAGTATAGAATGAAGAATTATCAGTTCCCTGTAGGCCCCATCTTGCTGCCTCCTAGTTACTGGTTCCCCTGAAGGAAATTGCTATCCTAACTACTAACATGGGGGATTAATTTTTCCTACTTTTGAACTTTACATAAATGGCATGCAGTCTTTTATATCTGGCTTCTTTAACTGTATTTTCGAGTTTATCTATGTGTTTGTGTGTAGCTGTTCATTTTCATTACTATATAGTGTTTTATCCTATGGACATACCGCAGATTCTCTATTCTATTGCCAGACTAAGGTTCTTTTCAACTCTTTGATATTACAAACAATGCTGCTATGAATTTGTGTGTTTTTAAGATAATCTTTATCTTATGCATTATTATAAAAGGAATTCAACTATTTTTATTTAAGAAGGACATGTTGAAGGTATGACAAAGTATTTTCTTGGAACTAAAAGTTACAGTTCACTACCATTTTCTCTGTGTCTAAGAATAAAATATTATGAGCATACACTATCAGTGGTACACATCACAACCTCCTCTTTTACTTTGTGAATAGTGGGAGAAAACCACAAACACATGATTAGAGTATTGAGAAGTATTATCAAGAAAATTACATTTATGGCTTCTTTGGTTGAGAAATTTAGAATGTAGTTTTCTGTGTTTTCACCAAAGACCATAATCTGAAACCTTTTTCTGATAGGAAATCCTTAAACCAATTAATGATATCTTATAATCCCATATTGAAAGTTCATTTAAAACTGTTGTTTCCCCATGAATGTATTCTAACACTGGTGTTGTCTTGGTGAGGGTGTGTTGGATGAATGCCAGCTCAGTGGTGCTCTCTCTGCATATGCCATAATGTCCATGTTGCCTCTGTGTATCAATTAGGATCATGTTTAGCTCCACATTACAAAACAACAGTATGAAATAAGCCAAAATAACAGTGACTAAGCTTCATATGGTTTATTTCTCTCTTAGTTTGGGGATATACTATGATACCTTTAAGATAGTATTGGTGAGCCAAGCTTTTATTTTCCTTATCTGTTATCCTAAGCACATAACTTGCATTCCAATGGTCACCTCATGGTTCATTAGGGTTGCTAGTGATTCAACTGGTAACTGGTCCATGTTATAGGCAAGGAGGAAAAGGGAAAGGAGGAAGAAATTCTTAAACAGTCAGGTTTCTCCAGACTTCTTTTAAATCAAAACTAAAGTAGCCACTTAATTTACTCAGTGAGTTAGGTCAGCGGATACATACTTAAGTCACCAACATATATTAGTGTATTGTTTCTTCTTCTGATACACACACACACACACACACACACACACACACACTGACCCTTGAACAGTAAGTACAAGGGTTAGGGGCAACGACTCCCATGCAGCTGAAACTCCACATATATTTTGACTCCCCCAAAACTTTACTAATAGCCTACTGTTGACTGGAAGCCTTAATGATAACAGTTGATTAACACATATTTTATGTTATATGTATTATATACTCTATTAATAGTTTTTTTTAATGTTTATTTCTTTTTGAGAAAAAGAGCATGAGTGGGGGAGGGGCAGAGAGCGAGAGGGAGACACAGACTCTGAAGCAGGCTCCAGGCTCTGAGCTGTCAGCACTGAGCTCTCAGCACAGAGCCCGACGTGGGGCTTGAACTCACAAGCTATGAGATCATGACCTGAGCTGAAGTCAGACACTTAACTGACCGAGCCACCCAGGTGCCCCTATACTATATTCTTAAAGTAAGTTGGAGAAAAGAAAGTGTTATTAAGAAAATCATAAAGAAGAGAAAATAGATTTACAGTACTGGTATATATTTCCATGATAAGTGAGACTGCCAAGTTCAAACCCGTGTTGTTCAAAGGTTATATGCACACACACACACACACACACATCACAAGATATATATATATATATATATATATATATATATATACCGCAAGATATAAAGAAGATTGAAAATCAATTCCTCTGGGTTTTCATTTAAAGGCTGTAAGTCAAGCACTACTTTTCATTTCAAACTCAAATCTCTTCTGCAGTGTTTTCCTTTGTGGTAATGGAAAATAGCTGATTGTGGATGATCAGATAAAAGTGAAAAAATTTGCAAAATAGTTCAGAATACATATGAAAACAAAATGGAAATAAAAAAACAATAAAAAAAAGAATTCTGCATACTCTAAACTTCAGGCTATAAAAGCCTGAGTCTATTGTCAGCAGCACTCATTTGACTGTTACGAGGTAAAGTGATTAACTGGCTGGATTTGATTAGAATCAACAGAAGATATGTCGAGACCTAATAACTGTTAACTTCATATTGATCCCAGAACCACTTAGCATCAACAGCTTCCATTATCTTTAATTTTACATTTCCCAGTAATTATATTTTTTACAGTTGTCAGAGATCATTAATCTTGATGTTCTAAGACAATCTACTTTCATAAGAAGAAAAGATAAAGCCCAGGACTTAACACAAATCTAACTGCCACAATAAGACACAATTATTAATACTTATCTGATAAGCTGATTCATCATACTTTTTGAGAATGATTTGGGGGTGTCTCTTTTCCTTATGATAAAAAAAACAGTTAAATTCTGGATAGATCCTTTGCTAATGTTCCCAGTGAGCATCAATAATAAAATGTAAGAAATAAAGACAAGTGTGATTCCTTTTAAAAGGAAGAAACAGGAAGTGAAATTTATCACATTTTCAATTTTTTCAGAAGATTCACCTCTCATATCCCTGAACTCCTATCCGTCTTGCGCCTAGCTGGGTGAGTGTGTTATTATGTTCAGCCCCCTCACTTAAAAAGGCACAGGCTCAGGAAACAGCTGTTCACAATTAAATTAATTATCATTTGTCAACGGCATTCTGAGGCCCAGAAATTCTGTGTTCACAGAAGAGAATGTTGCCAGGTCACAGTGCACTTCAGAATGTGTGTTCACCTATATTAACCATCTAATTTGGTAAAACCTCTTTAAAGTCTTCAAAGCAGTGACAATATCTTTGTCACTATAACTACTGCCACATGATCCACTAATATTTCTCTAACTTTAGAGTGTTTGCTCATCATTTATCTAAGAATTTTTTATTAGCCTTTGATTTTGACACAGAACTTATAAATCTAAGACAAGTAGCAGAGAATAAAATGAGTATAAGAAATATCAGTGTGGTCCTTTAAGAATGAATAGTTAATGGCTGAAGCTAAAGTTTCTTGGGAGTAACCTCACAAAATTTATGAATCAGAATTCTAACCCTTTAATCCCTTGGTTAAAATATTTCTTTACTGAAATAAATAATCTGGAAACTAAATGGGACTTGGAGGACCAAGATCTTTAACTGTACTGATTAACCTTAAGAATTGTGTCCATTTGTGCAAAGCAAAGTTCATTCAGAAAGGGGATTAACCTCAAATTTTCCAGGTAATTGACAGAAAAAGCAAGAGTATTTAAGTTACCTGGATAGTTACTTTTGAGTTTTTCTCATGGAATTTCTTTTTTTTTAAATTTTTGGAGTATGGGGAAAATATTAACAGTTTATTCAATTAGAATTTTCAAATAAAGTTCAATTCTTCTCTCTAAATTATTTTTATTTATTTTTAAAATTTATTTATTTATTTTTGAGAAACTGAGTGGGGGAGGGGCAGAGAGCGAGGGAAAGAGAATCCCAACAGACTGAGCCACCCAGGTGCACCTTAATTATTTTTATTTTTAAAGTAAATATGTTCATTAGCATTTTTGGACACCAAGTAAATAATTTGACATGTAGAAATAATAAATATACACAAATATGTTTCTTGAAGCATTGTTTACAATAGGAAATATTTAGGAAATGATTTGTATGTCCTATAGGTGAATAGATAAATAAATGAGATTCAAACCAATAGCCATTTTAAGCACTTATGAAGACTATGAGGCAACATGTACTATGTTTATAAAATTACATAAGAAAATCCAATAATATTATTGAAAAACAAAACGAAGAAAAAACCAGTATATAAAGAGTGTATGTACTGATTTCAAGCATACTTATTTGTATAGCTTTCAGTATCTTTATAATATGGCTATAAATTTATTGGTGTAATTTGAAATAATATATTAGATTTATTTTTATACGAAAGAGAGATTGTGAAGATGTTGCTGATAAAATCTAAAGGAAACCAGAAAATTTATTTTTTGGTAACTATTTGAGGTTAAACAAAAAAACAGTTTAGCAAATATCTTTTTGAGATTCCTCCTCTCCCCTCCAAATCAGCTCCCCCTACTTGTTGAACATTTAAAAGTTTTGAATAATCTTTTCAGCCTATTTTTTAAAACATTATCCCATATTTCCGCCCCTTAAGTCCCCTTTTAAAAAAGATAGCAAGACATAAGCAAACAAACCTACAATTAGCAAAGAAACACTGTAGATAATGACAGACATCTATAGTGTTTGTTGCTAGCTGCAAAAGAACTAGCCAAACTCCATTTGGCAATTTCAAAGAGGATTTACTTATATTCATAAAATTTTTCTAACATAAGTGAAATTTAAACCATAATATCTCCTCTTCAAGGATATCATTTTTGAAACACATGGCAATCACAAATCTTAATGAGGCATATATTCCTTAGTTGCCAGTGAACTAAAGTAACAAATCTATTATCTAGATGAAATGGATAAATTCATAAAAGTTAAAAATGAAGGATTTACAGTTAAGGTGTAGACAAAAGGAAACCTTATTTTATGGGGGTATGGAAGGGAACTTGAAAGATGAAAATCACTTTTTAAAATTTTTGTGACTGGCTTAAGTTCAGAACTAAAGCCTTTCCTTTCTCTTTTACACGATTAAAAAAAATTTTTTTTTCTGGAAGCATAGGGTCATCAACATCTTCTAGGCTGAGTTAGCAGTTCTAGTTGAACGCACAACTTAATCAGAAAGTATCTGCAAAACTTCTGTGATCCTAGTAATATACTTAGAACTCTAATTACTGCTTCTCTAACACTGATGTGCATACTACCACTCAGGAATAGAATTAAAATGTGGATTCTAACTCAGTAAGTCTAGGGTTGATTCTAAGGTGATGGGTTTCTAACAAACTCCCAGGTGATTTAATGCAACTGTTCTAGAGACTAATCTTTGACTAGCACCATGCCAGAGTACCAGAAGGCAAAGTTGCATGCCTTTGTAAAAGTGAAATGGAAGTAGACAGTTGACAGAGGTGACCATAGAGCAATTGAGCTCTAGTTGACTGCTGGTGTTAGGGGCAAATGATAAAATGAGAGCTATCTAGTTCAGTGGCTTGTACAAAGTAGGCGCTCAATTACTATTTTTTCCTCTTCTTTCTATAAAGACAATTATTAAGTGAAACTACTAGCAAACAAGTCCAAATAATATCTCAGCATTTTATACTGATAAAATCTAATGCTGATTAGAGAATGGGCCAATGGATATACTATAAAATGCAGAAGACATTACTTAATAAATTTGAAATCAGGGTTCCTTTTGGAAAAGATTGACTTATTTAGCAACAATAAGAAAAAAGCTAGAAAGAGTAATTTTCCATAAGAGAAGTAATAGGAAAGTCAACCATGGAGGTGGGGGGATGGTTGGAGAGTTATAACTGGACTAGGAAGCTAAGGAAATGGGGCTAAGAAGGAAGGTTGGTGAAGCAACATACTTTTATGGGAGGAATGTCTTTGAGAAGTTTCCAGAGATGGTGTGATATTGTGATTTATAATAAGAAATATATATTTGGTCTTTGTACCTGGCACAGAGCTCCCCAAACCTTTGTAATTTCCTGTGATGAGAGAGCTTTTGTTATGTTAATGAGCGACTTTTGGAAAACATCTAAAGATGTGGGCTGGCTGCCAAGGGGAGCCAATCTAGTGATTAGAGAGTTTAGTTCCATACTCATTGCCCCCAACCTCTGGGGAGGAGAAGGGGGCTGAGTCAATCACCAGTGGCCATTGATTTCATCAATCATGTCTCTATAATGAAGCCTCCAAAGAGACAAAAAAGATGGGATTTGGAGAGCTTCCCGGTTGGTGAATATGTGGAGATTTGATGAGAGTGGTATGCTCTGGGAGAGGGCATGGAAACTCTGTGCCTCTTCCTCATATCTTGCCCTATGCATCTCTTCCATATGGCTGTTTCTGAGTTATATCCTTTTATAATAAACTGGCATCTAGTAAGTGAAATGTTTTTCTGAGTTCTGTGAGCTGCTTTAGCGATTTAATCTAATTCAAGGAGGAGTTCATTGGAACCTCTGATCTCTAGAGGTTGGTCAAAAGCACAGGTGACAACCTGGACTTGTGAGGGGACATCTAAAGTGGTGGTGGGGCTGCAGGATCTGATGCTGTCTCCAGGTAGTGTTAGAATGGAGTTAAATTATAGCTAAGGTTGGAGAATTGCTTGGTGTGGGTAAAAAAAACCCCACACCTTATAACTGAGTGCAGAATCTTTTTTAAAAAAGTTTATTTATTTTGAGAGAGAAAGAGTGCGCATGCATGAGCAGGGGAGGAGCAGAGAGAGTAGGAGAGAGAAAATCCTAAGCAGGCTCCATGCCTAGTGCAGAGCCTGATAGGGGGCTCAATTCCATGATGCTGAGATCATGACCTGAACAGAAATCAAGGGTCAGACACTGAACTGACTGAACCACCCAGGCACCCCCAGAATCTTTTTGTAATCTCTACACCCAACATGGGCCTGAAACTCATGACCCCAAGATCAAGAGTCTGATGCTCTACCAACTGAACCAGTCAGGTGCCCCTGGGTGCAGAATTTTGTCTGGTAATACACCCCAAAATTTCAGAACAGATATGAAAAACATTCAGTTCTAAGTTATTTGCTGTGTTGTAGACTAAGTGGCATAAATCCTCTCTAGGGCCCCAGTGCAATGTGTGGACACACATAGCCTTATGTAGGAAGTACTTTGGGGTGTGGTGGATTCTGGTAGTATTTAGCCTCATTCTGGTAGTATCCAGTAATGTTTAGTTTGAGGGAAAGGATAGCACATGCAGAAGGTAAGACAAGAATAGCCCTTGGAGAATTCAGCAAGAGGTAACTAGTGACCAAGGGGAATGTAACCCCTAAACAATCAACAATCCCCTAGAGTTACTGGGAAAGATGAGGGTTTCTCAAAATGAGGGCAGGAGGAGTCCTTGGGAACATTTAGAGAGTTGATAGTTTACATAAAATAAAATGCTAATTGAGATAGTAATATGCAAATACAGAAGGGAGAAACATAATTTGACCAGATATCAACCAGAAGATTTAACACACCTTTGATTTCACTTCAGATTTCAAACTATAGGGGAGTAAGCACCAAAGTGGGATTTTGAACCATAATATGTGAGCTAATTTTCACTTTGGAAAAACTAAAACTGTGG
>CM053571.1:78365028-78403517 GCA_028646485.1 Cryptoprocta ferox
TTTTGTACCCTGCGACTTTGCTGAATTCATGGATCAGTTCTAGTAGGCTTCTGGTGGAGTCGATCGGGTTTTCCATGTAGAGTATCATGTCATCTGCGAAAAGTGAAAGTTTGACTTCTTCTTTCCCAATTCTGATGCCTTTTATTTCCTTTTGTTGTCTGATTGCTGATGCTAGGACCTCCAGCACTATGTTAAACAAATATCAGAAAATGTATTATTGGGAAAATAGAATTGTTTCATGATTTAGGAAATAAAAAATAATGAGTCCCCAAGTGCTCAATAACATTCCACATTAGGATGTGCAAGAATGTATAACACACTGGTGGGGGGGGGGGGAGTGGATTCTAGATTTAGAGTTTGTTAGAAATCCAGAACAAAACTGTGCAAGGATTTATCTTTTATTAAATTAATGCACCCCCCTAAAAAAGTCTAGAAGTTAAGTATCTGGGGTGTGAAATATAACAGCAAAATATCAAATAAAGTAGCCTTTGAATGTACATTATTTTTTACTGGCTGAAGTGAAAATTGAAAAAGATCTCAGAATAAATTTAGGCAAATTCTTTGTTTTGCTTTCCCTTGATATCACTGCCAACAATGCCCTCTAGTGGTAAATTAAGTAGGCACCGAAGACTGGAAAAAATGAAACCTAGTTAAGCAGGCCTGTTAAACTCATTGGTAAGATTTTCATGAAAATATGAACTTTTACACTTCCAGTTGGTAACTGAATGTTACATTTGGCCAGAAAATGAATCTTTACAAAGTATCGCAGCATACAGCTTAAAGCACAAGCGTCTCAGAGCCAGTTTTCCCCTGTGGTTTTCCTGAACATATGCCAAGCAGCACATGAAAGTAGCCATCTGTAATGTCTTATAGGGGCATTTCTGGGTCACCACTTCCACTGTGCACCTTAAAAGAAAGTCAAATGTACTTTTATTGAGGATGAAATCAATCTCCCAAATACTTCTGCTTCTAAACCCAATTACCTTCAAGAATTATAGCTTCAGACAACAATAGTGGCTTGTTACCACTTTCAAGATTGTATCTGAATTTTGAACTCATCAACCAGACAAAGTTCCTTTGCTTGAAAAATCTTCAAACTTCAGCTCTCAACCACTGGGGTAAGCCAGTCAAAACAACAGTTACAGTTACAGGAATGAAATTTCTCCAACCTGGCTCAGCAAAGAGTTTCCCAAAGGAACTTCCACTGAAGAAAGAAGACAAGCCAGCTAATTCAAACCAGCCAATTGCTGGCTTTAGTCTCTGGCTCGAGATTTCTTTTTTTCTGCATATTGTTCTCTTTTCACACCTCTCCAAGCCTCCTTCCCTCATGCTTTCTAACCATCCTACATTTCCTTCAGTAACTGATTCTGTATGTGATTTTGAGAGACACTTAGACCCTTTTGCGATAACTGTATTTGCATGAGAATATTTGTTCTGAATGACTTTGACTAAGGCATTAGTCTACTACTCTGTTCTGGAATTTCATCTATTTAAATAGAAAGAAACACATCCTCAGATAGCTATGCTGTGAGTAGACAGGGGCCATTAATATTAATTCCCTAAAAAAGACTATGATGACCACGTTCTGTGAATGCTAAACATTTCCTCTTTTTTGCATTGCTAACATGGAATCCAAATACTAAGTAACATGTCTTTGAGGAATTCTTGCCTTCATCAACCTTAGACAAAATTTTATAAGGCAATCTGATCTTCAATACCATTTTCTCCATTACCATTTCTGGTGTGCCAGAAATACTTCAGCTTTTCGAGTCAGATAAGGGCCTAGGTGTAAATCCCACCATTGCCACTGACTTGGCTATACAAACCAGTTAAGGAGTTTTGCAGGGACTCACAGAGTAATTATCTGACAATTTCACCTACTAAATTTAGCACTAGGCCAAATGAAAAACAATGTATAGATTTCTAGATGGCAGCATATAGTACTTGTGTTTCTCTAAGTGTGCTCTCTAGAATGATCACTAACTTATTTGATCATGGTACTCTCTTTGTTTGTCCTCAGAGCATTTCAGAAAACCAAGGCATTAAAAAAAAAAAAAAAAAACCTTTAGAATAGGGTAGTATAGGGACACCTGGGTGGCTCAGTCAGTTAAGCGTGTGACTCCTGATTTCAGCTCAGGTCATAATTTCATGGTTGTGAGATCCAGCCCCATGTGGGAGTCTGTGCTAATAGTGTGGAGCCAAAAAATATGCTCTCTGGAATTTTTGAAATTCAAATTAATATGCTTTAAATTTCCTTGGTTGTGCTAGCCACACTTTAAAGACTCAATAGTATTTGAATAGCATTGTCATGTGGTAATGGCTACCATATTGGACAGTACAGAATTGATCATTCCAGTATTGCAAAACATTAATCTTCATTTACTTATTTCAAGAGAGAGAGCATGGGTTACACGTGAGGGAGCAGGGGAAGGACAGGAGAGAGAGAGAGAGAGAGAGAGAGAGAGAGAGAGAGGATGTCAAGCAGGCTCCACGCCAAGCATGGAGCCTGACATGGGACTCGATCTCACCACTGTGAGATCATTACTTTAGCAGAAATCAAGAGTTGGTCACTCAACCGACTAAGCCACCCAGGCGCCCTATTGTAAAGCATTCTATTGGACAACACTAGAGTTTTCCTTATAATCTTGTAATCATATTCAAACTCCAACCTTTAAAAACCCTCACAAAAAATAGTAACTTTACAATAGAAAAAACTGTTAAGCAACACCTTAACTAAGTAATCAAAGATAACAACCCTGTAATGGTGCAAATAGACATCCTGTACCTCTGGTGGTATACATTTAAAAAACAAAAAAACAACATAGCATCTCATATGTAGCATTTCTGTTAATAACAGCTAATCTGAACCTAAACATTGGGAAACATCAAACACACAGATTTAAGGATATCCTACAAAATAACTGCTCTGTGCTCTTTAAAATGCCATGGTCATAAAAGACAAAGAAAAGCAAAAGAACTGTACAAGACTAAAGGAGAAAAAAGAGTCAAGACAACTAAATTCAATGCATGATCTTTAAAGAGATCCTTGATCAGGAAAAAGAATGACTACAAAGGAAATTATTGGGGAAACTGATAAAATTTGAATATTGACTACGGGTTAGAAAATAGTATTATAAGAATGTTAAGTTTCTTGATGTTGAGTACAATAAAGTCATTTAAGAGAAAGTTCTTCGTCTTAAGAAACCTTACATTAAGACACTTAGGAGAAAAAAGCCCTCTCTGCTTTCTAAATAAGATGGAGAAAGCATACCTCACCCACTGTGCCTATCCTGCTGAATGCAACAAAAACCCTTGGAGAAGATATATGGAGCAGCTACCTGAGGACTTTGAAAAGGAAATGGTAGCAAGTTCATTGGGGAAGACAAACAGATCTCTGAGAACCACTAAACTGGGGGTGAGTTTCCCTTTTCTTTAAATCTACTTTTTTCCAGTGTGGACTCAAAGGCAACCTGAAATCCAGAAATATAACAGGTGCATAAAGAAAGTGTTCCAAGAGAAGCCCTCTTTTTTTTGTCTGATGAGTAGGAAATAGCCTATTATAGGTCAGAAAAAAATTGAGGAAATCCTCTGGGTTTTCCCCCTTCTCTTGTCCCAGCCCCTGGCACAGAAATAACAATAGCTAAGAAAATGCCTACAACTCAGAAGGAAAGGAACCTGCCTCTCTGGCCAAAGGAACCATAGATCGAATAGTGTAAGATAAATCCCTGTCACTCTTTTCTCTCTGACCTTACACTACTTGGTCCCAGTAGCAGACACAGTTGCAGAAAGTGCATAACCAGGAAAACAAAAGTTGTGGCAATCCATCAGAAGACCAGGAAGAGGACACCCAGGAGCATGAAAGATTCTCATGAAGAGAAGCAAGTTCAAGAAAGTGATCATAATACTATGTGCGAACTACTGAGTCCATCCCTGAGCTGCACATGCATGGATCTGACCCTAAACCACACACAGAAGCACTCACAACTGATACTGCTATCCAAGTCTCAGGCCGCTCTCTGGGTGTTAACATGAATGGGACTGACCCAAGTAGCCCAGCAAAAGCTTTGAAAACAACTCACTTTGGAATCACCGCCAATAAAGGCACAGTAGGAAATTGCAACCAAACCTCAATTTGCCTGCTGCATTGCCTGCTAAAACAAATAAATAAACAAACACTCTCCATGGAATTTAAACAAGACCTAGAGTGGTATAACAGAACATTAAAAACATCCAGGATCAAATCCAAAATTATTCAACATATGAAGAACCAGGAAAATCTTGACATGTCTCAAGAAATAAAAAAAAACAATCAATCAATAGCCATAAATACAGTTGTTGAAATTAGACAGACTTTTAAATAGCTGTTAAAATCATTTACTTATTCGAAAATGCAACTTGTATTATCCTCATACTGTTTATCCTATTTCATCTTCAAATCACTACTCAAAGCTCTAATATTCAATGATATTTTTTATTAATTGATGTACAGGTTCTTACTACTTTTACTTAAAATATTTGATCACTTAACTGATTATTTATCTTGAAATTTCATCTCTCCTTACCTTTCTTTTTCTACATATGTTATCCAATGTACATTATTTGAATTTGCCTAAACAATTGAAATAGTCTCAGCTCTTTCTTTTGCTCATCTTTCCGCACTTCTATTCATCCTACACACAGTGGTTTCCTGAAGCACAGGTTAGATCGTACTTATTGACTACCTATGAATCAGAGTCTATGCTAGCCATGGCAGACACCATATGAGTTCAATGCCTACCTTTATAAATTCAGGTTCAGAGGAAAAGACCAATATGTAAACACATGATTATAATACACTGAAAAATTCCTACCACAGTTGTCTGATCTATAAAATAGAAACAATAATTGCACACCCTGCCCAGAGTATGGAGAGGATTAAATGAGTGATACCTATAACATGTTTAGCATGTGGTCTAGCACAAAGTAATCATACAATAAACACTAGCCATTAATATAATTAACTCCCAAATGACAAGTACAGTGTTACATGCTATTATCATTCAAGTTTTCAAGGACAGTGGATTCAAGTGAATTAAATCGATTTCTCAAGCCACCCAATGAGTCAAGGAATCTTGAACAAAGCCAAAACTCTAAAGTCCGTTTACCCAGATCTCTCATAAGGGATTATGATTTTCCAAATAAAATAAACTATGTCCTTTTAATTTTATCATTCATTTCCAACATGCTTTTGAAGATGTTTCCAAGATGAATTTCAGCAAAAGATGATTCCCATTTTCTTCTCAGTTGTACAGTTTATACAGAGGAGCACAATGACATAATCCCCATGTTCTATTTTACTATACTATGCCTTATAATTCTTGCCAGCACTCACAGCTCAGATACTTCTCTCTCTTCCAATAGCCAGACATATTTATTGGCATAAAATAAAATCTCTACTTCAACAAAATGACTTATGAATATTATATATGAAAAATAATAGCTATAATGAAAGGGCAGACAGGAAAATAAGACACAAAACTTCTAACACCCTGAGGATTTGAAAAATAAAATGACATTATGCTTTTCTGAATCCCAAAGATAATCTCTGAAGTGTCCCAAAGAAAGCCTGGAGGATATGGATAAGAATCAAAAACTATCATCCATTTCCAAACATGCCCAGAAAAATATGTTCTCTCCAAGTTGCCAAGATAAATGCAAAACATAGATTTTACTTTTTTTTTTAATCTCACATTATGGCTTTTCAGATGTGTTCCAGAATAATTTTAAAAATAGTCTTCCCTTATAAACAGGAATGTATAAGATCTTGCAGTGCAAGAGGGGGGTGAAAACAACAGACTGCAAAGACCCCTGTTCTGAAATGAGCACCACACATAACCAGCTGTGCGATTCTGCACAAGGCACTGAATCATTTTGGACATTGGTTTCCAAAGCTATTAAAGTTAGAGGTAATGACATCCATTCTTGCCTATCTCAGTACATTGTTATTAAGAATAATAACTAGCAGGGGCATCTGGATGGTTTAGTCGGTTAAGCATCCAACTGTTGGTTTCGGCTCAGGTCATGATCTCACAGTTTCGAGGGTTTAATGCCCGCATGGGTCTCTGTGCCAACGGCTCGGAGGCTGCTTGGGATTCTGTTTCCCTCTCTCTCTGCCCCTCCCCCACTTACTCTGTCTCTGTCTCTGTCAAAAATAAATAAATAAACTTTAAAAAAAAAGAATATCTAGCATTTGTGCAGCAATCTAACAACTACCTTTTTCCTCACAAATATTATTTTATTTAGTTACTACAACAATCCTGTGAGCTGACCATTATTATTATTATTATTATTATTATTACTGTTACTATTATTACTACTGTCATTACAGTCTTTTGACATATGAGGAAGCTGAAGTTCAAAGAATATTTAGTCAAGCTGCCTAAGGTTAGAGTGAGTGGTAAAGCCTGAATCAACCCATATCTCCTAACACTATATCTTTTCTTGACCCACTGGATTATAATTCTTTGAGTTCAAGGACTTCTTATTATCATGTCCTCAGGGCTGAGCATCATCCCTGGTTCACAGTAGCCATTCAGCAAATGTATATGGACTGGGGGGAACCAAGGTATCAGGGTGGAAGGTTTAGTCCACCAAATCAGCCATATAGACATGTGAGTAGTGAGTAGGCATAACTCTATTAAAGGAATTAAATTTATTTTTTTAATTTTTTAACATTTATTCATTTTTTGAGACACAGAGAGACAGAGTGCAAATGGGGGAGGGGCAGAGAGAGAGGAAGACACAGAATCTGAAACAGCTCTAGACTCTGAGCTGTCAGCACAGATCCCAACACGGGGCTCGAACTCATGAACTGAGAGATCAAGACCTGAGTCTAAGTCAGATGCTTAACCGACTGAGCCACCCAAGTACCCCTAATTTATTTATTGAACTCAGATTGTGCCCTGACAGCATGGAGCCTGGTTGGGATTCTCTCTCTCTGTGTCTCTTTCTCTCTCTCTCCCCCTCCCCTTGCTCATTCTCTGTCTCTCTGAAAAAAATAAAGAAAGAAAGAAAAATAAAGAAAGAAAGAGAAAGAAAAACTATAAAAGAAAAGAAAACTATATAAGAAGAAAAATAGAATATTATTTTACCTTGGGTTAAACAAATGTTTCTTGAATATGATACAACAAAGCGTGAAAAAGAGAATTTTAAAGTTGGTAAATTGGGCTTTATCAAAATTAATAACCTTGCTATTTAAAAGATGTTAAGAAAGTAACCAGGCAAACCACAAACTGGGGTAAGTGCTTGAAAAACATTTATCTCATAAAAGACATGCATTGGGATGTATAAAGAACCATTGTAAATCAATAACAAGACAATCCAATTAAAAACATGGGCAGTGGGGCACCTGGGTGGCTCAGTTGGTCAAGCATCTGACTTCAGCTCAGGTCATGAACTCACAGTTCAGATTGTGAGTTCCAGCACCACCACGTCTTGTTCTATGCTGACAGCTCGGAGCCCTCTCTCTCTGCCCTCCCCTGTTCATGCTTGCTCTCTCTCTCTCTCAAAAATAAATAAACATTAAAAGAAAATTTTAAAATATGGGCAATATCACTACCCATTAGTAAACCAGCTAAAAAAATTCTTTTAAAGGTGACAATACCAAATGCTGACAAAAATGCAGAGAAACTGTATTTTTTATTGCTGGTGGGACTGTAAAATGGTATAGCCATTCAAGAAAAGTTTGGCAGTTTCTTGTGAAATTAACATGCACTTACCATAAAACCGAAAAATCTCACTCTAGGGCATTTATCCAAAAGAAAACCTATGTGTTTTTTTAAATTGTTTTGTAACGTTTATTATTTTTGAGAGAGAGAAGACGGAAGCAAGCAGGGGAGGGGCAGAGAGAGAGGGAGACATAGAATCGGAAACAGGTTCTAGGCTCAGAGCTGTTAGCACAGATCATGACCTGAGCTGAAGTCAGCTGCCCAACAGATTGAGCCACCCAGGAGCCCCAAAAACCTATGTTTACATGAAAACTTGCATATGGATATTCATAGCTTTATAAGAATCCAAACTTTATTTCTAAAGCCCAAACACTGGAACAACCCAAATGTCTTTTCAATGAGTGAATGTTAAACCTGTGGGAAACCCATCATGCTAAGTGATACTACACAACAATAAAAAAGAACCACCTATTGATAGACACAACTTGAATGAATCTCAGGAGAATTATACGGAGTGTAAAAGCCGATGTCGAAGGGTTGCATACTGTATGATTCTTCTTATAATATCCTCAAAATGATAAAATTACAGAGATACAGAGCAGACACGTTGCTAGAAGACAGGGACAAGGGATGGGAGAGTGTGTAAATGCAAAGTACATGAGGGAGTTCTTTTGTAGTGATAGAACCATACTGCACCTTCATTACTGTGGTGATTACATGAATCTCTGCATGGGATTAAACTACGTAGAACTTCACACTCATGCACATACACACATACACATACCAATACAAGAAAAAAAATGAATGCAGGCTTTATGAAAAGCAAAAACTGAATAAATCTGTGAACAGTATTATCAATATAAATGTCCTGGTTTTGATACTATATAAGCCAAATGAGATGTCACCACTAGCAAGCTAGGTGAGGGATACGTGGGACTACTACTATTTTTGCAACTTCCTGTAAGCCTATAATTATTTCAAAATAAAAAGGTGTTTTTTCACAATGAGCAAAGGATCTGAACACTTCTCCAAAGAATATATATAAATAGCAAATAAGCACCTCACATAATGCTCAACATCATTAGTTATCAGGAAAATGCAAATTTAAGCACAATGAGATAATCACTATAAATTCAGTAGGGTAGCTAAAATTAGAAAGAATAACAATACCAAGTATTGACAAGAATGTGGAAGTAACTGGATCTCTCACACACTGGGGAAGTATAGCCATTTGGAAAACAGTTTGTCAATTTCCTATAAAGGCAGAAAAAAAAAAGGTAAGAACCATATGACCCAGCAATCTAACTCCTAGGTATTTACTCAAGAAAAATAAGAACACATCTCCACACAAAGACCTATTCGTGACAAGCTCACAGCAGCTTTATTTCTAAAGCCCAAAACTAGAAACAATTCAAATATTTATTAACAGGAGGGTGAACAAACAAATCATAGTATATCTGTAGAATGGAATAATTCAGCAATAAAATGGGTGAATCTCAAAAAACAGTACACTGAATAAAAGAATCCAGATGCAAAAGAGTACATACTATATAATTCCATTTATATAAAAGGCTAGAAAAGGCAAATTTAATCTGTAGTAATGAAAAGAAGATGACTGTTTGCCTGGGACCAAGGGTTGGAGGGGCAGGAAATAGCTTGGGAACGAGCACAAAGGAAACTTTTGGGTGATGGAAATGTTCTGTATCTTGATTGTGTTGATGGTTACATGAGCGTGAACATGTGTCACAACTTGTACCATATGTGTAAGATGTAGACAATTGGGGAGAGCTAAAGTATGCTTCAATAAAATTGATTTTTTAAAAATAGAGACCCCAAGGTCTTCCTGGATTTGCAAGAATAATAATGAAAGGTAAGTCAAAGGTAATAGTGATTAATAGAATAATGCTGCCATTAACAAGCATGAGTCTTTCAGGAAGCCCAAAAGACCTCCTTTCATCACTGTTTGCAAACTACTCTTCCTTAGATGTCTCTTATCTCAGTGAATACCATCCTCAGATATGCACGACAGAAAAATAGCAGATGTTTTTTTACATTTCTCTTTTCCCTTCACCCTCAAATTCTCCAATCTGATCAATTACTCAATACTCCCAATTGTGTCTACTAAATAGATTTCAAATGTGTTGGCTTCTGTCCAACTGCATTATGACCACACAAGTCCAAGCCCTCATCATCTCTTACCTGTACCACTACAAAGTCTACCAAATCAGTTCTTCCTGCCTTTACTTTTACCTCTGGAATTACCTTACCTCAGTCTGTACTCTTTGCAAATGACTGAGATTCTGTCCAAACCAGATATATTTAAAAGGAAATATATTCACTGGATCATATAACAAAAGAGGAAATAAAGTAGGCATTACTAGACCTATAGATTTGCCCTATTTATTCAGGAATTCATCTTTCTCTCCATCTCTTACTTGGGCTTCCCTCTGTGTTGATTTTTTAATTTTTTAATGTTTATTTTATTTTTAGAGAGATTGAGAGAGCACATGAGTGGGGTAGGGGCAGAGAGAGGAGACAGAGAATCTGAAGCAGGCTCAGACTGATGAACTGTGAGATCATGATCTGAGCTGAAGTCAGACACTCAACCAACTGAGCCACCCAGCGCTCCCCCGCCATGTTGATTTTCTTCTCAGATGTCTCTCCCCAAATGACAGAAAGGTTGCTGATCTTTTCCTTAAAGATCTGGCCTGGTCCTTATAGATAGTAATCTCAGAGAGACAGAGATTATCTCTTGCTTGAGAGTTTGAGCAGAAGTCCTAAGAGAGAGTATTGATTAGTCTAACTTGAGTTGTGTGCCCACCCCTGAACCAAACACTGAAGCCAGGAGATCAGGGACCCTGATTAGTTATATATCAGATGGGTTCTGCTCCCATCTCTGTGATGTGGGAAGAGGGAGAGTCAATTCTACTCAAATCACATGGGAGGGGATCCCTACAAGCAGAGGTGTTCTGTTACTAGAAGTGGAAGGAAAGGGATAGTGTGCTAGATAAACAAAAATTCTATCAAAGTTCACTTCCTTTCTCCTCATAGCAGGCAATTCTTTTATTTTAAGTAATCCCTGCACCCAACATGGAGCTCGAATTCATGACCCTGAGAGCAAGAGTCAGATGCTCTACCAACGAAGCCAGCCAGGTGTCCCATCTTACTTTTTTTAACTAATCTGATGTTATATCATTCTCTGGCTTCAAATCTTCCTATGCTTTCTATTACTCTTAGAATAACATTTAAAATCTTCCATAAGACTCAAAGACTTTCATGCTCTAAGTCTACCTCACTAGACTAGATTTTCTGTCACTCTCCCTTCATTCTCTATTCCAGAAACCCTAGCTTTTTTGCCTTTTTTTTTTTTTAAAGTTTCTTTAACACATCACCATGCTTCCTCACAATTCAGGTCATTGACTCCCCCAGACACATCCATAGTATCTCCATCAGGGAGAATCTAGTCATTTTTAGAGCTCAGCTCAGACATTCCTTTCTTATTGAAGTTTTCCTGACTCTCCAGATTAGGACAGATTCCCCCAGTTGAACTCACCCATGGCACCTGTGCATCTCATTTATAGCATGTGCCTCAATTGTAATTACATAGTCATTAAGATAATTATTGCCTACTCTCTGATCTCTCCTGTCAGAATGTAAGTTCCGTCAGAGCTAAGACTTATCAAGTCATTCACCAATATAGTCCTAGCACCTGGCCCAGTGCCTAGAAGAAAGAAAGCACTCAATTTTTTTCTTCAGTAAATGAAAAAATTTGGTGAGGAACCAGAGGCAGCTGGTAAATTTGGTTTTAGATAGACTGAATTTGAAATCATGACAAGGCAAGAAGTTAGAAAATTTGTAAAAGATAGTTGTAAATATAAAAATTCCATGGTGAATAGAGTCCTGTATTTCATGGGAATAATGTCTTTCCAAAAAAGAACAAATATCAAAATATCAAAAATGAATGTTGCTTCACCAAATGAAGATTTATTGTGAACTGCTGAACCTGGGACTATAAAAGCCCTGGTCCATTCTGGAAGTATTTACTTTCTATACAACTAGTGCTTTACTTACAAACTCATCCCAAACTGGAGTCCCAACCACAGGCAAAAAAGGAAGGAAAAATATTGCACACAGAAATGTGAGGTAATTTTAGTTTTATTTGCACAAGCCATTCACCTTAGAAACTGAAGTCAGACTTAGAGATTCAAACAACCCCGGTAATAAGTACATTTTCTACCATCCTTTCCCTTGGTAAACAGCTTTTGAAGACACTAAAAGCACAGACTTTCTTTCTGAGAAGAGCCCAGTGTTCTGTGTCTTTTTTAACATCCTCTTCTCCTCCAGACCCACTCTCTGCTAAACACAAAGGTTTTGCTTGTTTGGGGTTATTCTGAGCCTAAAGAGTACTTCTCAAGAGAGTAGTCTAAAGGGTGTTTCTGTATTTTCCTTCCTGAGGTGTGTGAAAGAAGGAAAAAAACCTGCCACAGCGACACTCCCATTCAAAACAGCCCAACAATCACTTTTCTTCATATTTAACAGTGAGTAAGAAGCTAGAGTTCTAGAACATTCAGGTATATCAGTGCTTATAAAGAAAAATACAACAGATGTTTTCAAAAACCAATTCTGGTTATAAAATATTGATATTTGGCTATTTTTAAAAACATTAAATGTCCAAACCTAAAGGAAAAAATGATGGGGAGGAGGGAAAAAAAAGCACGAGAGAAAGGAAACAGCTGTGCTTCAGTTTTATGCCAAAGTTCAACCAAACCCTTACTAAATTTATAGTTTCTGTTGTCAGCAGCAAATGAAAAAACCTTAAGACAAGGAAAGAAAAGCAGATGAGAGACCCTTAGAAGAGAGGGTTTGTGGTGGGAGGAAAGGAAACACGTGAGGCCTTCTTTGAAGGTGAGTTTGGACTTCAACATCTTTTTGTAGCTTATCCTCCAAGAATTTTCTCCATACGCAAGCCACATGTGTTACCTACTACATTTTCAAAGAGCAACAGGGGAATAGAGAATTAGCATGAGGTGAGAAATAGGTGAGTTTCTCACTTGTCCACTAACCTTCTCCATGTTGAACTATCTTCTTCCCTTTTTTTTTTTTTTTTTTGGCTCTTTTGCTGAACAGAGACAGTGAGGAGCTCACAGATGTCTGAACATAGAACAATCACCATAAGCACATTATATTATGTATGGCCTAAAGGCTCAGAAATGGAGGGAGGTAGGAAATACCATGCTAATCAGGCCTGCACAAAACTAGAGGTTCTCTATATCTATTTTTTTAAGTTTATTTATTTATTTTGAGAGAGAGAGAGAGAGAATGCATGCAAACTGGGGAGGGGCAGAGAGAGAAGGAGAGAGAGAATCCCAAGCTGACAGATCAATCCCACAAACCACGAGAGTGGCTTTATCCCACAAACTATGAAGTCATGACCTGAGCCAAAATCAAGATTTGGATGTTTGGGGTTCCTGGGTGGGTTGGTCAGTTAAGCATCAGCCTTCAGATCAGGTCATGATCTCCTGATCCATGGGTTTGAGCCCCACATCGGGCTCTGTGCTGACAGCTTAGAGCCTTCAGCCTGCTTCGGATTCTGTGTCTTCTTCTCTCTCTGCCCCTCCCCATTTGCATTCTATCTCTCTCAAAAATAAATAAACATTAAAAAATTTTTTAATAAAAAAAAGGGTTGAACATTTAACCGACTGAACCGTCCTGGTATCCCAACTGTATATCTAATTTTTAAGTGTACTTGGGCTGATCCTCCTTTTTTTCCAAACCCTCCTTTTTTCTGTTTATTAACATTTAAAATCCCAGACCTAAAAAGCAAATCTTGTGAAAGAAAAGGCACATTTGGTTAAATCATTAAAATTGTGTAAATCATTGATATTATAGTCTAGTTCAGAAAACAAGTTTTGACATGTGTGTGAGGATAGGGAAAGAATGAATGAAGAGGGAGTACTTGTGAAGCACCAAGTGTAAGGGTATATAGCAGATCCAGCTAGGGGAAGTTGTCCAAGGGTGAGTACTACAAAGGTGTGCTTATTCTCTAAGGTGCCAATGTTACAGATAAACAATAACACCCCATTCACACATAATTGAGATGAAAACATCCAGATGGAACAATAATTGGTATGGAAAGAAGTGGCCTCCTACAGAACCTGCAATGACAGCCCCAATCCCCAAAAAGATAAAATTTCTTCTGGTTTCACCCATTAAAATAATGTCTATGGGGTATTTTGGAAGCTTCTCACATATTATATACATACTGCGATGGCTGAATTGTGCGCCCCCAAAATTCACATGTTGAAGCCCTAACCCCCAATGTGATGATGATATTTGGAGATAGAACTTTTGAGAGGTAATTAGGGTTAGGTGAGGTTGTGAAAGTGGGGCCTGAATATGCTATGACTAGTGTTCTTCAAGAAGAGATACAAGAAAGTTTGCTGCATTTCTTTCTACCGTGTAATGACATAGTAAGAAGGCAGCCATATGCAAGACAGGAAGAGGGCCTCTCCAGGAACTAAATTGGCTGCCACCTTGACTTTGGATTTCTCAGTCTTCAGGACTGTGAGAATTAGATTTCTACGGCTTAAGTCTCCCAGTCTATGGTATTTTGTTATGGTAGCCCAAGGTGACTAATACAGATTTTGGTACCAAGAAGTGGGATGCTACTATAACACATAAAAATTTGGAAACAGCTTCGGACCTGCATAACAGGTAGAGGCTAGAAGAGTTTTGAAGTACAGTAAAGGCAATTCTTTTTTTTCTTTTTTTTTTTTTCTTTTTTCTTTTTCTTTCTCTTTTTTTCTTTCTCCTTTTTTTTTTTTTTTTTTTTTTTTTTTTTTGGAGAGACACAGAGAGAGAGAGAGGGCGAGCATGAGCAGGGAGGGACGGAGAGAGAAGGACAGAGAGTCTCACAACCATGAGATCATGACCTGAGCCAAAATCAAGAATCAGACGCTTCACTGACTGAGCCACCCAGGCACCCCTAAAGGGAATTCTGATGATAGCTCAGAAAGAAAAGAGGAGAGCGGGAGAGAAAGCTTCCATCTCCTTAGAGATAAATAAATAACAGTGAACAGAATATTGATAGAAATATGGATGTTAAAGGCCATTCTGGTAAGGTCTCAGATGGAATGAGGAACAGCTTATTGGAAATCTCAGGAAAGGAGACCCTTGTTAAAATGGGGCAAAAAATGGGGCTGAATCATGTTTTATGTTTTGTAGGAGAAAGAAGTTATAAGCAGTGAAACTGGATATTTAGCCAAGGAGGTTTCTAAACAAAGTGTTGAAGGAGCAACTTGGTTTCCCTGACAGCTTATAGTAAAATGCAAAATGAAGGAGATGAATTAAAAAGGAATTATTGAGCAAACAGGAAGCTGGGCTTTAGAAAATTCAATCTATACATACTGAAAAAAAAAAAGTTGTTCTGAACAGAATGTAAGGGTGTGACTGAACAACCATTAGATGAAAAGACCATAGGTGTGACTCATGGATTTAATCAGTCATCTCAGCAGAAGCCATAAATAGAAATGGGATTTTATTGGCAGAAACAGTGACAGTAGGGACTAATGGGGACAGAAAAAAACAAGACAGAATGAAGAAAGGCTGTCAGAACTCCTAGATCCTATAGGACCAGACCACAGAGCTATTCAGCTAAGAATGTGCACTGATCAGGGCACCTGGGTGGCTTAGTTGGTTGAGCATTTGACTCTTGATGTCAGCTCAGGTCATGATCTCATGGTTCCTTGGATTGAGCCCCCCGCACTGGGCTCTGTGCTGACAGTGTGGAGCCTGCTTGGATTCTATCTCTTCTCTCTCTCTCTCTCTCTCTCTCTCCCCCCCCCCGCCCCCCTTTCCTCTACACTCTCTGACTCTCACTCTAGGTCTCAAAATAAACAAATAAATGTTAAGGAAAAAAACAAAAACAAAGAATGTTCACTGGTCTGGTCTTTAAGAAAAGGGTAGAACGACCCCAAAGGCAATTCAAAGGTCATCAAAGCTGCCTCCTCTCTTCCAAAGGATAAATCCACCACTTTAGTTACAAGAGGTCAGATGGGTTCTGCCTGATGTCTTAGGGGTGGGACTACCCTGCAGAGCCATGGGGTCAAGGCTCCCTGGAGCCTTGAAAGTCAGCCTTGCCCAGCAGAGCTTTGGGGGTGGGAACACCATGTCAGTGGGTCTGAAAGGGAGGATCCTGCCCCTGTGGGTCTGGAAGGTGAGAATTCAGCAAAAGAGATTTAGATTTTATGGAATTTGCCATGCTAGGCCTTTGACTTGTTGGCATGCCTCACTTCTTCTTTTCTGTTTCTCTTTTGGAATGGAAATGTCTATCTTATGCCTCTCCCACCATTGTATTTTGGAAGTATATAATTTGTCTGATTTCACAGGTTTACAGTTAGAGAGGAATTTTAAATTATACTTAAATGACTTTGAACCTTAGACTTTAGAGTGGATGCTGGAATGAGTTAAGACTTGGGGTTAACTGGAAACAATTACTGTATTTTGCATGAAATAAAGACATGAATTTTCAGGGGCCAGAAGCAGAATGCTATGGATTAAATCATATTCCTCCAAAACTCGTATGTTGAAGCCCTAACTCCCAGTGTGATTATATTTACAGATAGAACCTTTGGGAGGTAATTAGGGTTAGATGAGGTTGTGAATGTAGTGCCCTAATTTGATAGAATTAATATCCTTATAAGAAGAGACACCAGAGGGACGCCTGGGTGGCTCAGGTTAAGCATCCAACTACAGCTCAGGTCATGATCTCACAGTTTGTGGGTTCAAGCCCCGCATCGGGCTCTGTGCTGACAGCTCAGAGCCTGGAGGGAGCCTGCTTCAGATTCTGTGTCTCCCTCTCGCTCTCTGCCCCTCCCCTACTCATGCCCTGTCTCTGTCTGTCTCAAAAATAAATAAAACATTTTAAAAAAATTAAAAAAAGAAGAGACACCAGAGAGCTCCCTGCCTCTCTCTCTGCCATGTGATGACACAACAAAAAGGCAGTCCTCTGTAGACCTGGAGAATTCTCATCAGAAACTGAATCTGATGGCACCTTGATTTTGGACTTCCCAGGTTCCAGAACTTTGAAAATTAGAATTCTATTGTTTAAGCTACCCAGTCTATGATATGTTTGTTATGTCAGCCCAAGAAGACTAATACACATACAAACACATATTATATACATACACTATGATTCATAAATTGCATCTGTTCTACAGAAATAATAAGAACGTGTATAAGAATGTTCATTGCAGTTTCTAATAGAAAAAAATAGGGAACAACATTATATTAGTTTCCTTCAGCTGCTATAACAAAGTACCACACACTAAATGGCTTGAAGAACAGAAATATACTGTCTCACAGTTCTGGAAGCTAGAAGGCTGATATCAAGGCTTGAGCAAGACCATGCTTTTCTCTGAAACCTGTAAGGGAATCCTTCCTTGACTCTTCCTAAATTCTGGTGGTTTGCTGCCAATCATTGACATTCCTTGGCCAGAGTTCCAATTCTCCATCTTCACGTGGCATTCTCCCTGTGTCTTCATATCATCTTCCCTCTGTACATGTCTGTCGCTGAATCCAAATTTTCCTCTTTTTATAAGGACACTAGTAATTTTGGATTAGGACCTAGCCCAATAACCCCATTTTAACTCGATTACCTCTGTAAAGACCTTATTTCCAAATAAGGTCACATTCTGAGGTACTGGTGGTTAGGATTTCCACATATCTTTTGGCTAAGGGAGGACAGCCATTCAACTCATAACAAAAAGTCCATCAATAGTGGAAATGTAGGGAATTCTACATCCTTATAATGGACGACTCTATCGTTGTAAAAAAAAAAAAAGAGGGAGATCTAATGACCTAGAAATATAGGTCTGGAATATATTACTAAATGGAAAAGGTGAGCATTTCAGACCAGTATATATTACATGGTCTAAAAGGCCATGGAATACTTATCTGAAATCTGGATTTTGTCCTAACACACCATTTGGAACAAAGCTTACCAAAATGTTTAGGTGGTTAAATTGGGGAAAGAGATTGGAGCTCAAAGGAGTTGATTTCACTTTTTTAAATTATACTTTTTATTTTGAGATATGTGCAGATTCACATGCATTTGCAACAAATAGTACAGAGATGTCATATACTCTTCACCTTGGTTTCCCCACTGGTAACATCTCACAAAAATACTGTACAATATACAACCATAGTATTGATTCAATGGAGATACAAATTATTTCCATTACCTCAAGGATCCCTCAAGTTGTCCTCTTATAGCCACACCTATTTCTCTCACACCTCCATATCCCCTTTAACCATTGGTAAACACTAATCTTTTCTCCATTTCTATAATTTTGTCATTTCAAAAACTTCATATAAAGGGAAGCCAACAGTAAATAACCTTCAGGTTTGGCTTTGTTTCACTCATGTAAGTCTCTGGATTTTTATTTCAGTCTTTCTGATAGGTGTGTAATTAAATACTATTGTGACTTTAATTTGTATTTCCATAATGGCAAAAAAAAGTTGACCATTTTTTAATGTGCTTATTTATCATCTGTATATCCTCTGTATATATCTGGATGTCTCTCTTCCTGTCTTTTTGGAGTGTTTGCTCTTTACTATAAAGTTTTTAGGGTTCTCTATATATTCTGGATACTAATACTTTTTTTAAACATGTGTTTTGCAAATATTGTCTCACACCTTGCAACTTGTCTTTTTACTCTCTTAACGAAGTCTTTTACAGAGAAAAAGTTTTTAATTTTAATGAGTTCCACTTTATCAACTTTTCTTTTTATAAATTTTACTTTTGGTTTCAAGTCTAAGAACTCTTTGCCAAGCAAAGAGTTAAGAGCTAAGAGCTCTTTGATCACAAAGATGTTCTATTTTTTCCTGGAAAGTTTTCTAGTTTTACATTTACTTTGTGGTCCATTTTGAGTTAATTTACGGATAAGGTGTGAGATTTATTAAGGCTCATTTTTTTGCCTATGGATGTCCAATTGTCCAGCACCATTTGCTGAGAAAACTATTTTTCCTTAATCCAATTACTTTTTCACCTTTGTCAAAAATCAGTAAGGCAATTTCTAGTTTTCTTTTTCTGTTTTTTTTTCTTTTTCATTTGATCTATGTTTTTATTCCTTCACAGAGTCTTGATTACTGTAGGTATATAATAAGTTTCAAAATCAGGTAGACTTATTTCTCCCACTTTATTCTTCTTTTTCAAAACTGTTTTAGATACTATTATTCCTTTGCCTTTCCATATACAGTTTAGAATAATTTTGTATAAATCTTCAAGAATTCATGTAGGAATTTTTATATGAATTGTTTTTAAGTCTATATATTAATTTATGGACAATTGATACCTTCACTATCAATTAGATCTTCCAGTCAAGAATCACAGTATGTCTCTACATTTGGATCTTTGATTTCTTTCATAAGCATGGTGTAGAATATAAGCTAAACAGTAAAAAATCACTTGTATTTTTATATACTAGCAATTTTTGTAGGTTTTCCTTATACCCTATGATCTTGCTAAACTCACTTACTATTTCTAGGAGTTGTTTTGTAGAGTCCTTGAGATTTATATGTAGGTAGCCATGTCATCCACCAATAGGGACAGTTTTATTTCTTCTTGTCCAATCTGTATGCCTTTTATTTTCTTTTCTTGCCTTATTGTACTGGTTAGAACTTCTAGCACTATGTTGGATAAGAGTGGTTACACTAGATATTTTTGTCTTTTTCCCCACCTTGGGGAGGAAAGCATCCAGTCTTCCACTATTAAGTATAATGTTAGCTGTAGGCTTTGTGTAGATGTCTGTAATCAAATTATGTGTGTCATGAATGGGTTTTGAATTTTACAAAACACTTTTTTGCACTGATTGATATAATGATGTGATTTTATTTTTGACCATGTTAAAATTATGAATCATATTGATTGACTTTTCAATATTGAACCAGCCTTACTTCCCTGGAATAAACCCTGGGCTTGGTATATAATTGCTTTTATATATTGCTGAATTCTATTGGCTAGTATGTTAAGGATTTTACTCTTTTTTTTAAAGAATGTTGGTCCTTTGTTTTTATTTATTTATTTATTTATTTATTTTTAATGTTTATTTATTTTGAGGAAGAGAAACAGAGTTCGAGGAGGGGAGGGGCAGAGAGAGAGGGAAATACAGAATCCGAAGAAGGTTCCAGGCTCGGATCTCTCAGCACAGAGCCCTACATGGGGCTTGAACTGACCAACCGTGAGATTGTGACCTGAGCCAAAGTCGGAAGCTTAACTGACTGAACCACCCAGGCGCCCCAGGGTTTTACTTTTATATTCATGAGGGACACTGGTTTGTAGTTTTCATTTTTGTGTGTGTCACTTTGTCTAGTTTGGGTTTTAAGTTCATACTAGCTTCATTAAATGAATTGGAGGGTATTTTGGAAGAAGTGTATAACTTGTGTTAATTTTTCCTTTTTAAACATTTGATAGAATTCTCCAATGAAAGTATCTAAGCCTAGACATTTCCTTGTTGGGAGTTTTTCTATTGCAATTTTCTTAAAATTTTAGAGCTATTCAAGTTATTTCATTTTAACTGAGTTGTATATTTGTGTATGTTGAAAAATTGGTCCATTTCTTCTAAGTTATCAAATTTATGTCTGTAGAGTTGTTTGTATTATTTTCTTATCCTTGTACTGTCTGCGGGGTCTGTAATTATATTCCCTATTTTATTCCTGATGTTGGTAATTTGTGTCTTTTCTCTTTTCTTTTCTTTCTCAGTCTTGCTGGAGACTTATCAACTTAAGTGACCTTTACATTGATTTTTTTTCTTTCTCCCTTTTTGTTTTCAATTTCATGGATTCCCTCTCTTTATTATTTCTTTCCTTCTGCTTGCATTGACTGTATTTTGCTCTTCTTTTTATAGACTCTTGAGGTGAGGGCTGAAATTATTAATTTGATTTTTTTCTTTTTCTAATGTATGCATTTAGTTCTATAAGTTTCCCCCTCAGCTCTGCTTTAACTGTTCCCTACATATTTTGATATGTTTTATTTTCAACAATGGCCATCCCTCTGTTACTTCTGAGCATTGGTGAGAGTTCCAACCCCCCAAGTGATCTTCAATAGCATCATAGCTTGTGGTCTTATTATTGCTGGGTGATGCTGAAAGTCCTGACTCTGTAATAGATCTTCCTGACACCAACTCAGTGGAAAGGGGTAGGGGAGACCCTTTATTTCCAGGACAGAGTTGAATTCCAGTATCCTTCGATACTGCAAGGGGTAAAGAAGGTACCTTATGACCGACAAACAGGGATAAAAGTCATAGCATTGTGAGTTTAGAAAGCCTTTGCTGGCATGAGTAAAGTAGTGTTTGCCTACCTTAGAGTAGTTATTGTCTAAAAATTTGTCTTGCTACGCTGTCCCCCTCCTGAGCCTTTGGCTAGAGAAAACAGGCTTTTGTTAAAGCTCTTTTGTTGTTTGAGTTTTTGTTGATGTTCAATGTTTCTGAGTTGCCAGTGTTTTCAATTCCAAGTCTAACATATGTGAAGCAAAAACAAAACAAAACAAAAACAAAAACCAAAGAACAAAAATTAAAAACAAAACAAAACCCAGAATATTTACCACTATGTTGTTCCTTGGGCTCTAAGGCCCCTAGTAAGTCTGTCTTCTTATCTCTACCTTTCAGATCCTTCTTATGTTTGTTTTGCATATAATATCCAAGGACTTCCGTTGTGAATAGTGGGAATACAGGGAAAAGTATGTCAAAGCCATCTTTCTAAAAATGAAGTTGCCTTTTCACTTTTTACCTTATATAATAATCACTCTTTTGTACATGAACAAATGATTTTTGACAAGATGTCAAACTACACAATGAGGAACGGACAGTCTCTTTAACAAATGGTGTTGGGAAAACTGGATATCCATATGCAAAAGAATGAAGTTGGACCCTTGCCTTACATCATATTGAAAAATGAACTCAAAATGGATTAAAGACCTAAAATGTAAGATTTAAAACAATAAAATTCTTAGAAAAGATGGAAGAAAATCTTCAGCACATTGAAGGTGACAATTTTTTTTGATGTGATACCAAAAGGATAGACAACAAATGCAAAAATAGATAAATGGGACTATAGGACACTTAAAAGCTTCTTCATATGAAGCCATGGTAACTTGCCTACCCTCACCCCCAGCCCTCCTGAGGCCTGAGATGCCAGAAGTGGGGGGGGGGCATTCTGGTATCTGGCCACTCCACCCTCAACAACAACATTGCAAGGAGCTTACAGGAATGTAGAACAGAACTTCTGTTTTCATGTCTGGTACTGAAGATTCTGAGGTTGGGGTGGATGGGAGGAGGAGAAGGGCAGGGAGGCAGTTAAGGAGGACAAAGGTGGGCACCATTTGGCCAGGCTTGCTCTGCGGAGGTCAGGAGTCCTGAGTGATGGTGGATAGTCCTCTGACACTGTGCCCCAGTCACAAGGACAAGGCAGGAAGCTTGATGTAGGAGGGGCACCCTCTAATCTTTAGCCATTTTGGGAAATGTTACAGTTATCTGCCAACAAAAATATAATTTAGATAACGTGCCATTTTCCACCTTTGCTCAAATTTAACATCTATTCAGAAGGTATTCATAATGATTTAATTGACAAATTCTTATATCCTAAATAGCTCAAAAATTAGTCATCATTATAGCTATTCATTTTTTCATTACTTATCTGTAGTAAATGATCTTTGATTGAGTCCAAAAATCATGACACAACGTTTTCAAAGGGTATTTCTCTCCCATTTTTGCCTAAACCACAACACAATTATTAAAAAGCATTTAAATAATCTGAAGATTTAATTAAGCACTTGGTTTCTTAAATGAGTTTTGGAAATGGGCCATGGTTTTAAATTAGTACTTCAGATTGAGCTATCATTTCCTGTTAAAGACTGTATAAATTCTAACACATTGCAGGCACTTGAAAACCAGTGAAACAATTTATGTTCTGTCATTAAATAAATTTGAATTTTGGATTCTCTTGTCACAAATTGTGATGCTTCCTGATGCTTCCCGATGCTTCCCTACCATTAGGGGAAGCCAGGTGAAGGATACATAGGAACTCCCTATCTTCTATTTGCAACTTTTTTTAAGTTTAAAATGATTTCCAATAAAAATTTTAAAAAGAAATATCAGAAAATAAATTCTTAACTTTTTTTAATAGAAAGAAAAGGAAGGAAGGAGATCCCAATTGCTATGGATTAAACTGTATTCTCCCAAAATTCATATCTTGAAGCTATAACCCCCCATGTGAGGATATTTGGAGATGGGGTCTTTGAGGAGTAATTAGAGATAGATGAAGTCATTAGGGTGAAACCCTAATCTGATAGGATTAGTACTTACAAGAAGAAGAAAACTCTCCCATTTTCCTCCTCTCCTTCCTCACTGCCCCAACCAGAAGCATGCACAAAAAAGAGGTTATGTGAGCACACAGAAAGATGGCAGTGGCAGCCCTCTACAAGCCAGGAGAAAAGCTTTCAGAGCCCAACAATCTTGGCACCCTGATCATGGACTTCTAGCCTCCAGAACTCTGAGAAAATAAATCCCTGCTGTTGAAGCCACCCAGTCCAAGGTATGCTGTTATGGCAGGCCAACCTGACTAATTGGTGATTTATATACCATTTTATTCAGATATATACCCAGAAGTGGAATTACTGAATCTTACGATAGTTATATTTTTATATAAGATTTTTTATAAGATTAAGTTCTGGGAATCTATTGTATAGCATGGTGACTTAGTTAAAAGTACTTGAAAGTTGCTAGGACAGTAGATCTTTAATGTTCTCAGCACATACATACACAAATGACAACTATATGAGGTAATGGATGTGTTAACTCACCTTAATGTAGTGATCATTTCGCAACATATATATATATATTTATATATATATGTATCAAAACATCACATTTTACATCTCAAATATGTACAATTTTTTCATAGTTTATTGTCAAGTTGGTTTCCATATAATACCCAGTGCTCATCCCAACAAGTGCTCTCCTCCATGCCCATCACCCATTTTCCCCCTCTCCCCCACCCCCATCAACCCTCAGTTTGCTCTCAGCACCCAAGAGTCTCTTATGGTTTGCCTCCCTCTGTCTCCTTAACTATTTTTCCCCTTCCCCACCCCCATGGTCCTCTTTTAAGTTTCTCCTGTTCCACATATGAGTGAAAACATATGGTATCTGTCCTTCACTGCCTGACTTATTTCACTTAGCATAACACCCTCGAGTTGCATCCATGTTGCTACAAATGGCCAGATTTCATTCTTTCTCATTGCCATGTAGTATTCCATTGTATATATAAACCCCATCTTGATCTATTTATCAGTTGATGGACATTTAGGCTGTTTCCATGATTTGGCTATTGTTGAAAGTGCTGCTATGAACATTGGGGTACATGTGCCCCTAGGCATCAGCACTTCTGTATCCCTTGGGTAAATTCCTGGCAGTGCTAAATATGTAAATTCAGAAATCTATCTTCTACTTCCATCTTTTATCCTTAAGAGTATATTGAAACACAAGTGAAAATATGAACAAAATGAATCAGAATGCATTCCTTTAATCTTAAATTAACTTAAATTAAAAAATGATTCAAAATAATGCTGTCGATATGAAGATCCAATATTTATTCATTCAACAAATACATGTTTCCATCACACTTTTGGCCTAAATGAAATCTGGCTGCTCCTGGGAATGCATCTACCTGGGAATCCTTTTACCTTTGACCTGAATTTATATAAATTTCCATTTTCAAGTCATTTCTCTTCTTTCATCCCTCAAAAACTCTGACTTTTATGAAGTTATTCCATCCAATTGAGCCAGTGCCTGCTCCTCCTGATGCTGTCATCTACTATCTTCATGGGAGATTCATAGTCTTCCTCTCCTCTCCTGCCACCATCCTCAATGACTGCAACGTCCATGTGCCATCCCATTCAACATCAAGCCTGCTCAGAAACCAGACCTCCTCTCCTGTGATCCTTTATTGTCTTCCACTTAATCCTCTCAGTTCTAAGGTTGTAACTTCACCTCATTGTTACCAGTCATTACACCACCTCCCAAAAAATGATCCCTCCCAGTGCCTGTACTTATACTTCATTTCAAAAATTCTTTGGCCTCACTGAAAACTTTGATCTATTGGCCCTACAACTTTTTCACTGTGAAGACCTACTTCATGGTTTCACTTCCCCCTCTCCACTTCCTGTGCATTTCTCTCCCACAAAATATAAACTCCCTTAGGACCAGAATCTACTTTTTCACTCATCTCTAGCATTCAGGACAGGACCATGCCTGGCACAAAGAAAGTACTCAATAAACATTTAATTTATAAATACAGGAAAGCCCACTACGGTCCAGGTGTTTGGCAAGGATGAGAAACAAAAACAGCCTCTCCCTTCAAGCAGTTTAAACTAATGTATTTTATGCATATGTATTAGCACATGCATTACAAATTTCAACTATTTTACTTGAACCAACTACCTGTTCTTAGCTCATTTCAAAAATATTTTTATATGTCATTATTCCAATGTTCTTATAACACATTTGCAAAGTCTCTTACTAGCAAGAAAATCTTTCAGCATTCCAAATATATCTTTTAGGTGTAGCCCCCCCTTTTTTTTAATCTATCTGATACAAATAATCTACCAACTCACACTAGAAAGTGAGAAGGTTGGCAATACATAAAATGGACATTAGCCAGGCATTTTATGTTAGGCATTTTATACTATTCCCACCTCTAGCCCCAGTGAGAGTCCAAATAGCACCATTGTGCAAAATGGAAAATTCCCCTACTCAAGACACATTTTTGCCATCTCCTGGAAAATTGTTATAATAACTATATAAATCCACAATGACAATATGAATGGCTCCCACTAACATTGTACAGTACTACAGTTAAAAAAATATTCATTCAAATCATTACTTCCAAAACTTATTGGATCATGGACCTTTCTTTTATCTTCGTGTGTGTGTACGTGTGTGTGCATGTATGTGTGTTTTAAAATGTATATTATTTATTTTAATGGATGGCTCAGTCGGTTGAGCATGCAACTTCAGCTCAGGTCATGATCACAAGGCTCGTGAGTTCCAGCCCTGCATCAGGCTCTGTGCTAGCAGTTCAGAGCCTGGAGCCTGCTTCAGATTCTGTTTCTCCCTCTCTCTCTGCCCTTCCCCTGCTCATGCTCTCTTTCTCAAAAAATAAATACATATTTTAAAATTTTTAATGTATTATTTATTTTTGAAAGAGAAAGAGAGGGAGAGAGAAAAACCCCCAAGCAAGCTCTGCTGACAGCACGGAGCCTTATTATGGGGCTCAAACTCACAAACTGTGAGATCATGACCTGCGTCAAAATCAAGGGTAAGATGCTTAACCAACAGAGCTACCCAGGCGCCCCTCTTTTTCCTTTATGTCATTCATACATATCATATAGAACTAACATTTTTAGGTACATAATTTGGAAGTACTACTCTATCATACTATAAAAAGTGGTTAGTATTAGGCCTATGGATTTTATTTTTAATTTTATATATTTGCAATATTCTCTGAGGGTTTGACCCGGAATAGATGGACTTCAGTTTGAAGCTCAGCTCTGACATGAACTCTGAGCAAGGCACATAACCTCCCTAAAGATCAGTTGCCTCGTTTGTAAAATGCAAATAGCAACAATACTACCCTTTTAAACTAAGGATTACAAGAAACCTTGGTGTGATCCTTGGTATACACTAAATTCTCATTAAATAATAATTCTACTAATAATATTCTTCAGGCCATCTGATGTACAGAAAAAAATTATTTAAAGGAAGTTATGTTTGAATGAGGAAGCATAGTTTGGAAGGAGTGACTATAAAAAATAAAAATCAACTGGATTTTGTCATAAATTCATGTTTATAGAACAAGTAGTACTGTACATACTCCCATATTCATGTCATATGGGTCATATAGTCTCCCTGTCAGCAAGCAAGGATGATACAATTTAGAGACCATCTCTCAGTCCATGGACCAGAGAAGCCAGCATTACACTCCACTGCAAATCAATTTATTAATCACCCCAGAATCTCAGGGATGAGATCTCAGGGATGCCTGGCCCTAAGCTGAGCCAGTTCATGAATCTTTTGTCCAGTATCCAATCTGTCTGGCCTTGACATCTTTCCCAACTACATGTACATGGTAGAAATGTGAACTTTTATGGAGAGAACAATTTGTACTTACCACTAAATAAATGGAGTATATTTATGATATATAAATGGGGTACAAACATATTGCTAGGCATATTGTCATGGCACCAACATCCAGCATTCAATTTTAACCTTTAGAACGGGCTTGAGGTGTGGTGACCATAGGGTCTTCCAGGTGAAAAAAATACGGTTCCTGCACCATTAACTGGGAAGAGGGAGCCCAAGTCACAGAGCAGCCAAAGCACTGGGCACTTCTGTAAGAGCCCTGGATTGTTTGCCTCAGGCTTACACAGGACAGAGTCTCTCTCCAGCCCTGGAGAGTACTTGAGCTTTTTCTAAATACATTTTTCAGCATAATAATAAACTCTATTTTCCATTTTTGCCTCTGCAACTGAGAGAGAATCAAGAACCACAGAATAATCTGTGATCATTATCTGTATGTTTCTATAAAGGGTGGTAAAGTGCTTATTGTGAAGAACGCAGCAGAAATGCCCATATTAGCATTTACAGCAGAAGACATACACCTCCCTTATCTCTTCATTTGTGGTTTACAAGTTATCCTCTAACCGCCCAGTGACTCAAAGCTGTACCAGCAGCTAACCCTTGACTGTAGTTCTTTCCTCAAGATGAGCAGCTCTAAAAAATGAGAGCCCACAGAAGTGGCAGCCAAGATGTGCTGTTTCCAACTTACACAGTTACTTGGGACTTTTAAAATATCTTTTTTTCATCTGGGCATATTAATAAGGAAACCAATAAATGAATTGGCAAAAAAAGGTAACTTAAAAAACTTAAGGGAAAGCGAAAATACTGTATAAATTGAATAAACATATGATATTACAATAAAATGACAGTCTTTATATTGAAGCAATGATTACCAAGAAGGCAGCGATTATAAATGCATTTATACCTGACCTGTGAAATTAAAAACACTAATTAAGATGGATGGATACAGGGGTACCTGGGTGGCTTAGTAGGTTGAGCGGCAGACTTCAGCTCAGATCAAGTCATGACCTCCTGGTTCACGAGTTTGAGCCCTCTGTTGGGCTCTGTGCTGACAGCCTGGAGCCTGCTTGGGATTCTGTATCTCCCTCTCTCTCTGCCCCTTCCCTGCTCACACTGTGTCTGTCTCTCTCAAAAATAAATAAACATTTTTAAAAAAACGATGGAAACAAGTTGAGAAGAGAAAGCCTGGTGTTAAACGATTGGAAGCAGACTATATTCAAATTAACTTTGATGATTCATACCACACAGTACTAAAATTATTGGAAAAAGTATTTTGACAATTAAGACACTTTTTCTTACATTATTACCTGTTAATGTAGAGAATATTGATTGCAAAACAAGTCCATAATCTGTTTTAATAAGGATTTTAAAGCATCAACTGACCTGCATTGCTATGGGCACACCCCGTGTTTCACTTCTCAGGCGCGTTGCCCATAAACCATTTGGCAGCAGGGGGCGCTCTTTTGTTAAAATCCGAAAATCTTTTTAAAAAGCTATTAGGGGAGGCATATTCGGTAGCATCCAACCAACAGTAGTTAAGTATTGTTTTCAAATAACATAAGACCGTTTGAGCTTTGAGTTTTATCTAGGGGAGAAGGATGTCAAAGTAAAACGTTTATTAAATATAATTTAATGAGATCCCTTTGGAATAAATGTATCTGATTCATTCCACTCATATTTACCGAGGACCAACTAGGTGTAAGACCCCAACATACACTTCTAGCAGTCATCCCCGGATATTGTTACAGGTGAGCCTGGAACTTTAGAACATGCTGTGGGCGCTTTACGGGCAGAACATTTTTAAACAAAATGATGAAATTAAGTCACCATATTTCGCCCATTCAAATGTAAAGAATTCACTGTATAATAGATTTTACCTAAAATGTTTGGAACAAACAGCAGAAACTATTTATTCTCAGTTTACATCCTGAAGAGGTAAATGATTTTGTAACATGCGACTATTAATATATAACAATATCTGCATATTTCTCTCGTGTAATCTATGGCTTTTTCAGGACAGAATCCTTTGTGGCTCTCCACACTCCACAACATCGGATCACTTCCTGGATTTCAAACCCTAGTCGATTCCTCCCTCTCTGACCTTCGCCGTCACCACCTCTCTCCCCGGAGCGAATCAACTCCGGGCAGGTTCAAGTTGCTGCACATTTTCAATTGCTACAAGAGATTCTCTTCTGCAAGAACAGCAGTGTGGAAAGTTTCCGCATCGCCGCTTTATATTAGCTAATTAGCACTCTTTTTAAAACTTAGATTTAAACTAGGAGAAATCCTATATCTTGCATTTTCCGAAACCTCCTTGTTTCGTTTTCAAGCTAATGAGGTCTTACTAGGGATCATGCAAAAAAAGCCATTTTTGAATACCCCAAGTCGCAAGTCATTGGACAGAACTCTAGATGCGTGTCCAAGTCTCACGTGGTGCCTCTGCGAGCCATCCGGAGCGTTAGCTCGGGTTAAACCCTAAACACTTTCTGCCTCTTCCTTCTGTAGAAAGAAAGGGGGGAAAAAAATCCAGTCCAAAAGGGCAGGCCTTTGGCTTCCCAAAATTGATCCTTCTGGGAAGTAATCGCCATCCTGGAAGATTGACGCGTAACTCAAGATCTAAAAGGTTCCCTAGTTCCAGCCACTCTGGATTCCGCCACAGCTCCGCGCAGGTCGCGGGGCCGCGCGGCCGCCACTCCGCTGTCCCCGCCCGCCCGCGCGGCCCCGGGCGCTGGCGGAGGAGGAGGGGCGCGCTAGGCAGAGGTCGCCGCCCGGTTGAGCAATCCGACTATGCAAATAAGCAAGATTACGACAGCCAATAGGAGGCCGAGTCTGCCCTGACGCGCGCGCCCAGAGCCCGTAGTATTTATAGATCGTATTTAAAGAGCCCTTGGGAGTCTCCCCCGGCCCTGCTGGGCGGTGTCGGCGGTGAAGCTGCGGAGGTGCATTTAGCCCCGCGCGCGTGAGGTGGCGGAGCGGTTGCTGCTGGTCCCATCCCAGTGGGGGTGCTGGCCTTGGGGGAGCGTCCGAGCACGTTCCACGGTGGCTTTTTTTTTTTTTACCAGCCTCGGTTTCTGGAGAGGGAGGAAATGCTGCAGCTTCAGCAATAGTTTCACTTAAAACAAAGCAGGGATATGGAATCTCACAAAAGCTGGGGGGTGACAAGGGGACAGGGCGTTTGAACCGACCCCGCCCCGGCCCCACATTTGAGCCGCAAACGGGCGCCGTTTCCTGGCGTGCTGGGCTGTGCTCCGTAGAGGCGGCCTTCCTGGGGGGAGGGGAGAACAATACCGCCTGAAAAGCCAAAAGTCGTGGAATTTGGGGGCGGGGTTATTGGACCAGTTAAAGTGTATTCTTGGAAAAAAAAAAAAAAAAAGCAAGATAGTGGCAGTGATTATCTTGGCTTTCAGTCGGTTGATCTAAAGACTTCCCAGCCAGCAAACTGCACACTGCAGTGCGAAAGCAGGAAACTGACATTACGTCAGAAAGGAGAAGACACCCAAATTGCAGCCCTTGCATCTGCAGGGCTGGCTTTCTTCCTCCCAAATTTCCCCCTTTTTTTTCTTGGAGAGCTTTCGAGGGCTGGGGCACTGGCTGCCCCGCTGCGCGGCGCTGCGGGGTTTCACGCAAAGGGCGGGACGGATGGGGGCGCGCTCGGGGACTCCTCGCCTGGGTGCCCGAACTGCTACACTTCGCCCAACCCCTGGAGCTCCTGAGAAGCCACAGCTAATTCCTTTCAAAGATTGCCCGGCGTTGAGATGGATTTCCTAAATTCCAAGAGGGGGTGGGGGACCTGCACGGAGAACTCAGCTGTTATCCTTAGTTCAGTGGGAGCTCAGGTCAACCCTGGGAAAGCAGGTGGTGTGGGGGGAGGAATCCCAATCGTGTGTAGAACTGAAGGACTTAGCCACACCTTGTCAGGGATCTCATTTCTCAATATCGAGGGACGTGGTCACAGGAAACCTGGTGTCTGCCAGGGGCCCATCTTCTGAAGCCTTGTCATTGCTTCTTAGAAATCTCCTGACAGATCTGAGTCAGGAGAATGTTGTAAATTGGTACATTTTTGCCTCATGGAAATGTTGAGTCTGACGCTAGCCTCACCTGCCCTGCTGCTCCTTCGCTCTCCAGTTCAGGGACATTATAAGGTAACCTTAGTAACCAGTTCCAGGCTCCTGCCCCACTCCACCCCTGGGCAAAGCTTAACACAAAAAAGGTGGTGACAATAGCTAATGATTATTGACTGTTCTGTGCTAAGCAGCTTGCTGAGTGCTTTGTGGGACTTTATCTTACAATAACTGGATGAGGTGGGTACTATTATCCCCTTTTTACAAATAAGGAAACTGATTCCAAAAATCAACCTGTCCACTAGCTAGAAAGATGGGAACGCGGGAGGTTTGACTCCAAACCGGTGCAGTTAACTTCTCTGTAGATCTACATGGGGGAGGGGAGACGACTGTGGTCAGGGGAACTTCCAGGCTCACCCCATATCACGCCAAGTAGGCAGGGGCCTTTATTCATCCCTGATATCCTGTCAACGACAGTAAACCTAGTCCTGGTTATGGGGCACCTGGCTGGCTCAGTCAGTAGAGCATGTGACTCTTGATATTGAGGTCATGAGTTCTAGCCCCATGTTGGGGGTAGAGATTACTAAAACAAAACAAACAAACAAAACCTAGTCCTGGTTAAACATGGTGGGTGTCAAGTGGAGGGTTTAGTCCTTTCATGTAAGAGAAACTGTTGGGAAAACCCAAGTTACCTGAGCTAATTTTCTCATTGCCCTGTGTTTGCAACAGTATCTTATAAGCTGTTTAATGATTAACTTTATATAGCACTTCATTCTTAGCTCAGGACATTGGCTAACGTGAGCTCCTGTTCTCCCCATGAAGCATAAAGGAAACCTATAGAACTGAGTGAGATTACTGTGTAAGTTAGCATTGATTCTATGTTCAGAATGACCCCACAGCCTAATTCAAGGTCAGATGAGTCCTGCCTTTGTTGTCCCCCATTGGGTTGCCTAATCGCTCATCTCTACAATCTAGACAACAGAGAGAGCCAGGGAAAGGAAACTGCGAGGGCTTTTGGAGGATTGTGATTGGTGTCTGGGAAGGGAAATCCAAATGAGAAAAAGTTTAGAGAGAGGAGGTTGTAGCTGTTTACACAACCACACTGTGTACACAAGTACACCTGGGAGATATTGCAGAGTCAGTTCCAGAGCACTACAATAAAGCTAAAGCAAGTCCAGTGAATTTTTTGGTTTCCCAGTATACTTACAAGTTATGTCTGCACTATACTGTAGTCCATTAAATGTGCAGTAGCATTATGTCTAAAAAAAAAGTGAATGAAAAAGTGCATGCCTTAATTCTAAAATAATTTATTGCTAAACATGCTAACCATCATCTGAGCTTTCATCAGGTTGTAAACAGTGATCACAGATAACCATAACAAGTATAATAATTTAAAATTTGAGATACTGCAAGAATTAACCAAAACGTGACACAGAGACACGAAGTGAGTACATGATGTTGGAAAAATGGTGCCAACAGACTTGCTTGATGCAGGGTTGCCACAAACCTTCAATTTGTTAAAAAACAAAAACAAAAACAAAAAAAAAATGCAGTATCTGCCAAGTGCAATAAAACAAGGTATGCCTGTAATAGAAACAAGTGATTTGAAAGCCAGACACCTGATAGAGGTTGAAGCTCAGTTCTGCCCCATCCCAGCTGGAAGGCCCTAAACGAGCTGTGAAATGTGAGACCCAGTTTCCTCATCTGTGAATTGGAAGGGAACTCTCTATACCCATCTGCTGATAGATAGCTTTGCTCCCGATATTCTCTGCTGCCTCCTCTTCCTCTGGTCCTTTAAATGCTGGTATTTAAAGATCAAAATCCCTGCCTTGGCCCCTTCTCGTCCCACTCAACATTCTCCCCCTAGATGAGTTTATCCAGGCCATGGGCCCTGTTATCATTTGAAGTCCTTCTCTCTTGCCCAGGTCTTTTTTTCCGAATTCCAGATCTGTGTATCTGACTAGATACAGAAGTCCCTACTTGGAAATGTCAAAGTTAAATGTTCCAAACTGAACCGGTCATTATCTGCCTCCTAGCCACCCATGATAAATGGTCTGCCCTGCCTTTGTATATCCCCATGCAGGTGTTCAAGTCAAAACCAAGCTAATTCCTCTTTCTCTTAACCAATACACCCAATTAATGGCCAACTCCTACCATAGATAGGATACTTAGAAGTATCTAAGGAACAGGGATTTTATTAGCTTCCTTCTGTTTACCAGCCCCTAAATCTTTCTTCACTGTGCAGCCATATCCCCTTCACCAATCCCATGCAGTGGTCTTCACTGCCCTCAGAATGAAGCAGGGCATGAGTTACAAAGCCCCTAAAGACTAAGTCCAGACCTAGGTCTTGAGCTGTCCCTCTTGCTTGCACTCCACCCTTCAGCCAGTCTTAAATTATTTTAATTCCACTAATGACACCAAATTCTTTTGTTGTTTTTCTTTTTAAATGTTTATTTGTTTATTGGGAGAGAGAAGAGTGCAAGCAGGGGAGGGGCAGAGAGGGAGAGAGAGAATCCCAAGCTGGCTCCATGCTACCAGCACAGAGCCTGACTTGGGGCCAGAACTCATGAACCATGAGCCGAAATCAAGCTGAGATCAAGAGTTGGACACTTAACCAACTGAGCCACCCAGGTGACCCATTTTGTTTTTCTGAGCTTGAGCATAAGTTATTCCTAGAATACTGCCTACCATGTCATCCCATCTCCATCCTTTCTTCTAACAGCTCCTACTGCTCTTTCAGTTCTCACTCTATGTTACTTCCTCCAGAAAGCTCTTTGACCTCCACTCAACTTCACTGTAGGTGCTCTTACAGCTTGCTCAATTAACTACTTTCTCATCACAGTCTCTATACACTGTATGCTAAGAGCCTTTACACGTTGCTGAATCTGTGTCCCTATTTGTGTAGAAAGGGGATACACCAGAATCATGCAGGGCATTTTGTTGACCTGCACTCCAAAACTCCACCCACCCCTCACCACTCCCAGTCCACCATGAGTGTGTTCTGAGCTGAAAATCACAACACAATAAGCCCCTGGCACTTACGAGGTTATGCTGTATTTCTCAAGTGTGTTAGGAAGGAAGAAAGGTTGAGAATGGTTACATTAGACCAGCAGTTCCACAAAGAAAGGATAGTATTTGTCCTATCCACCTTTATTTCCTTCATGCCTAGCACAGTGTGAGGCACAGAGGAGAAGATACTCTGGGGGGAAGGAATTGCCAACTTCTGTCCCAGATGCTTTACAGTCATTATCTCTTCCTTAACACAAATATTCTGTCCCCAAGAGGCTCATGTTTAGAAAGATGACACAGGTACATCTTAAGCCTCATACAAAGCAATAATGAGAATGCCAGAGTTGTCAAATGGGAATGCGGATGAGGAGGCTGTTAATCTGCTAGCCTCTCAAAGGTGAGGGGAAGGTGAGGGAGACATAAAGAAATATTGAAGTTGACACTTAGGCCTTGAAGAATAAAGTAGGATAAACAGACCCATAAGAAGGGGATGGGCATGTCAAGTAGAGCAAACAGCGGTTGTGAAGGATAGAGGTAGGAAAGTTCTGCGAGGGGAAAGGTAAAAAAGTTGGGTGGTGGAGTGGAGAGGGTGACAGCAGTGGGTAGACCTCAGGGTGAAAAGTGAAGCTGGGCTGATCTTGGAGGGCTTGATATGCTCATGCTAAGGAGCAAGGATTTCATTTTACAGGTAGTGAGGACTCAGTCTCCCAGAACATTTTTATCTAGGAAGAAAGTAACATAGTTAGACTTGTCTCTTTTAGAAAGGTAGCTGCATGGAGACCAGACTGGAGACAAGGAGGCAAGTTGGTAGTAATTGCAGTAGTTCAAGCAAGTGATCATGAAAGCCTACAACAGTGGTTTTCAAACAGTGGGTCGTGACCATAAGCGGGTCTTGAAATGATTTTAGTGGGTCACAACCTGCATTTAGAAAAAAATAGATCTGAATGGAAAAATATCAGATATCTCAGGTAATAAGGGTCAATGTTTCATAAAACTTATTTTTTATTTACTTGTTTGTTGTGCATAACCTGGGCAATTTGACTTTTTAATAAATCTACTCCTACAATAGATTTAACTAATCTTCAAAATGAATGAAGTACATTTAGTTAAAATTTAGCATTATTTCAGATATAAAGCACAACAGGGTTAAGGCCATTCAGTATAATGTAGGGTTTACAACCTGGAAAATAAAAGAAATAAGAAAAAAGTGGCTAATTATTAGGTTTAAGTCTTGAGTTAAGTTTCCTCTTTGTTGCAAATGGTATCTTATTACTGATTTTATTTAAAAATTTGAACTATGGAATTCATATCCCAGGTCAGAATACAAAATGTATTTCTTACCATGGAATCAGGGTTCAAGAAAGCTTAAAAACATTGACTTGGAAGATGGGGACAATGACTACGGGGTGAGAGAAAAGTATCAAGATATCAGAGTAATTTCTGATGTACAATTAAGACCAGTTAACCAACTGGATGTAGGAGTAAAGGGGAAGGAAATTAAGGATGATTCATGAGTTCCTAATTTAGGCTACCGGGGCCCATGGGGGTATAGTTCAGTTCAGTTCAACCAATATCTCTTGATAGGAAGTACAGAAACAGATGAATGAGGAAGGCATGGCTGGGCCCTTGAGGCACTCCATGTGGGCAAAAGAGATGCATAACCAAGGTATGTTAATAAAATATGGTAACTGCGCTCATAAAAGTATTCACAAGTTGCTATTCAAGCCCAGAGGAAGCCCAGGTTGGATCATCACAGAAGCTTTCTGGAGGGGACATCTTTGAGCTGAGTTTTGAAGGAGAGTTAACCAGAGAGGTACAAAGTCAACAAAAGTGACAAAGACCAAAGAGGTGTGGAACAGTAGGATGTTTGTGTGTGAGGAGTTGTGTGCATACACATGTGTGAATGTGTGTGTGAGCCAATGTTCTAAGCCATTTGGTGTTACTATAATGTTGAGAGGCCAGAGATGCAGTTGGGACAGGGATTAAGAGGCAGGTTATGAAAAGCTTTGTCCATCATGCTAAGGAGCTCAGAGCTCTTATATGAGATAAAGAGCCTCTGAAGGGGTTTTTAAGAAGGTTAGTAATAAGGTCACAGTAAGGTGACTGTGTTTTAGAAAGCTTGCTTTGGCAGCATGTGGAAAAGGTCTTTATGGGGAACTAGATTGAAGATCAAGGGACTAAGAATGGGGACATTAGATTAGTCCAGGTGAGAGATAATGGCCTGCAATAGGGCAGTGAGAGAGGGATGAAGAGAAACAGACAAAAATTGGCAAGAGACAGTCACTAATTAGATATAGAGGTCCATCAGTCAGTGCCTAATAAGGAAAGCAGAACCAATGCCAGTGAGTTTCATAGAAGAAATTTAACATGGAGAACTATTTTTAAAGGTGTTAGAAAAATAAGAAGGGCTAATAGGAAACAGTTGGAAACCACGAGATTAGGAAGAGCAGGGCTACTACCTCTAAGACTGGAGGGACCAAAGGAGCAGGTGGTGTCACCAGAGCCCATGAGCTGTGGCTGCCCTGAGAAAGATGCAGTCAGCTCAAGTGACAAGAGGGGACAATACCTTCCCCAGGTCCTGTTATCGCCACTGGCCAAGCCTGACTAGAGGCTGGTTGGCAGAGAGACTGAGCAAGGTAGCTTGTCTTTTACAGGAAAAGCAAAGCAGAGGAAAGTAAGAAACTAGATCTGAGCACAAAGAGCAAATGAACAAGGCATAAGGATATTAGGAGGAAGAGTAAATTAATTCCTTCTTGCTATCTTGCTTGGATTGAGGTTGGGTGGTAGTGTCAGAACCTGAGTTTAGGAAACCAGGAAACTGGTGGGGGTGTGGGGAATGAGGGAGGAGAGACAGAGAAAGACAAAACTGATCTAACTTTTAAAAATTCCCTCATTGTAGTATTGTTATATATACACAGGATTCATAGGTACAATTTATTTTAAAAGAGCAGTTCTAATAAATGTTTAGAACAGCTTTATAAGTGTCTTTTAATAGGGAAAGAAACCCCCATGCCCTGAAATGCACAAAATTCCCACCCCCCGCATCCCAACAGTGCTTGAACCTTCCCCTAGGTCTCATTTACAATGTTGGTGTTCACTAACATTAGGAAAACAGGAGGAAGTTATTGAATCCTTACCGTATACTACTCACTATATGGTTTACATAGAGTTTGCGCACAACAGATTATGTACACTACCTCATTTAATGCTTACGATAGTTTAATGAGGTTGGAATTACTATTCTTTTTTTTTTTTTATAGATGAGAAAACTGATACATAGGGAGGTTTAGTACCTCTTCTCCCCTTCCCACCGAAGCCCCTCAGACAGTAAGTGTGAGCTGGGGCTGGGACTTCGGGCTGCCTGACTCTACTCAACACCCACGCCCTTCACCTCTGCACCATGAAATCTCACCAAATCCAATGTGTTTAAGTCCAAATACAGAAAAATATGATAGTGTCATTGAGTCCACACAATGGACCCGTGAACATTCTAATGGGTTTTCTCACATCTTCTTCACTAGAGATTTTAACAGTGATTGTGCTTTTGTTTCCCAATCTGTAAAACGGGCATGCAAGAGTCAGGACTCTTTCGGTGAAGTGACAGAAATGGAAGTTCACATAGATTAAAGAGAAAAGAAGTTTAAGGCTCAGTTAACACAAAAACTCCAGGAGCGGGCTAGCCTTCACCATTGCTGGACAGCTCAAACGTTGCTGCCTGGATTACTTTTCACTCTTGAGCTCTTGGCTTCACCTCTTCTTTGGACTTATTCTCTTGCAGACTCTCTCCTGGTGCTAAGAAAAGTGGTCTTCCACCATCCCAGGTTTACATGGCTTGCTAGGTTGTTGTCCCATAAGAGCAAGTGACCTCTATTCTCCAAAAGCCACACTAATCTCCAAGGCTCAGTTTAGACCCATGGCCACCTTGGACTAACCACCGTGCCTGGGGATGGGGTTTCTCTGATGCTCAGGCAGGTGGTAGGTCAGGCAGAGCTATGCAATTTGCTGTTCTATCAATATCCCATGGAGTTGGGGTGAGAGGCTCTTGCCCAGAGTAAGGTCGATAGAGCAGCAAAAAACCCCACAGATTTCCACTACAGGGAACATCTGAAACTCTCATTTTGCCTGCTTATCCTAACAGAATCCTGGACCTATTTCAAAATCACTGGAAAATTGTGCATTCTGTTCTTCATTTGGACTAAGAAAACATTTCCTCACACCTTTTTTTTCTTTTTAGCATTTTACTTGAAATTCTAAGCTTCTTTAGGAGAGAGAGTTAAAGCATCAGGGTTGTATCTGATTCCATAAAACATCCGGAAGCTCTCTAGCAACACCACTTTTCTACTTCTCACTATCTACCCTCCAGACTCCTCCCACATCTTCCCACAAGGACTCTGAATCATGATTCTACAGAGAACCACTCTGTCTCTGTATCTTGATATATATGGTCATCAGGGTGGTCCAAGATCTAAGGCAGTGTTCTGGCATTGAGTCATGCTTTTTTTTTTTTTTTTTTTTTTTTTTTT
>CM053571.1:78403617-78554552 GCA_028646485.1 Cryptoprocta ferox
GAGACCCAAGAGCCAATAGTTTGTTTTTTCCCTGTTGGAAAGGAGCCTAGGTTTAAGAATAAGTGTTACTACTGGAGATTCAAATCTGTCAGTACATGTTAAGTATGTCCTCTACAATTATTCATAAGACTTGCTGTAACTTGCTATTACAGTGAGCCCGATGACTATGTGAATGAGTTATTCTACTGAAAATATCTGCAATTGGTAAGGACACTGGCCTCCCCATTAATGATTTTCCCCATAATAAATAATAGTCGAAGTATTTCTTCTTATAATGAAATATTTACATATTAATCCAGCAATCCTTAGACACTATAGAAGCTCTATATTTCAACCAGAGTTCCATTTTCTTGGTGTTTTTACATTGTGGAGATTCAGTTGATCTGGCTAGCTATTTTGGAATCAAAAAGTAAAACCAGTTCTCATTTATATGATTGTTGTTGCAAACCTTATGTTCCTATTTTTTTAAAAAATTTTTAATGTTCTCTTTAATTTTGAGAGCAAGAAAGACAGAGCACTAGCAGAGGATGGGCAGAGAGAGACGGAGACACAGAATCCGAAACAGGCTCTGAGCTGTCACCACAGAGCCCAACGTGGGGCTTGAACTCACAGACCGTCAGATTGTGACCTGAGCCAAAGTCGGACGCTTAACCAACTGAGCCACCCAGGTGCCCCTCATTATGTTCCTATTTATTAATTCTATGCTGTTATGGTCTGGATGGTTAGAACTTTTACATATGTATATTCTCTATATTTTTATAGCCAAGAACACTAAGTTACACATTAAGACCATTTAGCCTTCTTATGGCTAAATAAATCCAGTGCCCTTCCTTACCATTTTTATGCCCTATTTTCTAGCTCCTAATCAGTCTTTGTACTATGCTCTGCTCCTTTTCTAGTTTCTCCACATTCTTTTTTTAAAAAATGAAGGCTCAGATTGGATTGAGTTTCTAATATGGATTTGAATGACAATATATATATGATAAAATTATATATATATTGGAAATATATGTATTGGAAAAAATTACTTCATAGTTTTTGTATGTCATATTTCAGTTAGTGTACTGTAGGATTATGTCAGCTCTTTTTAAATAGCAGTTCTACATTGCTGACACATTCACAATGATATAATGATATAACTTGAACACCTAGGTGGTAATGTAAGACTTCCTTTAAACTGTTTTAAGTTAAAGCATCATGAAAATAGTTATGGTGGCTCTAACTACCATTCAAGAAAAATATCCTTCCAAATAGATCATCATCATCATAGTCTACATTTTAAGGCTATTTTTTCTTCTAAAAGTTAAATTTTTTTTAATTTATTTTTTGCAACAAGTTGCCTAGCACCAATTAATTATATGGTTTCAAAGTAAAATTTTACATATATCCTGTGTGTAATTTTAGACCTCCAAGCAAAACTTTTCATGAAGGGCTCCCCCTTTAATCCAGTACCCTCAAATATTTGGGGGTTCCCCCTCTTTTGGAGAGGGCTTTGACTTCTCACAGGCTTTGTTTGAGAATTTTCATAACCACATCAGGGCACCTGGGTGGCCTAGTCGGGTAAGCATCCTACTTCAGCTCAGGTCATGATCTCACGGTTTGTGAGTTTGAGCCCTGCATCGGGCTCCGTGCTGACCGCTCAGAGTGTGGAGCCTGCTTCGGATTCTGTGTCTCCCTCTCTTTCTGCCCCTCCCCTGCTCAAACTCTGTCTCTGTTTCTGTCTCTCTCTCTCAAAAATAAAAAAAATAAACATTAAAAAAAAGAATTTTCATAACCAAATAAAATCAGTAGATTTTCATAAAATTAGCATATCTTAGAAAAGTTTCCATTCAAAAAATCTATTTTTATATCACATGATTTACTCATTTATTTCCCTCCCTCTCACTTGTACTTAATCATGCCTAATATCAGTTTTAAGTAGTGTTACCAAAAGGAAAATAGAAATCTAAAGGTCCTTATCAACACTTTCTTTTTTCAGGCAATGTTTAGTTTGTATGCAAGATGTAGCCTTCTCTTTGGAGTTCATTAGATTACAAATAGACAAAGAATTTCCATCTGAACTTACAATGTAAATTCATTCCTTTTAGCTAGGCTTAAAAGTCATTTTGGTCACTGTATTGATTGACAGTATAGTGCTATTATCCATTTAATATTTGTCCATAGATGAGTACAATCCATTTCATTTCTGTATTGGTCAGGGTTCATTTGCAGAGAATAAAGTCCACTCAAGCTTATTTAAGCAAGAAAGGATTTATTATGGGGTATTAAATGACTAAAAACCATTGAAATGGTTGAAGAAACAGACCTCGAGCTTTAGTTTTCACAACAATTCACAAAACCACTGCACAGAACTGATCACCAAGGACACTACTGTCTCTTCTCCAGCCAGGAAGTGGCAGCTCCAGAACGGCCCTACTCATGCCACCATCAGAAAACTTGTGCTACGGCTGCTGGCTTCAGACCACTTCACACTCATTATAGTCCAAACCAGCAAACCCTATGGCCCACACCCATGAAGCTAGTGACTAGACAGAGGGGGTGCTGTACTCAAGCTCTCACAGCAAAGCCCAGCACCTCCACAACTGTGTTTGCCAACAGAGGCAACAGAAAGAGGGTTTGCTCTTCCAGAAGTGCATCTCATTGGCTGATCCTGAATCATCTGGGCCCCAGTTGCAAGGAATCTGGGAGCCTCTGTCGAACAGGCAGGCTTATTAGGAGGATGATGGAGAAAGTATGTCCAACACTAATCTACAAAAGCCATCACAACCACAGTCAAGTGGTATCTTAAATTCATTGGAATGGAACTAAGTTATGCCTCTAACCCTTGGGTAATAAGTGGAAATGCTTTTTTAAAAATAAAATGACCATGACTTTCAAGGATGAATTATAAATCAATTTTGCGACTGATGTAGGGAGAAGCCTTTCCCTGTAACTCTTAATATAAACACATCACCCAAAAAGATTTTGGTGTAAGATTAACTATTATAATAGCATACAACCCTCTATGATGACTATTAATGGATCTGTTTTGTCCCTTGTGCAACAATATATGAGCATGTGCGACGTGCATTGCATTGAGGTAGGCAGATCACAAATGAATAGACACATATCACATTGCCCCTTCCTTCAAACAGTTCACATGATGGTACAAAATAGAAATAAACATGACAAGATATGTTCTCCAATTGAAAAAAAAATCTAGGTTCAAATCTCTCCTATTTTATTTACTAAATGTGTAACACTGCCACATATGTATACATATATCAAGAAAAGTTATAATGTGATGGGTCTCTTACCTCAACAAACAGTAAAAAAGTGTCTAAATCAAGGGACCTAATTAAAATGAATTCTTTTTAAAAATTGTCATATATAGAGACAGGACAGAGACACACAGAGAGGTGAGAGAATGGCTGGCATTTAGTGGGCCTTTAATGAACTACGGCTTATTAAGTAGTGGCAATAATGAAACCAACAGAAAAATTGTAGGTAGATACAATACATAATTAATAGTAGAATGGTGAAAGTTAGTACCCTGTAAAACATTTGATCATCTACATTGTAGGAACTAATTTTAGCTTAGTTTCTATTCAGACTGGTTTTAAAACATTTTTCCCATCAAGTTTTCTACAATGAAGATAAAAAATTGGGGAAAATCATAAACCTCCAGTAACTATAGCCTCAATTTTTGTTTGATGCCATAGTGTATTTTCAGCATTCTATAGTTAAGTCTGAGAACATACTCTGGTCAAAATATGTAGTTAAATTTAATATTTCTAATATATTTATGTCAGATATTGAGTTATAATTTACTTATGTTAAGATTCATCCCTTTTCATTACAGTTCAGTGAGTTTTGACAAATGCACAGAGTCACATAATCAAAATACAGAATATTTCCATTATCCAGAAAGTTCCCTAGTGCTTCTTTGTAGTCTCCCCTTCTCCAGAAACTCCTGGGAAGCATTGATCTGTTTTCTGTCCTCAAGTTTTGCTTTTCCAGAACATGAAAAAATGGAATCATGCAGTAACAGTCTTTTCTTTCTGGCTTTTTGCATTATAAGAATTCTATTTTAGTTTAAATATGTTTTCATTATACATTTTTATATTTTTTAATAAAACATACAATGTGGCCTGGGACATTTAATAAGCTTTTAATTAACTTATAAATGTATAGCTGCAATTATAGTTAGGGTACCTTTAATTGTCTTTGGCTCTTTACTTAAGAACTAAAGCTTTCCCCCTTAAAAAACTTTTATATTTCGGGCAGTCAACAAAATCCAGTTAACAAGATTTTTTGGTTGTTGTTGCAGTGCCAGAAGTTAAAAAAAAAAAAAAACTGAAACAAACAAACAAACACAACAGACTTGCTTATTTAGAATTCACAACTGTTAAGAATACATGAGGTAACCCATAGGAAAACAGTTACTTTGTAACCCTTTGAAAGAATTAAAATGCAAAATATCTGGCATGCTTTGTTGTGGTTACAGTAATGTCTATGAAAAGCATGCCTTTTTCACTTGTAAGAGTTTCAGTTTTGCATTGTGCATTTGCCTTGGTAGTAACTGCAAACAACTGTAGCTATTACCCTTTCAGTTCTGAAAGCAAGTTCAAAGTCTATCAAATTTATTGTCAGAGCACAAGGTGAAGCATACCTCCAAGCTTAAACTAAGCCTCTTAAATGTGTTTCTTGTTAGAGAGGTTTTTAAATGTCCCATTGGGGCATCTTAAAATTTGATTTCAGCTTCAGTTATGCACATCTAACAGCTTAGAAGTAGGAGGAAAACAACATCTGAGATAGAGTCCTTCTTTTGGTAACTTTCTGCACACTGCTAATCCTTTAGCTGAATATTTTCAGTCATCAATGACAACTTTTAAGAACAGTTTGATTTAGATAGAATTTCTATTTCACAAAAGTCACCCATTTCTAGTATACAATTCAACGGTTTTTTAGTAAATTTACAGGACTGTACAACCATCATCATAATCCAATTTTAGAACATTTTTATCACCTTCAAAAAGAAACCTTGAACCCATTAGCCCCAGCCCTTGCACCACCAGCCTTAGACAACCACTAATCTACTTTCTGAATGACAATGATTTTTAACTTGGCAGGACTTGTTTTTAAACACTGCAGCTAAAAAAGAACCATATTTTCATATTTACTCATGTTAAATTCTGTAATTTTAGACATGAGTGTAAGACAATTCCTTGTTACCCTTGTTAGAATGCCTAGATCAATTTGAATTTTTCTAAAAATAGTTCTTTTTTAAAAAAATAGTTTTTTCTCATTCTTCCTTCTTTGCAATATTTAAAGCTCTTTCTTTGAATCTTTTGAACATGTAGCTAAGGGACAGTTGGTGTTCAGGAAAGCAAATATTAGCATGAGTGTTTCCAAAAACCCCTTCCTTTAGCAATTAACAAGTTTATATAACTAAAAATATTTTGGTAGCGTGCATTTTCTCAACAAATTACTTAGTGAAAGTAAACAACAAAGATTCTAAAATATAAGAACAGCAGCAATTTTGTTGAATGTGTTTTTTTAAGGTGCAGGTTTGCTTAGCATTTAAAGGAAAACCTGTTGGGTGGGAGAGAAAGATAGTGCCTAACTGCTACTTTGTATTCTTTTAATAGTGACCTCAGCTCTGCCTGAATTTTTACTACTGATCAATAAAACAGGGTTTCTAATTTTCTCGGCAACAAAGATCCCATTGGCTGAAGACAAACATTTAATTATTACTGCCTTAGAGATATGCACTCATAAGAGTAGATTTCAACAGGAAGAAGGAACCAGAAAATATATTCCATTTGTGGTAATGTGGTCTCATTTGACATCTCAAAATTGACTTAGAATTTCAGAAGAAAAGGTTGCTGTTAAGCTTACTGAGATGCAGTTTACTAGTTTATATATTAGTTATTTATTGCTGTGTAACAAATAACTCCCCCAAATTTGGTGGCTTAAAACAACAGAAACATCTCTTATTTCTCATAGTATTCCTCCACAGGCCAGAATTAGGGAATGGCTTGGCTGGGCAGTTCAGGCTCAGTCTTCTTGAGAGGTTCTCTGAGGTGTCTCCTGAGATTGACCTCAAGTAAAGGCTTCAGTGGGGCTAAAGGTGGCCCACTCACATGGTTGGCAAATTAATGTGGCTACTGGCAAGAGATATTACTTTCCACATATGCCTCTCACAGAACTATTTGAATATCCATGACCTGGCATCTGACTTCTCCCAGAGTGAATAATACAAGAGGACAAGGCACAGCTTCCGAATCACAGTGTTTGGTCACACAAAACGGCCTTGATTCACTGTAGGAGAAGATTATGCAAGGGCATGAACACCAAGATGGTGAGAATCCCTAGGGCCCTTCTCAGAGACTGGCTGCCACAGCTTATGTTATAAAGCTTGCAGATAATCTTTAAACATCACGAAACTGCAAAACCATTAACATCTTTTCATATATATTTTTTCATATATATGTAATATATATGTAATATTATAGAAGACAGCAGAGTCCTGATGAAAATACATACCTATTTCAGATTCTAAGGCAATTAGTCATCTATTTATTAAGAATATGTTGTATGCCCACAACCATGTTAGGAGCATATTTTAAGGGATGTAAACAGAAGTGAAAGAATAGTTTCAGGATTTTTTTGTCACAAACACATCTTTGTAATATCTTTTCAGAAAGATGTCCTCTGCCAAAAGTTAGATGGTGTAATGCCTGTACTTCCAAGTCCTTTTGAGAAATTCTGCTTTTCTCTTGCTCCTAAAAGAAAGTAGAATGCCACCAGTTAGAAATAGGGACTGTTTAGGGGCACCTGGGTGGCTCATTTGGTTAAGCATCTGACTTCAGCTCAGCCTTCATAATTTCTCAATCTGTGGATTCAAGCCCCACATTGGGCTCTGTGCTGACAGCCCAGAGCCTAGATTTTGCTTCAGGTTCTGGGTCTCCCTCTCTTTCTGCTCCTCCCTGGCTTGTGCTCTGTCCCTGTTTCTCTCTCTCAAAAAAACTTTTAAAAAAATTTTTAATAAAAAAAGAAATAGAAACAATTTTGTCCCTTCATATCAACACCAGATACAATATGGCATGTCTCCTTTTCACAGAGAAATCTATATTCTAACTATGCTTTGTTTTAAATATTGGGATACATCCAGCATAAGCAGATACACTGGAATTTTCCTATTTTCTACATATTATCACAAGAGAAAAAAGTCCAGAAGGTATGCACCAAACTGTTAACAGAGGACATGTGATCAATAACTGGTTATCTGCTTTACATGTTTCTTTTCTTCTAGAAACAACCTTCTTTATCTGAGAAACCATTCCTCTTCTTGCCCATGTCAGTTATCCCAAATGTAAGCTACCATCATTTTTTCAATTCTCTATGGCCACAGGAATTGACCGGTTATGCTACCTGACAGCCTCTGGTCACCATGTTTTTCTAACTAGCTTCCTTTGAGAGGAGGAGAAAGGCCTCTTCTGTCTCTAGTCACAAAATGATTCTTGAGCTGGTGGTGATCAATTTCATTCTATGTGGAAAAGAGTCAGTCTGAGAGAATGGAGTTAACCTGCAGAGAAAAGCAGGAATGAAGCAGCGCTAGTCATGAGCCCCTGGTGTCCAGAGTCGACAGGCTGTCTCTCACAACTGGCTCTTCCAAAGGCTCAGTTATATGAGCAAATGAATCACCCTATATGTTTAAGATGGGCCAAACCAGGTTTCTGCACTTATATCCATAAGCCCTGATTGGTACCTCTGGAGATGGGGTTGGGGGGATTATTCCACTTTCAACTTTATGCATTAATTATACTAATCAGATGGGGGGGTGCTGCAAATGATAGAAACTCTATTTGAACTAGTATAAACAAAGAAGTTTATTGGATTGTTTGCAAATGTAGGAAGTACATGTGTGCAGCCGACTTGAGGAATATCTAGAATCAAGGATCTAAATACCATAAACAATTTCTGCTATTTTTCTTTCTGTGTCTCAGCTATATTCTCCTTTAACTGTAGGCTTGCTTCTTTTACTAGTGGGGACTTGGCCATGGCTGGCAGATTCTAGGCTCACATCTTCCCAGAAAGTTCTTCCTCCCTCATCTTGAATTAGCAAAAATCTCAGGGAAGGATTCTGATTGGCCTGGCTTGGGTCATATGCACATTTCTGCACCAATTACTGGGGCCAATAATGTAGTTACTATCATTGCCCAAATTGTTTCACATGCCCTCTCCTTGACCCTGTAGCCAAGGATGTGCAGTCATGTAAGAACATGGCAGTTCCTATCTAGAATCAATGTGTACCGTGAGAGAAAAGGAATTGTTATTCAAAAGAGCAGAGAAACTGGTTTGACTGGGTCACTAGGGAAGTTATTACCATAAGTATGGCAGTAGATGCCTAATTTTTGTGTTTCCCACAATTCTATATTGTTCATATATCTTAAATAGGTACTACTTTGAAAATATATTAAATCTATACTTACTTGGTTTTAATATTAAATGCATTCTTTCTAAAGTACTATAAAATTTATAAGAAACCTCAGAAATCATCTGGTTTGACTACTATTAATGCAAAATACTTTCTTATGTTGTCCTGGACATCTTCATATCTGCAATGATGTGAAGAATACATGAAAATACTTTTCTCTTGGAAAACAAAAAATTGGAATGTAAGAGTGAAAACATAAGTTGACTAACCTAGAAGCTATAAATTGATCTGCTGTCATTGTATTACCTGGGAAAAATGACTATCTCTCTGATTGCCTTTTCTTATTCAAAAGTGAAAGGAACAATAGTATTACTATTAATGTTTTAAATAGCCATAGGAGTTGGCAGGGGTGGAGGGCTCCAATATCTTATAAACACAATCCACAAGTAGTAGTTTTTATCATTTTCCTTGTACTGGTATGAAAATAATATCCATTCCAGTAAGGTAAGAAATTTGCCTGAAATGCTGAATGGTAATTTAAATTCAATCAGTATATGATTTAGTATTTACTGAACACCAACTTGTTCCAGATCCCTTATAGGGGACAAAATGTGGTCTGTGCTCTCTTGCAGTTTTGAGTTCTTTAGTAAAAATCATATTTGCTGTTCAGGGACATTATAGTCTTTTGTCGGTGAAGTGCTTTCTGCCAAAGTAAACTAAAAATTTTAAAGTGTAAGGGATATTCACAATTGTAAATATTTGAAAGGATGCAGATTGCCTATATCTTTCATAAGTGTTTAGAAGAATACAAGATTAAGTATGAAGTCACTAAGTGGTAAAAAATCAATATGAAAGCAAAAAGAGCATTTCTTGGAACATTTTGCTTGTCCTGCTTGAATATTCAGGCAAAATAACAACAACAACAACAACTGTCAATCTCTGTAGGTAGACATGAAAAGCTGTTTCATCCCTGAGATTCCAGAGAAACTTTTGTTTACCTAAAACAAGTTTCTAGGAAAATGGCCTGATCCAAGGTAAGATGGGTACTAGTTGACTAAAGATTTGCCCAAATGTGCTCTTGCAGTGTGGTACAGTGGGAAGAATGTGGACAGATGTGAATTTCAATCCCATTCCACCTATTAGCACTGTGAATTTTGACCTGTGTTACTTAACCTTCATAGACCCAGTTTCCACATCTACATGTAAATATATACACATATATATTTAAGTATATATAAAAAATATATATATTCTATAACAGCAGCAACTAACTGATTTGTAGACTTGTGTGGGTTACATGAGATGACTATATGAAGCAGAGTGCCTAGCATGCATTAGGCATTCAATAGCTACTAGCTGACTCATATTTATATTATTCTATTATGAGATAGCCTCACCTCCCTGAAGGATAATATAATTTAAAGAGCAAACTGTAGGATTGTGAAGACAGTGAGATCAGGAAAATTAATGGTTGGCGAAGCACTCCTGGAGTAAAGGTTTCAGGCAGTCGTAATAGATCTTCCTTCCCGTGGGTGGAGAAAGAGGAGTTCAGACTCTCTTCAGTCTATTTGCCTTGCTCATTCTATGCTGCCTGATGGTCTTCTGAATGTGTCTCTAGTCCTTTGAACTGCAACCCATAAATCAGTGCTTACTCTGAATGGAGCCTGTCCTCAACTCCCTGCCCCTCACCCAGACCCCTAAGGCTTCCTCCTCTCTTTGCCCTGTCCATCCAGCCGTGAGAAGTAGATAGTACATAGCACAGCACGTTGTGATGTAATGTTGTAGTTTCTGCCGGGTTTTATTTTGAAATAACATTAAAACCAATAGGATGTGGAACTAAGCCTATAAAATTAATTATGGTTAATTAGCAGAATGATATATATCCCAGTGATTACAGTTTGAGGGTTTAAAGAGAGAGCTGTCATTTAGGGAGAGTTTGTGGGGATGCAGCTCCTTTAATCCAGCAGTACCTGGGCATGGTCACTGCTGCCCAGAAAACTGGTCTCCAGCTTTGAAGAGTCAGCATGGCAACATGGGAACAAAGAATCTCATATTGCTAACTAAACTGGCAAGAGATTGCCGTGTTAAACGGAGCGACAAATTCTTCATTTAAATGAGAAATGTAGCTGACAAATGGAACAGAAGCTCCAGTTCATTTGCTCAGTGCATTCTCTCCTTTTGAGCAGCCAAATGCAAAAGGTAGCTTAGTGAGGAAAAGAAATGCAACAAGAGAAGAAGCCAGTCTTGAAGGGGATTTCATCCAGGTCCAGAGGAGGCTGATGACCCACAACTGTCCTTCACAGAGAGCACACGTCTTTCCTAATTAAGGTGCCACCTTACTGCTCATGGGACTCGCCTTTTGGAGGCTCCTTCTGCTTTTGCAAATAAAGTCTTTCTTCATTCGTTGTATATGTACAGTTGTCTATATTTCGTCGTTCTTAACTACAATCACACCCATTCATGCCCTCCTCAAATAATACTTTAAACACCTTGAGGAGGGATTGTTTTGGTAATTTCCCCCCAAAACTCTATTCACTATTGCCAGCACTCTCCTGGGTTATTTTATGTATCACCACTATCCTCTTTCCTTTGTATTAGGAAAATAATCTTATTTTTTTAGTTTCTAAGTTCTTACGAGAAATACCTTACTTTCCTCTACTAGTTATAAGCTATGTTAATACTTTATTTAATCTTCAGGGCTCTGGAAGAAGTCATTAGCTAATTTTAGGTCTATAAATTATAGTGGAATCAAGTTTTGCCTTATGGATTCTGAGTGCTAAGTTGAATTGTACTGCACTTAGACAGATTAGCCATTCGACAGCTGGATTGTTCATTTAGGCCACTAGAAACATTAATGTAAACAAACTTGCAGACAATTTTATAAAAATACATCTTAATGACTTGGTACAAGATTCTTTCCCCATTTGTAATTATGTATGGGGGAAGACTTGAAAATTGTACTTATCAATAATGATCACCATCACATAAGATTAAGTGGCTATCTTCAAACTGTAGTCTACTCAAAAGAAAAAGGATTCCAGCGGGAGCTCCTGGGCACTCAGCTGCAATTACTCCTTTACTAAAGTAGCTATTTTTTTATTTTTATTTTTTACATTTATTTATTTTTGAGAGACAGAGACAGAGCGTGAACAGGGGAGGGTCAGAGAGAGAAAGAGACACAGAATCTGAAGCAGGCTCCAGTCTCTGAGCTAGGAGTCAGCACAGAGCCCGATGCGGGGCTCGAACCCACGAACCGTGATATCATGACCTGAGCCGAAGTCGGACGCTCAACCGACTGAGCCACCCAGGCGCCCCTAAAATAGCTATTTTTTAAAAAGAGCTCTGTCAAAACGGGGAGCTTTTAAGCCTTAGTGTAGCCACTAAAAAAGGAACAAATTCTTGCTTCCACAAACTGTATAAACATTAGAAATCAATATGTGCTAGATACTGGAGTAAGCCAAAGTCCTCACATACCAATTATTACATAACAATGCAACAAATATCCATTCTACATTTTCTTACTTATTATTACCCACCTTCCAAACTTGCTTTTTCCTTATTTCAAATGAATACATAATTTTGGACAATTAACATTTTTTCCTCCATATCTTAAATTGTAAATTAGAGACCTAATAAGGCCTCATAGATCTCAACCATGGTCTCAACCAGCTCATGGTTTGTTAGCCTTTTCCTTGGATCACTCAGTCTGCCCCATAGCAGGATGTCCCTGGTTTGAGTTGATTCTGAGCACTTCCATCAGGGAATCTTTAAGGTATGCAGGATACTGTGGGAACATCTCACTGTTTGACAAGTGAGAAATTGAATGCCAATAGTAAGTGGTCATAATTAGTGACATTGTGGTTCCTGTGACAGGACCATGATAACACACCCGGCAACTGAAACTGTGTCCTAGTTTGGATAAGATATTGAACACAATCTTCTTTCTTAAAATACAGTCTATGTAAATCAGTTATATCAAATAATAAACTCATGCCTCCTTGAAACATATTTTTCCTTTTTTAACTTTAAACTTTTATTTTGAAATAATTACATTTACCAAAAGGTTTCAAGAATAATACAAATAAGTCCCAGTGCAACTTAATTTCAGCAGTTTTTAAAAACCTGCTACATATTTTAGCATTCTTTATTATCGTTTGAGCCATTCAAGAGTAGGTGGCACAATTCATGCCCCTTTATCCCTTTACCCTTCAGTGTATATTTCCTAAGAACAAGAATACTCTTTATGGAATCATGGCGTGGTTATCAAACTGAGGAAATTCAATAGTGCCGGAATACTTAAATCTATAGTCCATGTTTGAATTTTGTCAATTCATTCAATAATGGACCGTATAGGATTTTCTCTCCTTGGTACAGGATTTGGTCTAGGATCATGCATTATATTTAATTGCCATTTCTCTTCATTCTCCTTTAATCTGAAACAGGTTCTCAGCCTTCTTTTGTCTTTCAGGGCACTGATGTTTTTGTTTTACAGATGTTCTTTTATGAAATATTCCTCTGCTTGGGCTTGTTTGATGTTTCTTCATTATTAGATTCAGGTTATGTATCATTACGTAAGTGCTGGTGTGTCCTTTTCAAGATATGGCATCCACGGTGGGCACGTGATGTCCACCCCTTGCACACTGCTGATTTGATTTTGGTCATCTAGTCAAGGTGGAGTCTTTTTCTCCCCTGCATAGTTACTGGCTTTCCTCCTTGTGACTAATAGACGATCTAGGGGGTAACATCTACTTTTCTGACCAGTGTTTACACCAAATGTCAGGACCTTCAAAGACTTAAAAAATTTTTTTTCTAACTATGTAATGATTCCTGCCATGTTTATGGCAAAACAAAACAAAACAACCCCAAACATATCCATGGGTGACATTGATATATAACCGAGAGCTGGTAGGATATAGTGATTGAGACTGTAGATTCTAGAGTGCAGTACCTTAGGTTTGAACCCCAATTCCCCAGCCTCCCGGCTGGACAACTGGTAAGTGGCCTTATCTGCCTGTGATTTAATTTTAGTATCTATTGCATTTAGAAGGTAAAAAATACTGCCCTAACTCATGGTGCTATTGCAGGATTGAGTTGATAATATATACTTGGCACATAGTAAGCACACAATAAATATTGGCTTTTATATGTAATATGTATTTATATCTTATATAAAATATGTGCTTTTCAGAGCACTCTTTACAAAAATACAGGATAGTAACTACAAATCCAAATAATAAGGTAACATTTTTAGATGCAGCTATATTATTCTTCCACTACCAGATCCAAAACATAAACTTAGCCAGATAATAATTTTTTTAAATCCCTCATACAAGTGCTTGGACTTTCTTATTCATTTGTTGAACAAATTTGCAACCAGCCCCTACAATGTGCCAGGCACAGATGTATGACTGGGTGTATGGTGGTGAACCAGACATCTCCTGAAGAGATCATATTCTGGTAGTGGATATAGATGACACACAAATAGGGTATAAATTAAGATAATTTCAGGTGGTACCAAGTGTTCTGAGGAAAACAAAACAGAGCAATGCAAGAGAGAAGCTGGGGTGACAATAGTGGAGAAGACTTCTGGTGATATATTTAATGCCTCTCCATTGCTTATCTAACACAAATTTTTATGGACTTTATTTGAACGGAAACAAAATGGAACACATCTTTCCGAGTACATTAAGCTCTCTATAAATAAGATAGTATCACAATTATGTAATCTTTTTCAGTCTTGCAGAATATGTATCAGTTAAACTGATCTTGAATAGTGCTCTTCTTAATTGAAAATATGCCGCTTTATCATCATCTCTTATTAATTAAGCTGCTGATGTTGTTGATTACATAGTTCTATTTAGAGACTAGTTGCATAAACACCTCTTTCCTTCCTTCAATATATTTTCTATCCTAACTTTTATGGATGTAAGCTATCCTTTCAAATATGTTTCATAGTGTCCCAAAGTAAACAAAATGTTGAAGCTTACCTCAGAGCACACATCATCATTTCTTAATTTCTCCCCTCTCTCCTTTGCCCCTTCCAGTGTTATGTTGGCCTCAGAGATTATAATATTCCCAGATGATGTTTGTGGCTTGTGAGATCTTACTCAGGGTTTCTCATGTGACCTCCTTGGACATGAGGTTTTCTGGGCTTGAAAGTCAGATTTTTGTTTGAAACTGGGATTAACCACTCATCAGCTGTGTGAATTTGGGAGGGTTGCTTACCCTCTCTGAACCTCATCTCTACAATGTAGATCATTTGAAGTTGGATGAAATTAAATTAGATGATGGATATGAAAGTCTAATATAGTATTTTACCTGAAGTTCAAGTTGTTCATCCAATATAAAGTCCTCTTACTCTGCTCATACCTCTGGTAACCTGTTAAGAACCTAGAGTCTCTCTAAGGAGTCCCTGAAACTGGCCCAACTCCACTCAGGATAGAGTTTCTTATCCTGGGAGGACAGCAAATACCTGGATGATGAGGTAGTTCCCAAAACTACCTCAACAGGCTAGTCCAGGATTTCTTAACCTGGGAACCATGGACCCTAAAGCACAGGAACCCTGGGGTGTGCCTGGAAAAGTGGAGACTTGTAAAGGCATGAAAAGCAAACTCCGCCCATTCTCACTTGTGTGAGTGGTGTCTTGGTCGACCCAGCAGACATTCTTGCCCTGCTCTGTTGAGGAGTTCTGCCCCTAGCTCTTGATGAAGCACTTATACCGCATTGCCACTTTATTTCTAATAAGTTACAATTTAATAGTTTCATCATAATCCTTAGTTCATAGTACTGATGCATCTATCAGTTGCATATCTTTTTTTTTTTTTCCTTCTCATTATCATTACTGTGCATTAAGAACCTGGCTCAGGTAATTCAGTCTGCTTGGAGGTTGGGAAAAGAGACTGAGCACCAATGGAGAATTCTTAATGCCCAGTGCCTTTTTTTTTTTTAATTTTAATTCTAGAGAGAGAGGGTGTGAGTGGGGGAGACGGGCAGAGGGAGAGAGACAGAGAGAATCTTAAGCAGGCTCCACACTCAGTGCAGACCCTGGGATCACGACCTGAGCTGAAATCAAAAGTCAGATGCACAACTTACTGAGACATTGAGGTCCTCCCCACCACCAATTGCTTATTTTTTAGCGACTAAAATTCAGCAAGAAATCATGGGATATGTTGGAAATCTTCAAAGTATTTATAGTAGCCTAAGGCAGCAGCTGGAATCATTTTATTTTTGTTAAAACTAGATGTTTGGTTCCGATTACAAAAATAATACAATCTCTAAACTGGAAAAGTTAGAAAACAAGCAAAGTGATTATGTTGTATTCCAAAACAGTAGTCCAGACAGTATTTCTCAAAAATGTGATCTGCTTCAGAATCTCCAGGTCGCTTGTTAGCTATGCCACTTCCTGCGCCCTCCAGAAGGGCTAAATCAGAATCCCTGAGGGCAGGACCCAGAATCAACACTACATGAGTTCACATGGGACTCCAGGCAGACTAAAGTCCTGCAACAAGGCTCTTGCCATATATTTAATGTTTCTTGCCATCTAAGTACTAATTTTTGCCCCAAGTGTATGAAAGCAGGTAAGACTCTGAAAATGTCTGTTTTGTAATATGATTTGCAAGTTTCTGTAAAACAATTTCCTAGTTTCTGGTGAATTAATGCTTTGCCAGATTTTTAAAAAAAAGCTTTCTATATGAGTGTGGGTACAAAGTGTAAGAATAACTTTGATCAACTAGGAAATTAGTTTCCATTTTCATAAATTTGCAAACAAACCCCACCCAACTTCTATGCAGTGATCTTTTTTTTTTTTTTTTGCGGGGGGTGGGGGGGAAGCAGAGAGAGGTAACCAGAATATCCTAAGCAGGCTCCACACTGAGGGCTCAGACTCATGAGCCCTGAGATCATAACCTGAGCCAAAATCAAGAGTCCGATGCTTAACCGACTGAGCCACCCAGACTCCCAGACAACCCTATATATACAAGGTATATATATCTTGAAAGCCTAAAGCAGTGTTCATTGAGATTGCTTCCATTAGCTCTTCTGTTTGGGTTTTAGTTCCTCTATACAAGGTGTGAGGCTAATACTGTATTTTTACTCCTTATGTTTGGGCAACAGAGTACTCCACCCCAGCCTGAGACATCTCCATTTTACCACCCCAGCGCCAGTGTTTGTTTTGGTCTGTGGCTTTGAAAGAGGCCTAGCAACCTGGCTGAAGATTCTGTAAGTGCACAGTGGGCAGGCTTCTACCTGGGTATGGCTTTGTCTCTGTGAATTTAGGACACCATGTACGAGTATGCTGTTTTCAGCGTCAGGACTCATTGACCACAGAAATGGTTGACTAATTCTGAATTTGTTTTGTTTTGTTTTGTTTTGTTTTCCCCAAGCAGAGTTGCATAAAGGAAAGTACTTAGAAAATGAGCTTTGGGGTCAGATAGAACTGACTTCAAATTCTGACCCCAGCGTTCCAAACTATGTGATCTTAGGTCTCATTTTCTCAAATGCAAAACATGCAGTTTCTAGCAGGAGATTAAGAGTTTAATACCATGATGTATATAAAGTATATGACACATTCTGGTGTTAATAAATGATGTGATAATGGTTATCCTTTCTCTTAAACTTTGAACACCTACTTGAGTTCACACCTGAGAAGGGACAAAGAATGGAATGAAGGCACCTAACACTGAGGGCTGCTTTTTCTTTCAGAGTGGAAGGAGAGCCAGTCTGAGGGTGCTAGTCTCTTGATTAGGATTGGGCAACGATACTTATGTTCTCTCTCTAGGCCAGCTAACTGATGACTTTCCAGCACGTCCCAGACATAAGCAAAGGACAAGGCAGAGATGGAAGGAGAGGAAATCTGAGGGTCCAGGGCAAAGTCCTAAGCAATTGTGCCACACAGAAAATTTTGTTTTCTACTTTACAATGTATACATGTTTATTTTTATATAAAAATGATGGTTTTCCCTCCCCAAATCTTCACCTTAAATTGGTACTTTAAACTGGTACTGCACTATGTTTATCCTAAAGCCTCAAATGCCACTGGGTGAGTACATACCCAGCAGTTTGAGAAGCAGCCATCTAAAGTCTAGAAAACAAAGCCCATATTCCTTCTTAAGGCCTTCAGGATCCAAAGGCTGTTTACTCCTCCACAGTCTGAGCCTTCCAAAGGCCTCCCCACTTGTCAAACATATGAGGTCCTCCAGTGCTTCATGCCTTTCTTCCTGTGGTTCCATCCTTTCTGAAGTGAAGGGCCTTCCTTCCACCTCACCCTTTCCCTGAGTCCCCTCACACCAACCCCCTTCCCAGCTCCAGTGAAAAGACACTTCTGGGAAACCTTCCTCAGTGTCCCCAGGCAGGAAACATCCACACCCCACCCTGGTACATCCACCCCTCCCCCCTGTGCTTGCCCTACTTACTGTTGTAACTCCAAGGAGATAGGGACTCAGCTTTATTCATCTTTGTATCTCCCAGTGCAGGAGATACTTAGTAACCATTCAATAAATAGTAATGGACTTAACCGATTAATGGAAGGAAGACAACTGGAAAAGAAGCTGGTTTAAAAGACTCTTCTCTTCCTCAGGCCCAGGATTATCCGTTGTGCAAAGAGGATAGAATGAACCCAACATGTTAAAGGAAGACATTCTGAATAACATTACCTCACATGCATTAATAAGGACTCTGGAAACCTGGTACAAATTCTGGCTTTGCATTAATATGACTTTATTATACTTTCTTTTCATATTATGTATTTTTAGGGAAAGGCAACTTTTAAGTTAAAAGTTTATAATTTTGCAAATGGATTCAGTGTTTATAAAGTAAGGTAAGAGGTAGTTTATGGAAACTAGTCCATTTTTGGTTTCATATTTTTAGTTTGTCAGAGCAGGCTAGACTCAGTTTGCTTGTGATTTTTCTCAAAAGTCACCCCCCCTTTTTTAAAGTTTATTTATTTATTTTAAAAGAGAGAGAGAGAGGAAGCACGAGTGGGGGAGGGGCAGAGAGAAAGGGGCAAGAATCCCAAGCAGGCTCTGTGCTGTCAGTACAGTACCCACTGCAGGGCTTGAACTCATGAACCATGGGATTGTGACCTGAGCTGAAATCAAGAGTTGGACACTTAACCTACTGAGCCAACCACACACCCTGAAAATTCCCCCTTAAATAGGTTGATAATGATGTGAAAAAGCACATGCACATGCACACACACACACACACACACACACGCACAGGCACATAAAATGAACACACAGCTGTTGAGAAAGGAAAGATGTGAAGTCTTTATAAGAATCTACTGCTCTGGGAATCTTGCTATATTTGGCTTTAGACAATAAGCACTGAAAATTGTTGCGTGTGGCAGTTCACTTCATTTAATTGCAGATACTAGAAATAACAACAACCAAGAAAAAACAGGAAAAAAATCTACTCTCAGATTGGTTTGCTTATAAAATGTGTTACTGCTCTGGAGATTTGCATTATCTTCTATCTACTAGTACCTTAGCAATTCTATGTACAGTGCTAGGACATAAAATATCTTAAAGAAATATATGACCAGAGTTAAAAGTTTATTTTTAATTTTTATTCCAATTCTTATTTATCCATAGTCTAGTTGCCTTTAGGGCCCATTTGAGAATCCAGTTCAAGAATTATTTATTGGAATTCCATTATGTGTCAGGGCCATGCATATTTAATGATTTAGATCTCTAGTAACTGACAGTCTAATCCAAGATAGATATAAAGAAATTTGTACAATACAACTCATTTGTTAAGTCCAAGGACCTAGAGCCTTCACTAACTGACCTAATTAGCACGTGCTTTACCTTTATTAACAAAACTTTAAACATATGTACTTCTCAAGAAATCTCAAATTCACTTGAAAATGTGTATCTGTATGAACACCCATACACCAAGGTCTATAAAAAAGTGATAAGAAGGATGGGAATTTGAATTTGAATGTAATATTTTTAATTGGATAATATGTAAGATAAATTATTTTTTTAATGTTTATTTTTGAGAGAGAGAGAGAGACAGCATGAGTAGGGGAGGGGCAGAGAGAGAGAGGAGATACAGAGTCTGAAGCAGGCTCCAGGCTCTGAGCTGAGAGCACAGAGCCCCACGTGGGGCTTGAGCCCACAAACCATGAAATCATGACCTGGGCCAAAGTCTGATGCTTAACCGACTGAGCCACACAGGCACCCCTAAGATAAATTATTACTCACAATATATGCCTGGCTTTAAAAGAGACATTTCTTTTTTTTTAAGTTTTTTTAAATGTTTGTTTATTTTTGACAGAGAGCACAAATTGGGGAGGAGCAGAGAGAGAGGGAAACAGAATCAGAAGTAGGCTTCAGGCTCTGAGCTGTCAGCACAGAGCCCAGTGTGAAGGTCCAACCCATGAACTGTGAGATCATGACCTGACCTGGTTGGACGCTTAACGAACTAAGCCACCCAGGCACCTGAAGAGACATTTCTTTATTTTAGGCAAAAACTATAATAATTCTTTCCAACTAAAATGGAAAGTATGCTTCTAATTTTTTTAAAGAGGACAAATTTTAAAACCATGAATAATTTCCACAATATTTTGCCCCTATTCAGCCTTATTGAATTACTTAATATTTTCAAAAAAATAGAAATTGTTTGAGGTTATTTGTTAGTGGATAAGCAAGGAATTTTGAATAGAATTGTTTTTTCCTAAGTGTGGGTCATTTCTAGGTAGTTCAGGGTATTGCTGAATTTTATTTATGGTTTTCTTTTGTCTTGGCAAGCATCAAATGGTAAACCTCCATGAACCAGTATCACAGAGACCTCTGTGGTTGAAAGTTGACCAAAGAGAATTCACAGGTTGCCTGGGTGGTTCAGTAGGTTGAGCGTCCAATTCTTGGTTACAGCTCAGGTCATGATCCCGGGGTGTGGGATCAAGGCCCATGTGGGACTCTGTACTGAGCATGGAGCTTGCTTAAGATTCTCTTTCTCTCTCCCTGCCCCTCTCCCCTGCTCACAAGTTCTCTGTCTCTCTCTCAAATTAAAAAACAACAAAACGAATTCACAATGTCCAGAAAGAAAGGTGTGAGGCTGTATGAGGTGAATATTCTGAAATTCATCACCCCTGGAACCCAGACACATAAGCACTCAATAAATAAGTGTTGAGGGAAGCTAGTAATCTACCTTGAAATGCTAGAGAAAAAACTACCATGAAATGGCTTAAGAGGTTATCACACCAAAGAACTATGTCCAATTGGAGATTTTGCTTCCAGGAGCCACTGAATGTAAATATGCCAGGAAAAAAAAAAATAATTTTACGAGATCTGATTTCCCTGCAGGAACATAGCATTGGTGTTATTTAGCCAGACATTTATACTCTTGCATCTGTACAAAAAGATCTACAGAGAGATAACTTACTCACTGAAACTGTGATTCAGGCTTGACTTACAAAATGACTGTAATACATATTCTTATTGTGGCTGGCCACACTTGTGTTAGAATCAGGCATTCATATTCACACTTCTTGTTGTAGAAAGAAGAAAACTTTAATGATACTAATGAGGTATTCCATTTCAAAACTATATTTGAAATCATCTGCTACTCATAAGATGGCATTGTGACGTCTGAAACTAGATCTCCAGTAAATGAAATCTCCAATGAGTTATGAAGATTCTGGGGGAAATCCTGGTGCTCTTCTCTTCCCATAGTGCATTGAACTTACTCCTATTGTAAAATTTCTCATTCTCACCTTTACTCTTCAATCTCACCATACATTAATCTTTTTGACAGCACAAATGTTATCTTATTCACCAATGGATTTCCAGTGGTTAGTACACTACCCAGTACAGGTTAAGTCCTTTAAAAAAATAGTTGTTGGAATACATAGACATCCATTAAATTAATCTAATGACTGATGGATAAGCAGTGCTATATGTATGATGAAGCACCATGTTAGAAGTCTAGAAGCCTAGATTTTTAGTACCAGTATGTAAAATTAGCATAGAGAATAGTTTTGTTGATATAATTTAAGCTACATATAAGACTGGTTTCAATGATTCAAAGCATTACGATGGTTCCTTACACATTACAAAGAGGGAATGATTGTGTATTTAATCTTTTCATACGATTCCAAGATAATCTTGGAATATCCTTGCACATTCATTTTTTTATAATGGCAGGTGCCATTGGATGGTTTCCTGAAACATATTTTTACACTCTGGTCCAATGGGTTTTTTAAAAAAATATCTTCAAGACCATACCTGGAAAAAGAAATAAGGAAATAAACCTCTATGGAATTGACAGTGTGTCCCCAGATGCTGTACTACATGCTTTCTGTTATTCTTTATTTCCTCAAAATAATCTTATGAAGTAGCTATTATATTCCTATTTTATGAGCAAGGAAATTGGTATCATTATTTGTAACTTTTGAGGAATGAGAAAAATCTGGATTTGATGATGTCTATGGCACAATTGTGCTTAATTCTGAAAGATATTAATACTGGAAGGTATCTGGAACAGGTAAAACAGATCAAAACACTGCTCCCCAAGGAATAAACATATGTCACAGCATCCACTGTGATAAATGCATGCAGCATTGTTAAGTGTATTTCACAGTGTCTTTTAAATTAATTGAGTTGGAACTAGGAAATTTTAAGCTTTGTGGGTAAAGTTGCTAGTAGAGAATAAGATAAGTCAGTCATCTTTGAGGACAAGCTTCCCTTGTTGGTTCACAGACAAATGCTGGAGTACCACACTCCCCTCCAACTCAATCCTTAGCATTCTTTATCCCAAATTTATAAGTTATTTAGCTACATATATCTATTTATATGTGTGTGTATATATATATATAAATGTAAGAGCTCCAGTTTGGACCTCTCTCAAGTCTAGACACAAGGATAAACTGACTTCTTGACATTTCCCAACATGCCCATGTTGGTTTCTTTATATTTTTTCCTCAAATCCACTCCTCCTGCAGTCTTCTTCTCCATCAATGGCAAATCAGCTTCTGAAGCCATTCATAACTCGCACTCCATTACCTCTTTGAACTGCTCTCTCCTTTGCTCATTCCATTACATGTCCTTCCTTGCTGTTCTTTAAGCACTCCTGGCAAGCTCCTGTCTCAGGACCTTTGTGCTTGCAGCCCTGTTTGAGATGCTTTTCCTCTAGATGACCCCATGGCTCACCAGCCCTCAAGTCCCTCACCATCTTCAAGTCTGCACATGGAGGACACCTTCCCATCTCAAATTGAAATTTCTCCCCTACCCCCCAACCTCACCAGCACTTTCTAGCTCCCTGCTTTTGCTTTACTTCTCTATTTGTACTTAGCACTATGTACTTATTTTTTTATTATCTATAATTCATCAAATCTAAGATACCTTTGATTATAAGATGAAATATTGTGTTTTGTATCACTAAGAAAGAAAACCAGCTGCCAATTATAAATGTAAGATGGTGTTGAATAAGCCTCATGACCATTTCAGCAACGTTGAAATGTGAGAAACTGTACATCGTAGGCTTCAAGGAATAGGGTGTTTTCTTTATTGTATCACTCCATATGGATGTGGATTTTTATCAGACTGGGTCACTGCTATATCATCTGGCACATAGTAGATAAATAAATATTTATTGAATGAATGTTGAAGAACTAATGAATAAATGAATAATTAGACCCTTATATGAGCAGAGTATGTCTATTCTAATTGCCTAGAAGATTGAAATCTAAGAAGAAAAAGATCATGAGGAGGTGTCCAATTTTGGTCTGAATTTCAGTTTTCTGGAAACTCTAGAGACAATGAAAGCCCAGTATTGCCAGGGTTACTAGTATTCTTTGACTGAATCCATGCAGACCATCCAAACTCATTGGGAGATTTTTCTGGAAAACTCTCTGATCCCAAATATTTATCTGGCGAGCTCCACGTTACTCAGATTCTCAGCTCAGAGAGGAGTCCCAAGACTGTCCAATCCAGAAAAAGGAGCAGATCGCCCCACCATTCCCGCCCCACCCCATATCTCGCCTAGCCTTGCCTAATCACTCTGTCTCATCACCATTTTGTGTTTTCATCACAGCACTTATCACTATATTAAGTTATAGTTGTCTCCCCTAAACCCCCCTGGAACACAATCCTGTGAGAAAGGGATGTTGCATATCTCGTTCCTCTCCAATGTCACCATGCCCAGAACAGTGTCTGGAACAGAGGAGGTGCTTAATAATTATTTATTGAATGAATGAATATACACAGAGTATTTAAATGCCCACACCCTCAAATCTGCTTTTCCCACCCAGACCTGACAAAATTTCAGACAATTTTATTATTGAAGTAATTTCTTTAAGTAAAGTTTTAAATCCTCAGGAGAATCTGATTATAAAGTAAATGTGCTATTTGGGCAAAGATAACTTTAACCAAGGGGTACCCATTAGCAACTTAATAAGTACTACCTTGTCAGATGAGCAGATTTTTATTTCATCAAAAACAAAGCCTTAGGGCTGGAGACAGGCTGGTTAGAGAAAGACAAGTGTGGTTCAGAGGAGGGACTCTGACAGTGAGGCTCCTGAGGATCTAGGTTCCCGGGGCCTGAAGTTGGAATAAGTACTGGACCTCATTTGACATCTTTAAAATTATGTGTAGGACTTGACTATGCCCAAGGGGTACTTATCCTCCCTCCCTTTCCTTTTGCTTCTGGTCTGTGAGGTTTCCTCAGCACCCTTTTCTGGACTTCTCTGGTCACCAAAGAATGGTGTTGGTTAAATTCAGTCCTAAGTATTTTATTGTTTTTGAGATATCGTAAATGGGATCAATTCCTTTATTTTTTTTCCTGAAAATTCATTGCTAGTATATAGAAATGCTACTGAGTTGTGTTAAATTTGTATACTGTGACTTTACTGAATTTGTTGATTTGGTCTAACAGGTTTGGCTGAGTTTTTAGAATTTTGTTAATACTTAGCCTATGAAATACATTAGACACTACCACAAGTCATTTATAGATACAAACTTAGTACTTCAGGGTTTAAACTGTATAACAGAAATGTACACAGAATATGATAATTTGACATATTTACAATCATATTAGCTGACATTATTTTATTTTATTTTATTTTATTTTATTTTATTTTAAGTAAACTCTGCACCCAATGTGGGACTTGAACTCACATTCACGAGACCAAGAGTCACACTCTCTACCAACTGAGCCAGCCAGGAGACTCCTTATTAGTTGACATTAAACCCTTATAGAAATCATAGAGCAACTGGATGGCTCAGTAGGTTAAGCATCTGACTCTTGATATTGGCTCAGATTGTGATCTCCTGGCTGTGAGATTGAGCCCCGTGATGGGCTCCATTCTCAGCGTGGAGCCTGCCTGGGATTCTCTCCCTCCCTCTCTGCCCCTTTCCCGCTTGGGTGTATGCATGAACATGTGTATGTATGCACTTCCTCTCTTTCTCTCTCAAAATAAATAAGCACTTAAGAAAATCATAGAAATCAATTGTTTTGGTACATAACAAACAAGTGAACAAAAATAGTGTTGATTAACTTATTATAAAGTTTAGTTAATAAAGCATAGAGACATATGGATAGCATTTCTTTTACCAATAAAGAAAGGAAATGTATTATTTTCCAATACCATAAAATCATTTAAAATGAGAAAGCTTTAGGTAAAAAAAAAAGCATGCTACTATTTTTATGAAAGGATATTTTCTATCTCTCTGAAATAACAATAAGAATTATTAATAAAGTGTAACCAACAATTAATATCTAGGTGCATGCAAACTTAATTTAAGGCTCTTAAATAACTCGTAAATTGAGTGGAAAGTCCACACTGAGATAACATTTTTGGTATCAGAGATATACTAATGAGGAAATAGAGCCTTTGAAACCATAGGTCATAGCCTAATGTTATTGAAAAACAGTAATACTGATCATATCCAGGTAGTATTTAGTGTAGTGGAATATTATCACTTCATGAATCTGTATAAAACATAAAACAAATTTTCAGTTATTAAAAATAATATTCTTTGAAACAAAAAAAAGTAGAAATGGTTTCTATTTACTTTAATTCTCTGTCCAGAAAAAAAAGTTCTTTGTCCAGAAAAAAAAGATCCCAATATATCATTGGTATAGTGCCATCTTGAAATCTAAAGCTTTTTTCTAATGTCAACCTATAATCTTCTTTCTATAGTTAAAGCTAATTCTGTGTCTGTACTATCTCTAATGGAAAGAAATGTCTGTTTAGCATATAATTCAGAGAATATCTCTTCCTATATTAAGAGACCCTCGAATTCTGTATTCACCAACTGATGAATTCATCTTTTTTAAAAATCTCAGCTTCATTTACTTTCATGTGGGGAGGAGAAGGGAGGAGTTTATTGGAAGGACTCCAACCAGTATTTCAAGTCACATTTAAACCCACTTTGTTTAGACATTTCACCTCAGTATTCTCCAGTTTACATATTCCAGATCTTTAAACCTTTTCCTGTGGGGCTTATTTCACAAATCTTTAATTAGTTTTATGGTTCTTTCATAAAGTCCTCTCAATTCTTTTTTTTCTTACCTAATAATATAAAAACTTTACAATCAGTAGATTTCTTTTGAATCTCTGAATTCTAAACACGCACTTATGTCCCTTAGAACTCCATTATGCCAATCAGCTTATAAATCAGAGTGTGTGCCCTAGACCAAGATTGTTCAAAATTCAGAAGAATAAGAATAAAATAGAAAATTTTAAAAAAAGATTAAAAATGCTTTGCAGGGATAATGCTATGCATATTGTGGGGATAACTTAATCAGGGATAGAGAATTGAAACTTAGAACACGGACAACCCAAGGGTTACCAAAAGCCTAGACTTGTGCATTTGTATTAATTCTGTGTTAAAAGTCAAAATTACTAAATTTTTAAATTATATTTGAAGAAGGATTTTGTATGTAGAAAAGATTATTCCGAACTCTTTAATTAAAGTTACAAATTCTAAACAGGAGTTTTTAAAGTAAAGGTGTTAAATTAAGTTTACAAATAATATTCCAAGTATACTAAGTCCAGTAAATACTTCCACTCATATTTAAGGACCGTCAATTAATGTTTGACCTCATTTACAGTTAAATGAATGCTTTTTTAAACATTTATTTGTTTTGAGAGAGCAAGTCCGAGTGGGAGAAGGACAAAGAGAGAGGAAGAGAGAGAATCCCAAACTGGTTCCACACTGTCAGCAAAGAGCCCAACGTCAGGCTCAATCTCACAAACTATGAGATCATGACCTAAACTGAAATCAAGAGTCATACACTTACCCACTGAGCCACCCAGGCACCCCTAAGTGAATGCTTTTGAACATCTTAACTTCTATTTACAATTTTCAAATACTCATTTTCTTTTTTAATACTATAATTGTCCAAATTAGCAAACAAAATCTTCATGGTGCCAAATAAACCATAAATCTAATTTTAATAAGTCACAAATGCAATGAATTTTAACTTTTCTTATATGTATACCAACTCACTAAGATTTTAGCTTCAATTACAAGCCTAAATCCATTAGGTATGACATGTTCTAAACTGTAACTAAAAAACCGATCTGTTAACTCTACTAGCCAAATTCCATACATTGAAAGTACCAGAAATACTAAGTATGCACAGATTTCCTAACACAAAATATATTGATACCAAGAAAAATTTTCTAAATCTTCTTTGAGTTGAAAGATGCTTAGCCATCAATGAAGTAATTATGTCATCCTTCACATTTTGGGTGATTACCACCACCACCCCTACCACCACCCCCACCACCCCCACCACCCCCGTAACTTTTACTTTATGTTTTCAGCTTGCTGAAGCTTCATACGGACCAGATGGTACAGGCTGGGACAATACTGGGTTCTTTTTTGTGACACTGATGAGGCATACTGGCATACTGAGCCCTATTTATAACCTCTAACAGAGAATTCATCATTTAAAACAAAAGGTGGTCACTGAGCAAAAGACCTTGGATTGGAGTCATTTTATAACCTAATTTTCAAGACATTTAGAATTTGTGACACCCACTCTTGAAAATGCTCACTGGGGGCTCAGTCAGAAGAGCATGTGACTTTTGATCTCGAGGTTGTGTGTTCAAGCCTCACATTGGGTATGGGGATTACTTAAATAAATAAAAAACTTTAAAAAATAAAAATCCTAAAAAAAGAGAAAATACCTCATTGGACTGGATTTTTGTATTTCTTTGGATTTTGAGATATTTAACTGTCTTTTTAGTCAAAGGCTTGCATTCTTTTCATAGATTTTTATAGTTTTGGAGCCACCCAACTCCTACAGATATCAAAATAATAATCCATTAAATTCTATCTATGTTTCATGGATTTGTCTGGTTGTTTTATCATAAGTTCTAAGACCATCAAATGACACCTTACACATCTTCTTCTAAAAATGTATCCCAAGGAAATATTTATAGATGTGCAAAAGAATTTAACCACAGGGATTTCATCACGGTATTATTTTTAGTAGAAAATGACCTAAATGTCAAACAAAGTCTTTTTGTTATTTTTAAAAATTCCATAAAGGCAGGAACCAAAGATTGTTTATTTTTTCTCTGTGTATTCCTCTAGTATCTACCTTATGGCAGTGCACATAGAAGGTGCTCAATAAATGCTTCCACTAGGTAGTCCCTTGAACATTCCTCTACAATTCTGGCAGTAGGAGTGTGGCTTGGGAGGGCTTTATATTCCAGACTGTCTCCATGGGCCCTTCTTTAAAATGAATAATTGAGGTGTTCCAGGCCTTGTGTTAAGTACTGTGCAAACTCACAGCCTTAACCCTCCCGGTACAATAATAGGCATGGCCCCTAAGCCCTTCTGTGTAAAATTCTAGATCAGATGCAACTGTGAAAAGAGAAAAAGGAAAAGGAACTTCTTGATGCCCTTTGTCACATTTGTCTTTTAATGACAGCAGAGAGTGTGGAAGAAGAGTGGCCCCCAAACCAGCTAAGAGATGCTTCTGCTTTGTTGTCAATTAATCATATGAAAATGCTTATATTTTACAGAGTTTATACAATTAACATGGATTCCTTTTGTAATAAAATAAAATAGAATTTAAACTTATGCTTAAATTATTCTATACTCTGCTCTAAACTTTTTTCACCCATTGCCTAAAAGCTCTTGTTGGTCAATGGTAGGGACATAGACACTACTGCCATTGCACACCACTGGCTTGGGCGGCTGGGCTCTTCTAAACACTGTACTCATAGTCATTGTCTATGAAAACTCTACCTACACCACACTAAGAGTGAACACGGTATGTCCGAGAGCAAAAGGAGGAGTCTAGAAAATATCTCAAAGCTTCAAGACAGGCCCCTCTGGCTCCTGGGAGCTTGGCTGCCCTCCTTGAAATAGAAATGCTCACAGGTTCGCAAATTCAAGATCTTTCCCAGTCTTCAAAAAAACAGGAAGTCCTGCTCTGTAAGATGAGCAGACTGATAAACAGATAACAGTATGCAGACTATAAAAGGGGTATAGACAATGTTGTTGTCAAAGTTGAATAAAGGGGTAAGATTTATCTGAACAAACAGAAAGATCAGCAGGTCTGGGAGGTGGAAGAGTGACTACTGCCTACCCGGGGGTGGAGTTTCTGGTAGTTCTTACATCCTTGGTGGTAGTCCTGGGAGGCTTGCTTGAAGAAGTGGCGTTTCAGCAGATGCTTATCTCAGAGTTATCCTAGAAATTCATATGATAACAAATCATGCCCCCCCCCCACCCCAAATTGTGAGATGCTGTAAGTAAATGAGGAAATAAGAAGTATATTTCTGGGGTCTCACTGGGAACCTCAAACTTGACAAATTAATAGCACCTTGGAAAATTATCTTAGAATATGGTCGGTGATGGTCTCTCTACCCAGTCCCCATTTCAGTCCCATGGTTTACATGCCACACCCCCATCTCCACCCCAAGAGCTCCTGATCTCCTTCTACACTGATTTGATTCCCCTACCCTTTGTGTCCCTCTCTCAATCACTATTTTGAAATTTAAGAACAGCAGTAGAAAATCACTGTGATATGAGATAGAGATATGGACATGTATGTGATGTGCAACATGGTGTAGTTAAAGGTAAATAACATCCAGAATCTAATGCTGGCTCTGCTAGGCTCTCTGAGCCTATTTTGTCATGGTTAAAATGAGAATAATGTTACACACTTCTCAACATTGCTGTCAGGGTGAAATGAGATCATGTCTGTGAAGGCACTGAGCCAACACTCAACTTAATATGTGATTGAAAGACACACCAGTATGTTTTTCGAAATATGAAAATAGGGCCAATAACAGATGAGCTTTTTTGTAGTTTCCTTAATTTTCTTCTTAAATCTTGTGACAGGCCTCTCCTTGGCTCTTTCTCATTTCTTGTCAAAGAAATTTCAGTCATAATAACCATATCCGACTTAAACATAGTGTTAAAAACAATGTACTATACTATTGACGACGGAAATGCAGAGACTTTGCATTTACAATCCTTCCATGTGGCTTTAGCGTGTAGTCCTAAGTGAGATCAAAGAAAATCTTCTTTCTAAACCAGGTTTTTTTCTCCCCACCCCCCAAAACAACAGGTTTTTACCTCTGTGAGGACTAGGCCTTTCTTGGCTGCTTTGGACCCCCTCCCCCTTTCCTTACTGAGTACTACCATTAGCACTTCCTAGCTGTGAAACTGCAACAGACACTTGGCTCTAAAAATATTTTCAACATATAGTCCCCAGTTTTTGAGCACTTTGTATTTGTCTAATTTTCACAACACCGCAACCCTGCAAAAGCAATTCCAATTTTACAAATGTGGAGTTCTCATTACACCAACCTGTCTTCCAAATATGCTTCTTATTCATTCATTTGGGTTTTTTTAATTTGTGGGCTAATTAGTTGTGTCCCCATCCATAAACTATTAATGGCAATACCTCTGAACACAGGGCTGAAGTTGCTATGCTGCTTCATCTGTTTCGTCCACACTTGTAAGTTACAGACACCTGTTAAAGCCAGTGCCCTGGCCCTCCAAAAAATCCATAGGTGCTGCCGTTGTGTACTTTCAGGACAAAGTTAGGAACACTAAATACTCTCTACACATACTTATTAAATAAACTGAATTAATAAAGAAAAAAGGAGATCATAATGAGAACCTCATATTGTTGCTAGCCCTCAAAATTTGAACCCAAGAACCTAAGTCAATGTGTGTTAATATTGACTCAAAAAGTCCAGCTCAGTGTCACCAATTTTCCAAATGAAGGATTTCTGTTGTTTATTTTTCAGGATGAGGTGACCCAATGTAGGGCTAGTTTGAATCCTTGCTTCTCAAATGTTTTTTAAAAAATAAATTTGGAAGTTGATATTTAGTTATATAGCCAAACACATTCAAAAGCCGGCAATGTTTTTTGTCACCCAGTTTTTAAAAATAGCTTACCTATGTGTTAGTTGTTTAGACATTCAGATATTACTAAATATATCTCTTACTAAAATGCCAACTGCCAAGATTCAGCCCACAGGCATATTTTTACAGGCAAGTTACATATCCCTGAAAATTTATCGTAGAAATACACAATAACGCCTACGTCCCCGGGGCCAAAATCCACAAGCAGCTTCTACAGACCTGTGTGCCACACGAGGCTGCAGTTTTTCCCAGCTGAAAAGAACTCATAAAAATCTCAAAGGAAATGAAAACATCTTTTTCAAAACATGAAACATCAAACCATCCAGTCTCATAAGAAGGGAAAACATGGGGCTAAAAATACACCCCGTGTTCTTTCCAATCCTGTTTATTGTACTCATAAATAAAAGTGTGCTATGTATTTTATTTATGCATATACCATAGCTATTTATTTATATTTATTCAACAGCAATAGGACTAGAAGTTCCTGATATACCATGACTTTGACATTTGTGCTCATGTGATTCAGTCCCTATGGACTTAGTTATTAACAAAAATTACCTCTGTGAATTATACCTGAGGCTTAGAGAAATTGCATCAGCGGCCAAATATCAAGCATTTAGTGAGTGTTTACAACATGCAAGACACTGGGCTAGGCACTGTGGTCATAATCAGAATAAAAGATATAATTCTTCTCTTTAAAATGAGAGTTAAGGGGCACCTGGGTGGCTCAGTCAGTTAAGTGTGTGACAATATATTTCTGGGGCCTCACTGGGAACCTCAAACTTGGCAAATTAATAGCACCTTGGACAATTATCTTAGAATAAGTTGGTGATAGTCTCCTCCCTACCCAGTCCCCATTTCAGTCCCACAGTTTACATGCTACACCCCCATCTCCATCCCAAGATCTTGATCTCAGCTCAGATCAGGATCTCATGGTTCATGAGATCAAGCTTTCCCTCTCTCTCCACCCCTCACCTGCTCACACTCCCTTTATCTCTCTCTCTCAAAACAAACTTTTTTAATTAATTAATTAATTAAATGAGAGTTAAGTTGAATCCAGATATTACTCTGTGCTTAATATACGCTTCGTATAGTATAAACAGCTGATTTCCATAGACTTTTGAAGACTGAGCTGTGAAAAAAAAAACCTTAGAAAGTCTGAGTTGAAAACAATTGGTTAGTCAATATTCTGAGATGATGGGTCTTTGTAATTACGGGGTTCTCTCTGTGATGATTCCAGTACACTGTGTATCGTTGTTTAAATTGGCATTTGCCAAAATGCGTTCTAGTTTGAACTGAGTGCAACAAAGTTAATAAGACTTCCCAGAATGAAATAAGTTCCCCAAACATACTCAACAGTAGAAGGTTTTTTTTTTTATAGCACATTTATTACCATCTAATGGTACCTATGTTTATGTCTGTTTTCTGAGGAGTCTGGAAATTCAAGGAGATTTTTTTGTGTGTGCTTTCTTTCTGTTATCCAAGACAATTAGATAAGTATCTTTAGGATCATCAGTACAACTACCTTCTAGCTGAGTAGTGTCACGTGATTTCAGGGTCTGCATTTACATTTCTGTTTGCAATTGGGTTAATAGCAAGCCCATGGCATCATGCTATGTTGCACAATCAAAGATTTCTCAGTAATTTGAATAGAAGAAAGTGGTAGGAAAATTGAATCATTACCCTGAGCATGGTGTATGGACTCGTTGAACCCCAGAGAAATTGTGTTCTAGTTGACAACTCATTATTCCAGAGCAGGCATCTGTAGTGTGTAGGCCTGCATGCATTCCAACTTCTGGCAGTTTATTAACATTAGCATAATTAAAATTATAAAACTTTACAAAATTGTCCTCATGATTGTATTTTGCAGGACATTATTAAAATTATTAGCAGAACAAAATAATACATGATAGTCAAATATCAAGTGGCCAAACATTAAAATCAGTATTTGGTGAAGCTGAAGCTTAATATTACCATTATAGAATCAACTTCTGGGATACAAAAATAAATTTGATGTGTTATCTTTTTAAACTTTATTATGATTACAATATTATTATTATTATTATTATTTTCTTTTATTTTATTTTTAAGTAGACTCTTTGCCCAATGTGGGGCTTGAACTCACGACCCTGAGATCAAGAGTCACATGCTTGGGGTGCGTAGCTGGCTCAGTCGGTGGAATGTGTGACTCTTGATCTCGAGATTGTAAGTTTGAGCCCCACATTCGGTATAGAAATTACTTAAAAATAAAATCTTAAAAGAAAAAAGTCATATGCTCTACCAACTGAGTCAGCCAGGCACCCCTACAGTTTTATTATTTAAAATTAGATATTTTTCATGGGACACCTGGGTGGCTCAGTCGACTAAGCATCTGACTTCTGCTCAGGTCATGATCTCCTGGTCTGTGGGTTTGAGCCTGTGTTGGGCTCTGTGCTGACAGCTCAGAGCCTAGAGCCTGCTTCGGGTTTTGTGTCTCCCTCTCTCTGTACCCCTCCTCCACTCACACTCTGTCTCTCTCTCTCTCTCTCCCAAAAATAAACATTAAAAATTAGGTACGTTTTCAAAGTTTGATATCACAATCAGGAACAATAATTTCTTAGTATAGTCAGCTGTTAGATTGTTCTAGAGCCCACATTTGTGTCAATGGAGATATGCCCCATTTTGAGTAACATCACTCACTTTTTTTGTGCAATGCATAAAATATTTTTCAGTAACATGCTTTCTGGAAGAAAATTTGTACCTAGGATTCACAGTGTGGATAAGTCTGAAAATCCTTTATCTTTACATAGTTGGCAAACCAGAACAATCATTAAAACAAGCTATTTGTTTAAATTTTTTGAATTCATGGACTCAAAACCAAAGGAAAATATCTTACTAAAAACATTCCTACAAAGTCTATTGTTTTGAAATTTGAGTCATGAGAACAGGGTATGTTTTCGGTACCTTATCTTTCTCTAAGTTATCTTCTTTCCCTCATACATTTTATCTTCATCATGAATGCTATTTCACATACTTTGAGAGCTTCTTACCCTTGTGGAATTTATAGATGGTAACATTGAATTATTTTAATTCATCCTCACAAGGTATAAAGAAATCCCAAATAGAGACCTTCTTGAAAAATGGCCTAAATGGAAAACCAAATAGCTAAAAAGTAAATACTATTCTAAAAGATGATTGTTGTCTAAGGTTATGAATCTCAGTCCACAAAATGACTCTATCAAGATTATGTTATGATGTTGACAGCATCTATCTCTATTTTTGTCTCACATTATTACTTTTATGTTTCTGAACATTTGTTTGTAAAACACTTGTTACTCTTCTTAAAATTATCTAGCTAATGTCTCCCCTAAATAGTTCCATAATCCTTTATATGCAATTAAAAAATCTAAAATGTCTGAAAACAGAAAATATTTTACAACTCACTTGGCCACAAAATCTGTCTGATATGATATGAAACTTAGTAGAAATATTGATACAGTTTACTATATAATAATATGTTTCATTATTTTGTGTCCCAGTCTCCCATCACCACCCCCCAGAGTAGATAAATATAGGCATGTAATATATTGCCTTCCTAAAATCTGAATATGTCTGAATTCCATATGATATATGGGGCAAAAGGATTATAGATTTATATTTATAGTAACTGTTGATCTTTAGCTTTTTGAAAGTTCTAAGTAGTTGAGGGGCTTTTGGGGGTACATAAAAGTAGTAAGCTTACAATCATGATCAGTTATTGCAACATTTTATTCTTAGAATAGTCAAAATACACTTATTTCAACTGACAAAATCTAAACAAAGCACACAGGTATAATTTTGCCCTAACTACTTTCTAGAATGCTTATAAGTATTATAATATTTCTGTAAATAAATATATTATAAATTTCATTATAATATTTCCTTTCTAGAAAGCTTATATTATAAATATATAATATGTAAGCATTATAATCATTTATGCTTGAAAGTGAATATTCAAATATTGATATTAATCTGAAAAATGCACCTTGTTTGTGTTACTGATACTACATTACGGCATAAGCATTTAGCTATTCTGACGTTCAGAAGCCAAATTTAAATCTGAAACTGAAGTCAAATAGTAAATTTTGGCTGAGTACTTATGTTGAAATCAGACTTCAGTGGACCCCCAATTATATATGTATATGTATTTTCAAAGTATTCTCAAAATACATTATTACATATGTATTTTGAAGTAGTTTGGATCCAAAATATTTAATACAAAATGAGTTTTCTAATACAGTAAAACCTCAATTTATGAGTAACTTGTTCTGTGAGTGTTCCACAGAGTAGCAAACATTTCTAATAAATTTTCACTTGATAAACAAGCGATGTCTTGCATAGGAGTAGTATGTGATGCCAAATGTCACATGATCACAACTGAACCAATGGGTCTTGAAATTCACTTTGATATGCAAGTGCTTTGGATTACAAGCATGTTTCCAGAATGACTTATGCTCACAAACCATGGTTTTACTGTACTGGTAATAACTTTTCAGGAATAAAAAAAAGGAGCTCTCTTCTTCAGTACTTTTTAAGCACAAGTTTACTGAAAAGCTAGATTTTTTTTTAACCAAGGGAAAGGATAAGTCTATGTCGGGGGAGTAAGGAGTTAATATACATGTGGGGGAGGGTAAGGGGGGTCCATGGATAAGTGGCTTCCTAAGGTGTAAAGACCATGGACTTTGTATACATACAGTCTATATTCAAATTTAAGTTCCACTTTTTTCTAGCTGAATGAGCTTGGGAACGTTACTTATTTTCCGGGTAGTTGTTGTCTTCATTTATAAAATTGAGGCAATAAAAACCACCTTTCAGAGGTGTTGATAATATTTACGTGAATGGATAACAGCCTCTCACCTAGTAAATAGTCAAAATATGCATGACCCCTTCCTTAGAAGAAAACCTTCCGAAAAGGTCATATGTAAGATGTGATTAAACCTCTGCCTTTACTAAGTGAACTAACTGGATAACCCAGGTGTCTCCCCTGCCTTGTGCTAGTTACTATGCTCATCCATATGAGGGAATTCTCTGTAGGACAAAGATGTCTGAGCTTCTTAGATGAAAAGCATTGTAACAAAGAAGAGTGGTATCCTGATCAGCTCTTACAGCCAAGTACAAATATGCCACACAGGAACTTTTCATTTCATCGTCCCCTTCTCATGTTTTCTCCTGGATTCAGCTCTTTTGTGTGCTCCTCAGAGAGTTGTGAGAATTGAACCTGAGCAGCTACATGCCAACCCTTTCTCTACAACCAGGAAATCCCTGAGACTGCTTGTATCTCTAGAAAAATGGAGGAATGGGGGAGTGCTTTGCAGGAGCTGGGCTGGAATTCATCCCAAACTGCATAAATTTCAGGGTCCACCCTTTAAAGTTCAGTCCCTGGCCTACAGTTTGGAAGAACTGGCAATGTTTCTATTATTGTTATCATCAACAGTGATGTTATTGTTACTTACAGATAAAAAAATGTTTCTTCTTGTCTTGAAATAGGGCAAATGAAGTATGAGGAACACATTAAAAATAAAAATATGTTTCCCATTTACCTAGGATATGGCTTATAAAATGTAGAAAATATAGTTGGTCATCTAAGACAAAGCTTAAGTGATTTAGCTATCATTTTCAGGAATTCACCAAAAATCTTATTTTGGGTTCTTTATTTGACAAGCGTTGTCATTATATCTTTATCTATCTATCTATCTATCATCTATCTATCTATCGATTTTGCTACAATGATTCCTCTTCTGATATTTTCATTCTTTTTCATAGAATGTTAATATATTTCATAAGTGCCAGAAAGAACTGAGAACTATTTAAAGAGCTGGAAATCTACTATATCTTGTGCATGATGCCAAAACAAAAACAAAAACAAAAACAAAAAAACCCAAAAAGCCAAGAAAAAGAATATGAGAAACAATATCTACAGTGGGCCATTCAACAATATGGCAGGAAAAGGTCAAAGAGAAGGGTTTGGATTATTTGCTCTTCTTATGCACCTTAGATGTCCCGCTAGCCCTTCAACTTCAGCAGATCATTATTTGCATCAACTCTATTGAGGAATTAGAGATCTGGGAACATGGGCTTCCTTCACTATGTTGCCCTCTGCCATGAATTTCCTTGGATCTCTGAAGAGAGGGGGACTTAGTCCTGCAGGGAAGACTCCTCACCTACATGTGATCTCAACCTTTCCAGTCTTCTCTATGGCCTTGTTCTCCACAGCCATCCTTCCATGAAGTTTCAATCATCCTTGCTAGCTTGACTTCTCGCCAATCTATAAACATGTTCTATTTTCCTCATCCCCACCCTAATGTCCCATCTGCTTTCCTTCTTTTATTAGCAAACTTTCACTTTTATTTATCTTATTTTATTCTTTTTTAAAAGTTTATTTATTTATTTGGAGAGAGAAAGAGAGAGTATGCACAAGAGTGGCAGAGAGAGAGAGAGTAATCCCAAGCAGGCTCTGTGCTGTCAGCACAGAGCCCGATGCAAGGCTGGAACCCATGAACTGTAAGTTCATGACCTGAGATGAAACCAAGAATGGGATGTTTAACCAACTGAGCCACCCTGGCACCCCCCACCCCCGCCACCAAACCTTCACCTTTAAATCCAGGTCTGCTCCTTCCACACTCCTAAAATGGTTCTCCCATAGGTCCCAGTGGCCTTGCTATACACAAATCCACTGGCTTTTTCTCTGTTTCTTATCCTTTCTGACCGAAGCGGCATCTAACACTATAGGCTGTCTACTTTCTGCTGAAATTCTCTTCCTTGAAGTCTTAGACTCCCCTCCCTGACTTTTGATCTCACTCATACTTCACAGACATTTCTTCTATTCTATCCATTAAATGAGGTTTTACTACAGGTCTTTCTGATGCTCTTCATCCTTTGTGCTGTCTTTTGGAGAGCTTTTCAGTTTTTTGCAAGTGATTCCAAAAGCTATGTTTTCAATCCTGACTTCTCTCCTAATTCAGTGCCTGAATTTCCAATTGCCTGTTCCACACTTCCATATCCTAAAACAATTTAAAATCTAAAATCAAAGCAAAAGGAGTCATCTCATCTCTGAAACATTCTTGCCCAGATGAATGCATTTCCAGCCACTAAGAACATTTGGGAGCACATTCAGCTCCTTTTTTTCATTTCCTCCATGAACTTAGTAAAAAAAGACCAGACTCTGGAACTGAATTGACTTGGGTTGAATCCCTCTTCTCCTGCTTTCTAGAACTGCAACCTTAGGCTAATTGCTTCATCTCCCCGAATTTCTTAATCTGAAAAAACTAAGTAGCTGTATTTACCCAACCTAGATGTTGCACCAATTAAATGTTTTACAAAGCACCTTATACACACCTGACATATAATAGACCTGCAAATAATTTTTCTACACTTTGCTTTTTTTTAGTTTGCTCCCAAATAGTGTCTACTCTCTTAGCATTTTCTCTCTCGATGTTGCTGACATTGTCAACACCTTAGTTTCATGTTGCATTATCACTTACCTATATCATTGCAACCTTTTGAAAAATATTTTCTTGCCTGAATCACCCGCCAGCCTCGTGTCCAACCTCCTTCCTATGACCAGGATTCTTTCTAGAGCTCTGGCATAGTCCTGGGATGGCACATGGCATACAGAAGAGATTTCAAGTGCCCCATCTTGGTATTCAAGCTTCTCCAAAACCTGATCCTTTCAATTTTTTAAAATCACTACTACATGTGCAGGCCCCTAAGCCCAGTGCTTTAGTCAGACTGGACTCTTAATTAGACATTCTTTACTTTCCTACCTCCTTACCTTTGCTCACCCAATGCTCTTTGGATGATGTCCATGTTTAGGCCATGTGGCCACAGGATCTACTGTTCACCATGTAGTCAAACAGCACTAAGAGGACACTGCAAAGAGGTAACTTTTATTTAATACAGAAATTATGTGCCAAGAACCTTTCCAAGTGTTTTGGAAGTCAGTTTAACTCAGTCCTTGTAACAACACTCTGAGTTAGATACTATTATAATCCTCATTCAAAAGATTAGAAAACTGAGACACCAACAAAACTTATGTCATGTTCTCAAGATAATAATAAAGAGCTAGCAAACAGCAGAGCCAAGCTTTAAATACAGATGGCTAAAGATAGTCTGTGCTCTTTAACTAATCAACACACCATCCCTCTTAAACATTTGCTTTGGCGGCACCAAAGTAAGCAGCTGTAACTTAGGTTACCAGTTTAAGTGAAGCTCGACATCAACAGGCAGGACCAAGATGTAAAGCCAAATGGATCAGGAATGACACGTTGATGTGTGAGGAGGTTCAAGGTGGACAGTTGCAAGATGAGCAGACAGGAATTACATAAACCAACTTCAGGGGCTCATGACCACTTTTAATGTAGTGCTTGTGACTTCTGTTGTGCTCATGTCAGGAGTGGTTCAAGGATCCGGCACAGGCAAGTCTATCTTGTCATTTGCATGTACCTGTCCCACATGAGAGATGAGCTTCCAGAGAAGACGAATCATGTGTTTCTCACCTCTGTAGCCTCCACAGTACCTGGCATAGCACCTTTATTCAGTCAACAAATGTTTCTCAAGTGCCTTTATGTGTTAGGAACACTGTAGGGTTTAGGAGCATTTCATGTTCCCTCCCTTGGGGTTGCTTCAGGGCTTTTTCTCTGATTTGATCCATAAATTACATTTGTACAAGACATCTGATTACCAAGAATTTATTCAATGGTCTTTGCAGAAGATACACAAATCACCTTAAAACAGCTGGCTATATGGAAATGAATTGGGGCTGAGGCTTAAAGAAACCACTCTGGGGAGTTTTAATTAGAACTGCAAATGCATCATAGATTCCTTGCCACTTGGTGAATCCAGCCTGATCCTAATAAAATCGCTACACGGCTCAATTACAAGTGTTGTGCCTTAGCTTTCTCTGTATTCCCCCTGGAGTTGTGCAGAGACACTAAATATAGTAGGTTTGCTGTATCTGCTAGGTGATAAGTGATGCTAGTGAAAATTTTGTATCTGAATACTTTCTCTTTTTGTCTTTTGAAGTTTAAAGGTGTTTTCCTTGGGGGAACATTGGCTGTTACAACACAGAAGAGTCTAAGTTATTTGTCACAAGCCTCCAACTCTAGGATTTAACAATAGCAGAAAAAGAGTTTGAGGTAAGTGTTTTTATATTAAAAGCTTACAAAGTAATGTTTATTATCATTCTGTTTATTATTGACCATCAACCTAGACATGCAATGTTTTTGCTTCCACGTGGGATAAAAAAGAGGCTTTTATTGCCATTTCCCCTAAATCATGTAACTATAGGGACTTGCAAATTACCAGAACCACTTTCTGACCTTGAGACAGAACTACGTTTTAAAACTTCCCTGAGCAGCTGGAAATCTGTCCTGTTTTTAGATACTTTTAGAGCAGATTGCACAACTACCACCATGAACCTGTTGTGTTTAATGGCTCGAGTCTTATTTCTAATCTAATCTTCTCTGTGACATTTCTTTCTCTTCCTCTCTTCAGTGGAGCTTGAGAACTAGGTAACTTTGGGTAATTACTTTGCGAAGTCACTTCTCTATCTCAAGAAGAGATGTGAGAAAATTTAGGAAATTGAGTTAATGGAATGATACACCCCTGCATGTGGGGCCTTCCTGGCCAGGGAAGATACCTATATGAATATAGAGAAAAGTTATTTGGATGTATGGTGTAACTGATCTTGGAGTATGAATATTTGAGATTGAGTCCTGGCTCTAACTCTTCCTAGCTATGTGGCTTTAAAGGAATATAATATAATCTTTATGAGATTCAAATTCTTTATGTGTAAAATGGGATCATAATAACACAACAGAGACATGTTTCAAACACTCTGAAATACCGTGCATGTATGAAGCCCGGCTGTTGTGTCCCAGGTATAAACCCCAAATCCTTTTCTATTTTGACCTCACCTTTATAGAAGAGATTATTTTTATCTTCTATTAAAAAGATCTAGGGGCACTTGGGTGGCGCAATCAGTAAAGCGGCCCACTCTTAGTTTCTGCTCAGGTCATGATCTCACAGTTCATGAATTCAAGCCCCACATTGGGGTCTGCACTGACAGTGTGGAGCCTACTTGGGATTCTCTCTCTCCCTCTCTCTCTGCCCCTCCCCCACTTGCTCACATGCTCTCTCTCTTCTCTCTCTCTCTCAAAATAAATAAATAAACTTAAAAAAAGATCTGAACAATATTCATTTTGGGATGAGAGCATAGTCATCTAGCCAGAATTCATTATTACTCAATTATCACAGAAGAATGGGAAATTATACTTGTTTGCTTATTTCCTTCATGAGGTTGTAAGTTTTTTTAGGGCAGAATTCTGAATTCTGCCTTATTAATCTATATAGCCCCCATTGTATGCACAACACACAGAGTAGGTATTTAGCAAATATTTATTGGTGTCAAAAATTGCATGATTGAATTACTTATAATGCTATATATATTACCTAGTTACCTAAAGGGAGAGTTGATGTACCACTAAGTACTAGTAACTTCTTCCCATCTTCAAGTGTATAGAAAGATGTTTTCCTTCCCGTCCTCCACATATACCATAAAAGAGATCTTTAATATTGAGTAGTATAATATATCCCAAATCTGTGAAATTCTTCTTTGCCTTGAAACTGAATGTTCATCTCAAAAGAGAGAAAAATTTGGTGACTGCACAAATTGGTAAATGAATTATTAGACAAAGAAATAAGATATCAAGAAGGAGGAATGATTGAAAGAAGCAATGAGCATTTGAAAGGAAAATATTTTACTCCAGGGACTTGGCTAAATCATTTGAAAATCTTGGGGCCAATTATGTGAACTTTGAAGACTGTTGGGAGGATAGTTACAGCTATGTGGGTGCTGGAAAAGAATATGTCTTTTCTTTATACAAGCTTCCAGAACTAGTTCTCATGAATGCCTAAAATATTTGGTGTGGTGTTTTATAAAGTCATGTCAGGGTTTTTTTTTTTTTCCCCCTCTTTGCTTTTAAGAGAAACCATTGTCCTCTTGAGCCTCTTTTCAAACACAATTTGCTTCATGTTAGTGTTTGTTGTTGAATATCTGTAGCAACTTCATAAGTTCTTTTAAGCTTTTCAGTTTTGCTATATGATTTTAACCTGTTCCATTTAAAATGCAAATTTGCCAAAAAGGGTGTAAATAAGAAAATTTTAGTTTCTCCCCCGCCCTTTTTTTTTAAGTTGACCTTGTTAAACTAGAGAACTACTTAAGTTCACCTTCCATGGACCGGGAGAGGGAATGAATAAATATTTTCTCTCCTAAAGACCCTTGGAATTGGATATCCTGCACATTTGGCCTAGATGGGCTGGTGGTTGAAGAGCCCAGGGTGATCCCAGAGCCCACCAACTAGGCAGTGCTTTTAGGGTGGGCACAGACTGTTCATGGCATTTGGGCTACACAAGACCACCCAGACCCAACTGTAGAAATTTATGATCAGTTATAGAGACTCATTGCTACTTGTCATGAACAGAACCTTGTCCTATCTCACAGTATAGTACTCCAGGACCTTGATAGGAAATCCTCTTGCCATCCCTGGTATGGAGAATACTGACATAGTCTATGTATATGATTTGAATGATAGATGTTGTGTAAAGGAAAGACATCCTAAGGGCTACTCTTTACAACAGAGAGGACCCTGTGATTAGAGCCTGTCCTCCAGAACCTTCAAACTCTTTTGAAAGTTCTAGATGCATTCCTATTCTTAGTGCAAACCAGGGAAATAAGACAGAGTGAAATCATGTGATTGGGAATTAATTTGGAATCTATATCTCATTTCTGAAAGGATATAGTGTTAAATGTAATGCCCATCCTAGAAAGAGAAATGTTATAAAATGTCTTCTGTCAATATTTGTTGTAGCCATTTTCTGATTTACTTTGGGAATTTTCCTCTCAGCATGAATGAATTGAACTGAAATTACATCAATAATTAAAATAATTGATCATGGTAGTAGTTGTAAGAAAACAACTTCCAGCTTCTTCATTTACATATGCAAATATTGGGTCATGGTGCTCTTTAAGAAATGGTAATCAGGTTAAGGCTGACAAGGGCAGACCCATAGTTCTTTGAGTCTCGGAGCAGTCTTTCCCCTGAAGGGCAGGTAATATCTTTCCTGATGCATTCATGAGAAGAGAAAACTCCTGAAGCAGAAAAACTGTAGGGGTGACTTCTAGGTAGATAAAGAGCTCTGTCTTCATTCTTGCTAGAAAATAAGGAATCTAGGTATCTAGAGAAGTGGGCCCTACCGGCTGGGATTAATGACTTTTCCAGGTGGATGCAGGGAAGCAGCTAGGGAGGATGGACCAGCTCCTGAGAGTAGAGTACAAGATGAGAGCCTCTAAACCACCTTGTTAGCTGTATTTTCTAAATATGTTCCACTCTGTGTTAGCTTTCTCTGTAATTGTTCAACTTTTTCGTTAAAGCTTATTTGACAGTTACAGATTTGTTAGGCCTTAAAGATTACAAAGAGAAGAAATAGGTGAGAGAATTGGAGATGATATCACAAAGCTTTAACACCAGAGTGGTTGCAAAAAATAATAATCAGCAAGAGACTCCCAAAAAGGAGAAGGGGAACTGCATGATTCACTGTTCTAACCCTCTACACTGACCCTTAGAAGGTGCTGAGTTTTATCAGATGAAGAAAAGTGACTTTACCTTGCAGGTAGGATTGGAGCACTTAACCTATCTATGAATGAGATGTTTCCATAAGCCAATGAGGTTGCACAGACACAAAGAAGATTTAGGAGCCAGCTTAGGGCACCCATGATACTTTGCATTTGAGTAAGTTTTATTTTAAGACTAAATGCAGACATTTAGGAATAAAGGGTAGAAAAAAAATCTATCATAACACCAGAATGCTTATTGCCAACAAGCAAGTATTTATTGGCAAGCAAAAAGCCATATAATAGGGACAGGAGAGATCTCTCAGGAAAAAAGTGTTGATGGACAGACCAGCACAAAGATCATGAGTGTTGGCCTTTATGGTAAAGTTTCTAAGAATGCTATCAGTAGAGAAGGGTAGCTGGCAGCTTCTACATGGCCCCTAGTGAATCTCACTTTCTGGTATTCACAGCTTTGTGTAGTCCCCTCTTGCATTGTACCAAGGTTGGGCTGTGTGATGCATAGCATACAACAGAAAGTGATGATATGTTGCTTTTGAAATTAGCCTATGAAAAGATTTTGGCTTCCATCTTAGAAGACTTTCTCTCTTTCTGTCTTTCTTTCCTTCTTCCTTCCTTCCTTCCTTCCTTCCTTCCTATCTCTCTCTCATGGATCAGTTTATCTATGGGAAGTCATGTCACGAGCGACCCAGGAGAGGCCCATGAGGTAAAGAACTGAAGTTACTTGTCAGGAGCCACAGGAATGAGCTTGAAAGCAAATCTTTTAGCTCCAGTTAAGTCTTCAGAAACTTCAGTCCTAACTGATACTGTGACTGCAGCCTCGTGCAAGATCCCATGCCAGAATATCCAGCTAAGTCAGTCCAGATTCCTGACCCTCAGAAACTATGTGAGATAATAATGTTTGCTGTTTTAAGCTGCTAAATTTTGGGATGATTCGTTACACAATGATAGATAATGAAGTCATGGCAGTATAGAGCCAAGAAGTCTAGAAGGAATGTTAAATTGAGGAGACAGATTCAGATCTTACCAACATCCCAGCTCATTCTCAGCATATCTTCTGATACCATGGACTTCGGGATGAATACTAGTTAAGCGTTAAGATGGTAGTTTAGCTTGTCCTCATTAAATCTTCCAACAAAGTGGGGAGGAGAATGGCTTCTCTGGACAATGGAAACTGAACTGGAGAGGACCAAGTGGAGTCAGTGTCCAGGCAGAGAGAAGCTTGCAGGAATCTATTCAAGACTGGAAGGAAGTACTTACCGACATGGAGGAGGAATATGTTAGTGGAGAAACTTGCTTTTCACAAATCTTCTTCGTCAAAGGAGAGAGGAGAATGACCATTCAAAACAAGAAGAGGCTTCACCTTGTTTTCAGATATCACTTTCAGTGAAGTGGGGTCTGAGAGCCAGGCATTCACGGTGATCCTTTCCAAGTGATCTTTCTGCCTTCTGGGAAAAGGGAGAACACAGAAGGCTGTGAACAGCCTCCTATCAGAGGGAAGCATATTCAAGGAAGAGAACTTTAAAATCCCAACTCTGAAAAGTCATTCTCTTATTCTGATTTACCAAATTTCTATGTTAAATTTCCATATGGATGAGGTGAGCAAAACACCAAATTGTTCTACATGTCTTGCTCTAGGGAATCTATCCAGCTAAACAGAAGACTCCATGGAAATAGTGGGGGGGAAAGTAACTTTAGAAAAAATTGCATGACAAAATCAACCTCAGCATAAGTATGTGGGATGCTCTTGGAAAACTAACACTCCTATGATAAAATAGGAACTGGTTGAGAGCAGGACAGTTAGTGATTGGGTCCTGAGTGGTCCAATGGATCCCAGGTAACTAGTTGCATCATGGTAGTAGACTGGCTCTAAGATCTCAGTTAAAAGACACTAGGTAAGGAAAGCCTCCCACACCGAGGGGGAGAGGAGCAAATCTTTCTGAAGCCTTCCCTCTTGGAGAGGCTGATACAATAGTGAGAGATAAATTGGAGGGAAGAGAGGAAGACATTGAAGATTGATTCTACCAGTTCCATCTCCAGTAAAAGCTTATTTCAGCAAGAGATAAGGGAAATTGAAAAAAGAGACACTACATAACAATCTGTATCCTCTTCCAAGAGGGTAAGCAAATAATGGGAAAGAGTTGGGGATAAGTGTCCTTCTGGCACTAAAATGTGAATTCTAGATTTATTTTTATTAGAGAAAGTGTCACATATTACAGGATTCCTCATCTATTTTTCACATTTGCTAGCCAATAATTTACTTGGACTACAGACAAAGTAGTTGATTCTATTATAGAACAATGTGAATGACACATGTTAAGTGGGAAATAAAAAGTAGGTTACAAACAGCATATGAAATATAACTCTATTTTTGTTTTTTAAAAGCACGTATGTTATAGAATAAGATGCTCAATATCATTAGTAATTAATTAATGCAAATTAAAACACAAATGAGAGGGGTGGGTGACTGGGTGACTCTGTCAGTTAAGCCTCTGACTTCTGATTTCAGCTCAGGACATGATCTCATGGTTCCTGAGTTTGAGCCCTACCTTGGGTTCTGCACTATCAGTGCAGAAATTGCTTGGGATTCTCTCTCTTTTCCTCTCTCTCTGCCCCTCCCATGCTCATGTTCTCTCAGTCTCTCTCAAAAATAAATAAACTTTAAAAAATCAATAAAGCACAAATGAGATGTCACTGTACATCTATTAGAATACCTAAAGGTTTACTGTTTTTTTTTTTTTTTTTTAATGCTACAAAACAAAGTTCTGGCAAGGACTAGAGCACCTAGAACTCTCACCCATTGCTGGTAGGAATGTAGCCAAAAATCAGTTTGGCAGTTTTACTTTATATAGGTGTTTTTTTAACTGTATAAAATTAAGGGCAGTTTTATACTTCACTTTGTAAAACTTATAAAGTATGAAGTTTTACTTTATGAAGTTAAACACATCATGTTATATGATTCCATTTATAAGGCATTCTGGAAAGGCAAAATTATAGGGGCAGAACATACATCAGTGGCTGGGTCGGGGGAGAGATTGACATTAAAGGGGCACAGATGATTTGTGTGGGTGCTGGGAAAGTACTATATCCTGATTTCTTGGTAGAGACTATACTAGTGGCCTGACTTTCATTTTTGAAACTTATATTTTGGGGCACCTGGGTGGCTCAGTCGATTAAGTGTCCAGCTTCGGCTCAGATCATGATCTCACAGTTTGTGGGTTCGAGCCCAGCGTCGGGCTCTGGGCTGACAGCTCAGAGCCTAAAGCCTGCTTCAGATTCTGTCTCCCTCTCTCTCTGCCCCTCCCCACTCATGCTCTGTTTCTGTCTCAATAATAAATAAACATAAAAAAATTAAAAAATAAATAAAACATATTTTTTCTTATTACAATGATTACATATTTTATAAATACAAAGAAGTAGAAAGAAAAAATTAAATCACCCTTTCTCTGTACATTCTGTAAGTTTTGATAAATACATGCAGTTGTGTAAATGCTACCCAAATCTAGCTTCATAAATGCCATTCTCCACTACATAGAACTAGAGATCTTTAGAAAAATCTATTCCAAAGTTCAGGCAGGGAAAATACCAATTGCACCAGAATGTTAGGATTTACTCTAAGAAAGAAACAATGATGGGCCTATATCAAAAGGACACAGGAGACAGACATAAAGGATTCCCCACTGACCAAATCTTGGACAATTTAGTGATCAAAATAAATACTGATACTAATGGATTAGCCCACTGAATAAAATAAAAATCCATGAGCCCATACTGACATACATCCTTTGTATTGGATCCTTAATTGGGGAAAAATAGAAATAAAATCTTACAGGACCACTAATAAAGTCTGAATATGAACTATAGATTAGATGATAGTATTAAATCTATGTTAAATGTTCTAATTTTGATCATGAGAAATATAATGAAGTATTTAGGAGAAAAGTTGGCATGAAGTCTCCAATTCATTCTTACATGCTTCAGAAAAAATATATATATTCAGTGTAGAAACATAGGATGATAAGGCAAAGAGGGCAATATGTAAAAATATTAGTGAAGCTGCATAAAGGGAGATCCATGGATTATTGCAACATTTGCAAGTTTAAAATTAGGTCAAACTAAGTTATACAAAATGATGTTAGGGTTGTGCTGGAGTTGATCTGTAGCGGTCATTTGCTCCCAGTGAGCAAGCAGAGATGCAACCTGAGGTTTTAGAACTGTTTCAGGGGAGTTGCCAGAGTGTTTATAGGAACTCTAGATGCTTCTTAAATCTGGTGGAATCTTTATTCAGCACCGGTAGTATCATACATAGTTGTACATCCCTAGGGAAACTTGACGGGGCCCATATTCAACTGGGAACATGCTGGGTTACTGCTTTGTTTATATATCCTTCCCCCAAATTTTCCATATACTTTGCTATTCAATAAAATTTTTTTAGGTGATCTATTGGCTTAGCATATATACTCTCTACAAGCCTAAATCCCCTATTGCACTGTAGTTTGCCTGGTCTTGAATCTGTAAGACAAAAGTGAGGCCAGAAGATGTGTGGGGCTATTAACCAGCTGAAAAAAGGCTGTAAGAGCATTAAAGCTGGAGTCTGTCTAAAACTGGCTGAGGGCATGAAGGGACATGTGGGAGCTTTATGGACTTTTCTTAACCCCTAAGTACCATCACCTGCTCCTCCAGACTCTTAAAGCTTTGTACTACCTCAAGCAATGAGGAAAGATCAGGAACTAAAAAAAATAAAAATAATTTTGCATTAAAACTTGACATTAGCACGGTGTAATAGAGATAAAGCAGAATTTGGTATCAAAATAACTGGGGATTCAAGTTTGTCAAACCACCCCATCTCTCTATGTCTCCTTTTTCTTTTTATTTATAAAAGGACACACCTTCATGCTTTTGGAGGTGAGAGATCTTATACAACAAAGAAAGCAAACAAAAAGTGATAACCATAAAGGAAAAAATTGATAAATTGGACTGCACTAAAATTAAGAATTTTTCATCAGAAGACACTATGCAGAAAGTGAAAAAGCAAGCCATAAGCCAGAAAAAATGTATATCTTTAATATAAGTGACAAAACACCCATATTTAAAATATATTAAGAACTCCTACCAATGAATTAAAAAAAAGGCAGGTAACCCAATAGAAAACAATGGGCAAGGGATTTCAATAGATACCTTAGAAGGAAAGATATCCATATGGTAATAAACACACGAAAAGGGGGGTCAATCCCATTGGTAATAATCAAAGAAATGCGTATTAAAGTGAGATAGTACTATATACCCAACAGAAAGTATGAAATTAAAAACCAAATAGCAATATTCTAATGAGTAGCCAGAACAAGAATAATCAGATGCTGTTGAATAATCAATTAGTATAATCAAATGAAAACAATTAGACATTATCTAATAAGTGCATTGTTTGTGACCCAACAATTCCACTACCAGATATATTTACCCTAACGTATGTGTATGTACACTCCAGGACACAAGTAGAAGAAAGTTCATAAATGCATTATTTGCATTAGCCAAAACCTGACAACAATCCAAGTATCCATCAATAGTAAAGGAAATAATAAGTTGTGGGATATTCTTTCAATGAAAATACTTCATTGCAATGAAAATGGATGAACTACACGTGGAAACAATGTCAATAAATTTCAGAAACATTATCTTGAGTGAAACAAGCCAAACTGGAAAGAATACACAGAGTACAATATATTTATATCAAGTTAAACAAACAAACATTACAGTGTTTAGGGATGCATAAGTGGGTGGCAAAATCATAAAGAAAAGCCAGGAAGTGATGGCCATAAAAGTGGCGGTTCCCTGTGGGATACAGGTTGGTGTGAGAATTGAGGAGGGCAGAAGGGATTTGGGAGCTCTGACAATGATTTGTGACCTGGAGGTGGTTTCACAATTGATTATCTTAATTCCTCCAGTTGTACAGGTTCTGTGTACTTAATTTTATATTCATTATATTTCATAATTAAGAGGTTGACTTATTTTAAAGGACTTAATTCTATCAGTCCTACCTACATGAAATATCTGTTAAAAGTCAAGTAAGAGAAGTAAAGGCATTTTAAAACTATGTTACCATATCTCTGTAGTATTGTTATTTTTAGTAATAACAATAGGTAATTATTTATAAAGAACTAAACAGCCATTCTTAACAATGGAAGTACTAGAGTAGCATATCTTCAATTGCAAAATCACATTTCTAAGGGCATAATGGCTACTAGCCGAAAGCTCTGTTAAAATAAATTCATCCTGTCTAGACCAACTCAGCATCAAAAGTGAAAACAGATGACTTAGCTATTTCCTTTTCTTTTAAAATATGTCTAGTAATGCTCACTGATATGACATGGGGGCTAAATATATGAAGATTTAGTCAGAAAGCTCAGGGTAAGAAGTGAGGACTAAGGAAGAAAGTATTAACTAAAGATCTAGAAGCATTACTAAAAATATTATCCTTCTTCTGGCTTCTTATGTACAGCTGATGTTTATTTTAGATAGTTACTATTTATTATTATTATTAACATCTATAAGAATAATAAGAAGAAATACTATATATGCTGAATTTCAGAGAATGTTTTATTTAATATCATTCACTTTGTGAACTTAGGATCTTTTCTTAAGATCTACATGTCTTCAATCTGTTACCTATTGTTATTAATAAATTATTAATACATTACTTTCATAATGCTGTTCTCTCTTCAGTGATTTAGTGACATATATAAACACAGGAGCTTTTATGAGAAAAATTATTGGTATATCTTGGAGTTTTATACTATAACCCTTGGAATAATCCTCAACTTCCCCCTTCTCTCCCTCCACAACTAATCAGCCACCTGGTCCTCCTGATTGTACTTTTGTCTTGTTTCTTAAAAATCTCTGGGTACTGTATTTTCTTCCTTCTCACTAGAAATGGGTTTAAGTCTCTCCTAGGGGCTATTAAAATGACCTCCCAACTGGCTCTTCTGCTTCCAATCCCTCTTTCCACAAATTCATTCTTCACATGAAACGTTTTCCGAAACACAAGATTCAGTCATGTCAGTCCCTCTCTCTGAAATCTTTTTTTTTTTAATTTTTTAACGTTTATTTATTTTTAAGAGAGAGAGACACAGAGTGTGAGTGGGGGACCGTCAGAGAGAGAGAGAGGGAGACACAGAATCAGAAGCAGGCTCCAGGCTCTGAGCTGTCAGCACGGAGCCTGACACGGGGCTCAAATCCACGAACTGTGAGATCATGACCTGAGCTGAAATTGGCTGCTTAACTGACTGAGTCACCCAGGCGCCCCTCTCTTTGAAATCTTGATGGCTTTTTCAAGCTTCTGGTTTCATCTCTTGCCACCAATCCCTCCCCCACACTCACAGGAACTCCAAAATATATTGCCCTGAACCTTGGGCATTGGCCCATCCCAGACTTCCTGTGCCTGGGTTAGCTGCCCATTTCTCTCCACTGGTACACAGTAGGCATTCAGTAAGGGTACACTGACCGTGAGGTTTTTAGACCTGTATGGAGATACACCTGCTCCCCTAGGCATTTAATTGCTTTCTGCTTTGGGCTCCCAAAGCAACTTGTTCCTTTTGTAATTATTGTTTTGTAACTCTTTATTCTCTAAAAACAATAGCCTATTTTATTGACCTTTGTAACAGACTAGTACCTAGCATATAGTCAGTGCTCAGTAACATGTAACTCTTTCTTCTTTTTTTCTGAATCTTTGTGGACCATAAAAACAACAGTAGCAAATGCATAAGGAAACTCCTTTGAGAGAGCAGGCAATGGCTGCTGCTACGGGAGAACTGATTCTCTCATTTCAGCCTTGATATTGTATGGATATTCAGTAAATAACAATGAGATGTTTCCTCTGAACCAGTTAGTGTGCCAGGTACTGGGACACAATGAATCCCAATCCTGTTTTCATGGCACTCTATACCTGGTGGAATAATGGAGCTATCATGATTCGGTCTGAGAACAGTAATTTCCCGTTTGCCTTCACTCATAGGAGATGCCTGGAATACCCCATTGAGAAAGGATCAGCTTTTCTTTTTTTATCTTAGCTTTTAAAATAGCTCCTTTCATCATAAATGCTCATAAAAGCATTTCTCGGCTTCTCTGTCACTTGACCTGAGGTTTTCAAAGTATCCCCTGAAGAATCTGATTTGAAAAAAGAAATCTTCAGTTGCGATGATGTGAAATTGATCCTCAGTCACATGCTCTCCTTACTCAGACAGCAATATTAACCACCATCCTATTAAGTGGCGCCAATTATGTTTGAGAGCCCATCATGTGTCCATGGTGGGAGCTAGCCCCGTTTGAATGAAATCCTTCAGATTTACAGGCCTTGCGGAGAGTAAATAATCACAGACCATCAAGAAAGCTTTACTCTTTGCAATCAGTTCTAAGGATGCACCGCACAAGATATGATGCGAAAGTATTCTTTTTGGTTAAGAAAATAATTTTCTTCCTTTCTAGTGTAATTCCTGTCATACCTTCTTAAGCCCTAACAAAAAGACTTTAAGGAAAATTCAACATACACATTAAATTATCATATTACAGACCAGGTTGAGATAAAAGTCAAACATTCTCGTTAATGATGTTCCTATGCACGTCATTCATAGATGATCAACTTTCCAAGATTTAGAGTTGATAAAATCCACATAACGTTATAAATATGTTGATATAATTTAGCCTACCTTCAAGGAAAAATGAGTTAACAGCCAACTTCAGATATTTCCTCCCATTGCCTGAAATTCTCTTCATTTTGTCACTTTTCCTAACCTTAAAAACCAATCCAAGTTTTATTTCAGTGAACAAGTTCTCCATTGAGAATACAGATGCTCCAAGGGGTCCAGTTATTTTCAGTTTAGTGTGATACAGCATCAGATCAGTTGTCTCCTGGAAAAATTTTAGTGAAAATTAGCATCGGATAGATTTTCTCCTAGAATCTAGTTGAAAATAGAGGCAGTCAGATCATTGCAGTATTAATGAATAATGAGCTAAAAGAAGTAGTAATGTAGAGGGAGGAATACTATAAAGAGTAGATTGGGATTGCTTGGTTGGCTCAGTCAGCTGAACATCTGACTCTTGATTTCGGCTCAGGTCATGATCCCAGGATGGTGGGATTGGGCCCCACATTGGTGCTGAGCATTGAGCCTGATGGAGATTCACTCTCTCTCTCCCTCTGCCCCTGTCCCCCCTCCCCTGAAAAAAATCATAAAAAACAAAGAGTAGATTGGATGGTTTCTAATGAGGGGATTTGGGAATCAAAGGAAAACATGAGAATATCCAATTCTCAGGGGAAAGGTGATTAGTGAAGCTGCTTTTAGTGGCAAGTAGCAGAAAACTTCAGATAAAATCTGTTTACACAGCAGTCAGGTAAACTACATAGAATTCAGCCACATTTCTCTGTAATCTCTTGCCTTTGTCTTTCTCTGCATGTTGGCTTCATCTCCAGCCTACTAGCAAGAAGTCCATAGCAAGTTGAGGTGCCAGCGCCCGACACAGCACAACAATGTCCAGAGCAAGATGGCACTCTCTGTTCCTGTGTGTCATGAGATTGCTAAGCCTCTCCCCAAAGCTCCCAGGTAAGCTTCCCCATTATGTTGTACTGGTTGAAATTATGTCATCAACAAGTGCCTATATTAGTCTCTGACCAGGGGAATAGGAATGCCACAATTGCTTTAGATCCATCAGAATTTAGCCCCTGAAACTAGAGGTGGGGCCAATATCTCTTTAAACACCTAGCTTCTAGAGGAGGATGGATACCTAAATAAAAGCAGGGTTCTATTAGGACAGAAAAAAAACAAGAAAATCGGTTATTGATCATGCAACCAGTGTCTGTTACAAGGAGTGAAGGATACATGATTCTATGAAGTGGAAGAGAGAATGGAAGACACAAGAGAGGAAGGCTCCAACTACACAATTCATAAGCTTCAAACTTTTTCGTAGAGCTCAACTCTGGTTTAAACGTATCTTTAATTAATATCCATTATCATTGTACACCAGTCACAGCAACACCTGTCAGCAGATACTTTCTATTTACCAAGGAACCGTTAATAGAAGCAGTCTATTAATGGAATTATTGGGTTTACTACCTAGGGCATTATGCTTCCTTTTCCCAGCCAAAGCTAGTATATGACAACTATTTTTTGTAATAATGATTTCACAGATAAAATACAACATGACTCCTGTAATTTAATGAAATTTACTTTGATACGTGCATTAATATCTAATGCTTTATGATTTAGTGCTGAGAGGGGATTGTATGTGTATATTGTTTAATTTACTATTTAATGCATAGTCATTAGTTGCATTTTCTAGTGTTCTGGTATCATGTCTGTTATTTACTCATCCATTTATTTATTCAAATAATATTTATTATCTACATATTTTATATCAGGCATTAGTCAAAACTCCAAGGATACAAGTTTGACGAAAACAAAAAGAGCTCTCATGAACAAATGGATTTTTTACTTAGTAGGCTTAGAAGATTTAATCTCTTAAGAGATACCCATATTTTAAAAATTACCCAAATGAAAACAGATCTTGTAAGAAGTAAGAAGCAAAAAAAAAAAGCCAAATTTTCATTAAAAGGAGAAATTGATGCATATTGTGTTTTAAGAATTATTTTCTTAAAATCCTCTTGTGGATGTGAGTTTGCATTTTGAAGGAAGCTATTGGGAAACAGAAGGCTCACTCCATCTCTGTTGCCTTATCTCCATAGAGGGTAAACAATGTGCCCAAACCTATGACATCATCTACCATTACACCTTTGCAAATAGTTGTCTCATTATCAAATGTGAATAGAAAAATGAAAGGGGGGGAGCTCACAGAATCTAGCAGCAAAGCATACATTTTAAAGAATCATATTTGTGCTTCATAAAATGTAGGAATTTTGACTGTCAAGATCATGGATACAGGAGCTGTTTTTTAATAATTAGATAATTTATGCAACTCCCTAGTGTTTCCTACAATATTTTATATACAACATTTGCTTGAATATTTTATACTGAGAAAAATTAAAAGAATTCAATCCTCACTGTCCATTTGTAAAACTTTCATATGAAGTCTGTTTCTTCTTATTTGGGAGAAAATTCAAAGTGAGACCCTAAGGGCTAAAACAAAAATACAATTTTGAAACTACTCTCAACTGAAAATGCATTGAAATGGCAATTTCTATTTATATGCAAAAATCTCAAAGTTACCTGACATGAAAGCAGGAAAAATTATGTAAACTTACAAGAAATATAAGTGCATCCTTCATATCTGATTCAGTTCAATCCAGTTTGATTAAATAAATATGGTGCCAAAGCCCGGATGAAGGTTAATGAGGGCATGACTAAATACACTGGCAGTGAGAACAGCCAGACAATTGAGCAATATTGCTGCACAGGATAAAATACAAGCTCCTTAGCATGACATGAAAGGCCCTTCACAGTCCTGCTTGTGATTGCCTTTCCTGCTCCATCTTTTCCCAAACTACCCATGTTCCAGCCGTTGAACACCATCTGGGACACCCCACATCCTCCACATCTCCTCATCTTCTCCCCCAACATTTTATTTTGAATATTTTCAACCTTAATGTTTCAGGAATGTTACAGTGAGCACCCGTATGTCCGCAACCTAAATTTTATCACTAATATTTTATTGTATTTATTTTATCATGTATCCACCCATCTTCCTATCCCTCGATCTATCAAAGGAAATTGTAGTCATCAGCAGTCTTCCCCCTAAACACCACAGCATGTATATTCATTAACAAGAGATCAGTACTTATTTACCACCTTTTATTGTCCAGTTGAGGTAAAATTTACATATAGTAGTAAAATCTACAGATCTCAAGTATACCATTCACTGAATTTTGACCAATGCCGTGTAATATAAATCCCTATTGAGACATAGCATTTTCCCATCATTCCAAGAATTTCCTTCACATTCTTTTCTAGTTGATTCTGGCTCAGCCTTCCAGAGGCAACCACTGCTCAATTTTTTTTTCCACCAGAGATCAGTTTTTCCTGTCATAGAACTTCATGTAAATAGAATTATACATCATATACTCTTCTCTTGCCCAGCGTACTGTTTTTGAGTGTAGCTGAGAGTACAGTAGTTCATTTCCTTTTCATTGCTGAATAGTATTCCTATGTATGGATATATCACAGTTTGGTTATCCATTTTCCTATTGTCAAAGACCTGGGCTGTTTTGAGTGTTTGGCTATTACAAGTAAAGCTGCTATGAACATTCTTGGTCAAGTCTTTCTTTAGACATATGCTTTAATTTCTCTTGGGTAAATATTGGTGGCCTTGCTGAGTCATAAGGTAGGTATACATTTAACTTTATAAGTAATAGCCAATTTTTTTTCACAGTAGTTGTACTTTGTTACACTTCTCCACTAACATAAGAGTTCTGGTTGCTCCACATAACTATCAACGTTCATTTAATTTTTTAACCATTTTTAATTTTAGCCATTCTGGTGGGTGTGTAGTGTCATCTCATATTGTTTAATTTGCATTTCTCTGTTGACTGATAATGTTGAGTTTTTTTCATACGCTTATTGGATGTGTCTAGATTTACTCTTGTGATATGTCCAAAGTGTTGCCTTTTTTTAAAGACTTTTTTAAAGTTTATTTTGAGAGAGATATGGTGCACAAACAGGGGAGGGGCAGAAAGAGAGGGAGAGAGAGAATCTCAAGCAGGCTCCAGTTGTCAGTGCAGAGCCCAATGTGGGGCTTAAACCCACAAACCATGAGATCATGACCTGGGCTGAAATCAAGAATTGGACGCTTAACCAACTGAGCCATCCAGGCGCCCCTTCTTGCCCTTTTAATTGAGTTGTAGGAGTTCATTATATACGTTGGTTACCAGTCCTTTGTCAGATGTGTTTTTTAAATGTTTTTTCTGCTATGCGGCTTACCTCATTTTCCTAATGATATCTGTTTTTAAAGGAAAATTTATTTATTTATTTGTTTGTTTATTTATTTTTATTGAGGGGTGTGGAGGGGCAGAGGAAGAGGGGAGACAGAATCCCAAGCAGGCACCATGCCCAGCATGGAGTTCAGTGAGGGGCTGGATCTCACAACCATGGGATCATGACCTGAGCCAAAATCAAGAGTTGGATGCTTAACTGGCTGAGCCACCCAGTGCCCCTCTAGTGGTATCTTTTGAGAATCAGAAGTTTTGCATTTAATGATGTCTGGTTTCACACAATTTTCTTTTATGGCTATTACTTTCCATAGCCTAAGAAGCTCTTGCCAAGTCACAAAGAGATATTCTTCTTTACCTTCCCTTGAAAGCTTTATGGTTTTAGCTTTTATGTTTAGATCCATACTCTAACTGGATTTATTTTTTTTTGTATGCAGTGTGAGGTAGAAGTTAAGATACATTTTTTTCCATATTGATGCATAGTTATTGCAGAGCCATTTGTTGAAAAGAATTCTTTTTCCCAAGGCACCTGGGTGGCTCAGTCAGTTAAGGGTGGGACTCTTGATTTTGGATCAGTTCATGATCTCATGGTTTCATGAGTTTGAGCCACATGGGCTCTGTGATGATGGGCTGATGGCACAAAGTCTGCTTGGGATTGTCCCTCTCTCTCTCTGCACCTCTCCCACTCTCACTCTGTCTCTCTCAAAATTAATAAAGAAATTAAAAAAAATTTACTTTCCCCATAGGGCTGCTTTGGTAGTCATCAAAATCAAATGATTTATTTTTGGGTTTTCAATTATGTTCTATTGATCTTGTTGATATTTATGCCAGTACCATAATTTATTGATTATTGCAACTTTATAGTATGTTTTTAAATCATGTAGTATAAATGCTCCTATTTTTTTTAAGTTTGCTTTGCACTCTAGACTCTTTGTGTTTCTATTTTATTTTACTTTAATGTTAATTTTTATTTTTGAGAGAGACAGAACATGAGCGGGGTAGGGGTAGAGAGAGGGGGAGACACAGAATCCGAAGCAGGCTCCAGCCTCTGAGCTGTCAGCACAGAGCCCACCACGGGGCTCCAACCCATGAACTGTGAGATCATGACCTGAGCTGAAGTCGGACACTTAACCAACTATGCCACCCAGGCACCCCTCCATTTAATTTTAGAATCTGCTTGTTGATTTCTATGACAAACAAACAAACAAACAAACATTTTTAAAAAAAAACTTTTGGGATTATAATTTGGATGGCATTGATCTACAGATCAATTTTGTATTATATCTTTTCAAAAAAATTTTGTTCTCTGTGATTTTTTGTATACTAGTCCCCCTGCTTGAAATATACTTTTTCTATCTTCACTAAAAGGCAGTTTCTTTTCATTTTTCAGGACTCAGTTCAAACACTTCTGTTAAGTCTTTTAAGTCAATCTTCTCTGCAGGTAGAAATAGTTGCTTATTCCTTATTTTGAGCTCGTATAGCAACTAATTATACATACTTCAGTAGAACTTGTCATATTGTATTATGATTGTTTTTGATTACATATCTTTCTTCCAAACTAGCCTGAAAGGTCATGAGCATGGACCAAAATTTTATTCAGTCTGTCATTCCCCTTTACCTAGTATAGTAACTGGCCCATAGCAAACTACCCTTAAATGTTTATCCATTCAACTCTTTATTATGTGTCTTACTATGTACCAGAGGTTACATCTTAGCTGAGAGACACACACAAAGAAACATGTATACAGGTAAATGAATAAAATCATTGCAGATAATTCTAAGTGATATAAAGACAATAAAACCAGGGGAAGACATAGAGGGGACTGGGAGCATGGTAAAACTACTTTATCTTAAATGGTCACAGAAGGTCTGTGAGGAAGTGACATTTGAGCTAAGACATAAATGATAAAAATGGAGCATCCATAAAGACTTCTGGGGAGAAGAGCCTTTTAGGCAGTAAGGACAAGAAATACAAAAGCCCTGAGGTGAAATCAAGCTTAGACCAAGGAAAGGACAATTATTGAGCAATTGTGTATCTAGCAGAGAAGGGTGCCTGGGAAAGCTTCACAGAGCTGAGGCTTGAGGAAATGAGTAGGTGTTATTCTGTCAGAGAAGTCAGAGGGAAAATATTCTAGGCAAGGGGAACTATATATGGCAAGGAGAAATATACAGTCCAAGGGGAGAGTGGTAGGAGATGATGTTACAGAGGTAGGCAGAAGCCAAATAATGTAAGTCTGTGGACCTTCAAAAATAGTTTGGATTTTATTGTGATTGCAAAAGGAAGTCATTAAAGTCAGAAGTCATTATGGCTTCACACATATGGTGTGTGAAGACCACTATGGGTCCTGAGTAACAAATAAACATGCGAGGGTGGGGCAAGAGTGGAAGCCCTGAGACCAGTTGGAAGACTGTTGCAGTGGACTGGATGGGAGATAAAGGAGATATGGACCAGAGTTCTCAGTGGAATGGATGAAAAGTTGTCACCTTCAGGCTATATTGAAGGTGTCACAGATAGGTCTTGAATATGAGACATGAGGAGCACAGGATAAGGATAAGTGCTACGTTTTCTGGCCTGGGTGTTTCATGGGACCATTTACTAAAACAAGGAGGAGAAGTACATTCAGACAAGGGGAATGGGAAGCAGAGAAAGGCCAGGAATCAGGAGTTCCATTGTGGGAATGTTAAGTTTAAGATGTCTGTTAGATATCCATGAAGAGATGTCAGGTACATGATTGTATGTATGAGTTGGGAACTCAGAGGGAAGGTCAAAACTGGATATACTTGGGAGTCATAAGTGTATGGTAGGTCTCCAAGACCATAGGCCTGGATGAGATCACTGCAGAGAAAAAAAAAAAAAAGAGGATGGGGAACAAAGGAGATTGGGAAAGAAGAGCTATTGTGAGAAGATAAAATCAGGAGGCTGTGATACCAGGTAAGCCTGGAGAAGGAAATATTTCAACAAGGAATAATTGAGAAATCAAATCAAGTGATGGGTGGAAAGCTGGCCTGTGAGAACCTTGCCAAATGAAATTATTTGGTGACATTCATAAAATCCGTTTTGGTAGAGTGATAGTCACAAAAGCCTGATCATAGTGGATTGAGGAGTGATCATAAGGTAGAAAGAAGGAGGTAGGTAACATGAGCAACTTCAAAATTTTGTCCTGAAGATGACTAAAGAAATCTGTAGTAGCTAGAGATAACTTGAAGTCAAGGAATTATTTTCATCATTTATTTTAACAGAGATGACATTAAGGCATGTTTGTCAGCAGATGGAAATAACCCAGGGGCTCCTGAGTGGCTGAGTTGGTGAAGCGTCTGACTTCACCTCGGGTCATGATCTCATGGTTCGTGGGGTTGAGCCCCATGTCAGGATCTGTGCTGACAGCTCAGAGCCTGGAGTCTGCTTTGAATTCTGGGTCTCCCTCTCTCTGTCCCTCCCGTGCTCGCACCCTGTCTCTCTCTCTCTCTCAAAAATAAATAAACATTAAAAAATGTTTCAAAAAAAAGGAAATAACACAGCCAGGAGGGAGAAAGTGAAAGAAAATAAGATAATTTGGAGCCAAGATCCTTGTTAAGTTATGAATGAATGAATGAATGAATGAGGTGATAGATGTGTTAATTAACTAGGTGGTGGGAATCTTTCATAATGTATATGTATATCAAATCACTACCATGCGCACTTTAAATATATTATAATATTATTTGTTATTTATATCACAATAAAACCAAAAATTATATTAAATCTGATAACTACTCTTTTTAGAAAAAACTTTTTATAAAGAAAACAGAAACTGAAGGATACTTAATTTACATAAGGAAAAAAATGAAGGGAGGAAACTCATCAGATATGTATCCCTTAAACAAAATAGAGTGATTTTTTTCTGCTATTTTCCAACTATTTTGTCTCAGGCATAATTGTAAAAATCACCATAATATTGCTGATATTTAAATATATACAATCTCTAATTAGTATATCTATCATTGCCGTCTGAATTTGCTGTCAGTATTTCCCTGTTGGCATTGACTGAAACGCTATGAATTGGTGGCATTCACTAAAATGCTAATGGCGCCGATTGAAAAAGTCAATCTTCATACATGACCCTGGAGACCAAGAGCCAGAGTATTTGAAAAACTTATATTAATATAACTCACTTTTATTTTATTATTTGAAACAGTTTATTAACATACTAAACATGAAAAAATGGCTACTTTCTATTTGATATATGAACATGTAAGCCAAAAAATATTCTTGTTAAAATGAGGAAATGAAATGAGAGCCCAAAATGAGGGCTTGGCCTTAGACAGAAGGGACATTTATTTCATCTTAAGAGGAAGGGAGGCAGAATACATAGGTACTAAGATAGGTACGATGATAATTTTGGTGGTAGAAAAACAAAAAAAAAATAAATGAAGAGATGAAAAACTGGTAAGAGTCTCCTTAGGACTTGAGGACTGATTGGATGTTAGGAATGGAAGAGGACTGAAAAGCACTGGAAGATTTCCAGAATTATAGATAAATGGGGGCTGGGGGCAGGTGCTGACGATGGCATCAATCTCTTTGTTCATTTATTCACTTATTGACTCTCTCATTCAACAACAGGCAACATGAACAAGATGGACACCGAAGGAACTTCCAGTTGCATTTACATACTAGTTCTTGAGGACTCCATTTTCAATGAGACATTACCAGTAAAAGTATAACTAGATGTTGTTCTGTGGTCATGAATAGAACAAAGGCTATTTGTTCACATCCTGAGATGTGTTCTTTAGTTAAAGTAGCTTGAAATACTGTTTTTTTATTAAAATAATTAATTTTTATTGTGACTTCATTGTAACCTTTGGAGATAGTTGGTCCCACATCTTTGTCCTTATGCAGTTATAGGATGGGCCTATTATTATTTTGACAGGGTTTTTTTTTACCCTATTCCCTGGACTTTACACATATTTTGATTATTCTCTCTTTAGCTATGCTGATGTAATCATTCAAGTTATTGCAATATTCTAAATTGAGATACAATAGAGCTTTATGATTAAGAGTATGGACTCTGGAGCCAAATTGCCCAGATCTGAAGAATGGCTTCAACACATACAAATTGAATGACCTTGAGAACATTATTTAGCCTGTTATGCCTCAGTTTCCTTATGTGTAAAATGGGAATAATACATAGAGCTGAAACACATACAAATGAGTGCATGTGCCAGTGGCAAAATCAGAATAAGCTCTATGTATTATACCAATATCAACTTTTTGATTTTGGTTGTACTATAGAGGTGTAAGATGTGAACACTGAGGGAGGCTGGAGGAAGTGTGGATGGGACTTCTCTACACATTTCTTTTTCAATTCCATTAGTTTATAATGATTTCAAAATAAACATTAGAAAACTGTAAATAGTAATTGTACCTGCTTCATAGGGTTTTAGGAGGATTAAATGATTTGAAATGATTATGTAAGGTGCTTAGAATAGTGCCTGGTAGACATAAGCCATCATCATTCCAAAGTGATTTTCATTATATCTGCTCTGATTCATTTTTATAGTTTAACTCCCTGAGGGCAACCATGCTTCTCTTATTTAATAGCGTCTGGGAGAACTAGGCATAAGATGATTATTACATATGTAATGTATGTAATATATTTAATATATACATAATAAACATGCATATTATGTAATATATATGTAATCTGTTTCAGGATCTAGTCCAAGATAGCAAATGCTATTTAGTTGTCATGTCTTCTTGGTCTCCTCCTATCTGCAACAATGCTTTTAGTCTGTCCTTGTTTTTCATGATCTTGATCATTTTGAAGCGTGCCCATCAGGTATTCTGTAGAATGTCCCTCAGTTGAGGTCTGTCTGATGTTTTCTTATGATTAGATTAGGATTATAGATTTGGGGAAGAATTCCACGGGGTGAAGTGCCTTTGTCACTGCATCGTGTCAGAGTGTGCATGATACACCCACCTGACTTATCGCTGATGATAGTAACCTTGATCCCTCTGTTAAGGTGGTGTCACCCAGTTTTCTCTGCTATATGATTACTATTTTTTTCTTTCCATATTCCTTTTTCCTTTACATGCCTTGAAAGCAAGCCACTAAGTCCAGCTCATACCCAAAGGTCAGGGAATAAGAAGGATATCTCCCTTATCCCCAAGTTTATTTACTTATTCAATCATGTATTTTTATCAGTATGGACTTAAAGATGTTTATGTTATTCTTTGAATTACAAACCAATGCTATTGTTATTTATTTTGTTGCACAAATTTTTCCAACCCTGGTCATTGGGAGTTCTTTTGGGCTAACTCATGTGTCTTTCTGACATACTCCCAACCTTTTTTGTTTTTAACCATATTTTGAAAGCATAATAAATGATAATGCACACTAAAATGTGTTATATACAAATTACATACATCAGCATGTATGTAACCTTAATTTGTGTTGGCAGTGAGAACTTTACTTGTGAACCTTAATTTAGAACCTTAGTTTGTGTTGGCAGTTACCTTTATTATGGCATTCTGCAATAAATGCTTCCTGAGGGGCACCTGGGTGGCATAGCTGGTTAAGTGACTGAGTCTGGATTTCAGCTCAGGTCGTGACCTCACGTTTCTGTGACATCAAGTCCCACATCCAGCTGTGCCCTGACAGCCTGTTTGGGATTCTCTCTCTCTCTTTCTCTCTCTCTCTCTCTCTGCCCCTTCCGGGCTCACACTCTGTCTCTCCCTCTCAAAATAAGAACAAATGCTTCCTGATATCATTGTTTTCAGTTAAACTTTTGTTTCAGGAAATGGAGTTCCTTGACATTTTTCATGTATTATTCCACTACAAAAAAAAACTGGTAGAACACTGAGTGATCCTTATGCTTTTTCACTGTCTGCTTCTCTTTCTCCTAAGAAGTGAGAAATCTATTAAAAGAGTCCTTTAATGATTTTGTTTTCCTATTAAAAATAATAGTACAGTAAATAGATCTGCTTAGATAGAGTGAGGAGGGACCTCATGTTGCTTTAGAAATTCTAGAATAGCATGGCCAAGTGATCTCATAACGCCTTGCTAAATGTTTGTCTGAGAGGTTCTTTCAGAGGTTTTTCTGAGCCATCAAGCATTCATGAACATGACTATCCTGGCAGGAAGGCAATTATCTGGAGAGAAATGCAAGTACGATGAAGATCTTTGTGTCATCTACAAGTTAGTTCAGAAAGAAGCCAGGAAGCTGAGCTGGAAGGGGAACAAATGAGTTTATTTAGACTCTTACAGAATTAAGTGGATTTGTAATTTTAATATACTTAAAAAAAACTAACAGTATAAAGTACCTACTTGGTACTAGCCATTAGAACAGACCCTTTTACCTTTCTTATAACCTTAGAGGTTAAACCTTTACACAAGGTCATTTGTGTAAGGATTTTTGCTGCAAGTGACAGAAAATCCAAAGCCAAAGTGGCATATATAGAAGTGTAAATGTGAGCTGATATGTTTCTAGTTATGCATGGCTTTGATCTTATGGCCTAAATGGCAGTATATGTATTCTAACAGGAAAAAGTTAGAAAATGCCAAAGAGAGCACACATGCTGCCAGATCCACAGAAGCTTCCCCATGACGTTTCTTTTACCGATTGGTCAGAACTTAGGCATGTAGCCATATTTAGCTGCAGATTACTCTGGAAACGTAGTAGTCCTTTTTCTAAGTGGGTTTGTGTCAAGCCAGGTTTTCCAAGTCTTCAAAAGGGGAAAACAGATATTAGGGACAGTTAGAAGTCGTAAGTGTCAAAGATGGGATTTGAACTCAGATATGTCTTACCTTCATGTTCTTTCTAAACCAGATGGGTTCTTTGGAGAAAGATCTAGAAAATATGTTGAATTGGCCCCACTTTTAGCACTATCAAGTTAACTGAAAGAAAGGAACATGTCTGTGACAGAGGATACAGAGAAGCTAAAAACCTGTGCACTAGATTTTAAAGCACCCTTTACCTGGTCCAAGGGCAATCTTGATGCATCTTCAAGTCTTCCTGGAAGGGAGGAACAACACTGAGAGAACCATAATTCTGGACTAGACCTGTTCTGTTTGATACAATAGTCGGTAGCTATATATATGACTAGAGATGAGGTGTACTCTAAATTTAAAATACATGCTGTGTTTCAAAGACTTAGTTCAAACAAAAAGTGAAGTTAGCTCAATAATTTATATATTGATTACATGTTCAGAGTATAACATTTTTGATACATTGGGTTAAATAAAATATGTTCTTAATATCAAGTTGCTTTTTACTTTTTTAAATGTAACTATTAAATTTTAAATGACATACGTGATTCACATTTGTGGATTACATTATATATCTATTGGAAACCAATTTGTCTAGGAGACAAAGAATTGTCCTACAAAAGTCCTATCATTGAAACAGTTTTTCAAAATGCTCCAGAGGATGTGTGAGAATTTATTTCTGAGTATTCTGAAAAAAAGGATGGGGCAAATCTAGCTCAAATAAATGACTCCATATTCTTTCTGGGGTCTTTCTCTGAGCTTCAATGAAATGTGAATGATATTGACTATCCTCTGGGTAACTCGTATGGATTCACTCCAACACTTGGATTGTACTGAGCTTTTCCAGCCTATATTTCTGAGGCATACGCCATCATTGTTATTAGATGAGGTGATTTATTGAGATTACTTTTTGAAAGCACCTCTGTTTGATTTATTCACATGCACGAGGGGAAATACTTCTTTAGACATAGTAATAACGTCTGGTCAACACAGACTACTTGAAGAAGCTTGTGATTTCTTAAAGATTATTGAAATTGAGTTCTCAGGCACATTTGCAAGTTATGCAGTAACTTAGTAAGTCTTTGGCTGGCTCAGAAAATTTGATTTCATTAAAGCAAATAGGTGCTCTCTTGTTATCCTTTTATCTATCTTTAGCTTCAAGTTTCCTTTAGCAGTGATTGATCTAGACTTCCCAGTTGAAAGTTTAGTGCTTTATATGTAGAAAAAGGAGTTCTACATTTTTTGGTCCCTTAATATTTTATCATATATTGTCAGCAGTGAGTATATCTGTTTCTTGTTCCTCTACTCTGAAAATGTTTTCTATACATATACACATTCTTACTCTAAATTTTGTATATGTAGGTAGACAAATAGAACCAATTTTTATGTTCTTAGCATTTTCATCCAGTTCATCTCATTCCAGATTTCAAATACTCTATTTGTCCAGTCTACCAGTATAATTATCTTTTATTAACTTCCCATTATTCAGTACCTGAATTGTCCATTTGAACTATCTGCAAATTACACTGATATCAAATTATAATAATGCATAATCTATAGCTTTTAAAATAAATCTTTGAAAAAAGGATTTTAAAAGGCTTTCTTGATTAACAAATACTGTCCTCGATGGCAACAAATTTAAAAGTATGTTAATGTTAAAAGTGAGTAAAAGGAAATAGTGGCAATGAAGAGAGGCACTTGTAGCCTACTCAAAGTGGGTTAGTTAAAAATAAAGAGTGCCACAGTGGTTGTCTTATAGGTAATTTAAAATATTTAATTTTTGTAGACCACTATTGTTTCATTGTCTTCTCTTCTCTTCTGAGAACAGCACCATTTATTTTGGGAAACTTGTCTGTTTTGTACTCCAACCTGCTGCTGATGTGAACATCCAACTGTAGTAGCCAAAGCAATGGCCATAAAAATGACCACATGATGCCAGTGAGAGTTTTTCCCTAGGACTTTTCTAACTGGAATTAAAAGAAAAGAGTCTGTTCTTCTGGGAAGAATACAAAGGTAAAGGGGGTGTGCCTCACCATGTGTTGTGATAGGTTTAAAAGCATACTACTGGCATGCAAAGAGGAGCAGATGCCTGGAGTAGACAGAGTTCTCAGGGTGCTTGTGTATCTGGTTTCATTAATATCGAAGGCACAGATGCATTCCACCCTTAATGACTATTCAGTTATGTGAACCTATAAATTCCCCTTTGGCTAGATAAGTTTGAGTTGTGTTTGTCATTTGAAGACCAAAAAAGCCCTGGCTAATACATTATCCTTTTGGTAACCAGCCTACAAGATGACCCCCAATGATCCTAAACACTAGGAGTCACACCCTTGTGTAGTATCCTCATAGACTGAATAGAAATATGATTGATAAAGTCAGTCATGATGGGGTGCAGCTACTATAGCACAGAAAGTATTGAAGCTTCTATATTGGTCTTTTTGATGCCTTGCAAAGAAGGAAGGCAGCTGTCATGTTGTAAGATCACTTAAATAGTTTCAAGAAGAGGACTATATGGAGAAGAACTAAGGCCACTTGCCAACAGCCAGTGCCAACTTATCAGCATGTGAGCAAGCCACCTTCAAAGCACTTCCTGCAGCCCCAAAAGAGTCTTCAGATGACTGCAACCTCATGAGAGACCTGATTTAAAACTATCTACCAAGGGGCACCTGGGTGGCTCAGTAGGTTGAATGTCAGACTCCTGATTTCACCTCAGGTCATGATCCCAGAGTCATGGGATCAAGCCCCATGTCAAACTCTGTGCCGAGTGTGGAACCTGCTTGGGGTTCTCTCTCTCTGCCTCTCTCTTTGTCTCTCTCTGTCTCCCTCTCTCCCCCTAGCCCTCCCCTGCTCATATTCTCTGTCTCTTTCTCAAAATAAATAAATAAACATTAAAAAATAAACTCACCTACCAAGACACCCAAATCCCAGAACCACAGAAACTGTAAGAGACTCTTGTTGTTTTGAGCCACTTGTTTTGGGGTAATTTGTTGCCCTAGGCAAATATGTTATCTATACAGCAAGAGATAATTCATACAGCATTGTGGGGATATTATAAAGAAGAGTGAGAAGCCTAGTACAATGATATGGTTCTTTCCCAGAGAGATGGTCAATGACACAGTTGGCAGCCATAGATACTCAGAACTCATCTTTATATGTTTTACACACTTCCCTGTGGTATATACAATGGTATGAACCATCATAGAAGCTAATATCTCAATATAGAAGAAAAATAGCAAATCAACTTATTTGAATTCCACTTCACGATCTGTTAGTTTAAATAAGATTCTATATTGACACTTACTTAAACATATTAAATCTCAGTCGCTGTTACTCATAGAAAAATAAATATTAACTTGTTGTAGATATTTAAACACATTTTCCCACTGGTTAATACAATAAAGGTAAGACTTTCTTTCAGACAAATGAATAATTGAGGACTTCTACTATCATCTAAAGAAGACTTCTAATCCTTGGATTTTTCTCATTGACTTCTCTATCAGAATATTGGATTTTTAGCTTCATGTAGAATAATATACAAATACAATACAATTTTTTGGTTTTTGATGTGGTGTTTTTAAGCATGGTAAATAGCATTACACCTTTACTCTTTTTTCCTACTTTTATTCTGTAAGTTTTCTAGTTTTGACAATTATTACATACTTTAAAAGAATAGACTCTAGTTCCACTTCCTGTTCAGATGATAACTAAGCAAATGGTTGCAGGTGGTTGTTTCATTGGTCTCAATGTGAGGCAGAGGTTGTGAACCAACAGATCTGTTAGTTCGTGGCGCCAGGATTAACTTTGGTATGACTCTATATACCTTCTCTGCATTTATTTCCCTCAGTTTTCAGATAAGTGCCTCACACATGTACAATCCTAAAATTCTATAAAATAGGGAACGTCACCAAATATTGAGACTTCAATTACCCAACTTGTATATTGGCAAGTCAAAAAGAAATCATCAACATTTGTGTGTGTAAGGTCTTTAGTCACATTTGTGTTCTTGATACTGGAGTTGCATTTTTTAAGATTTTTTTTTTATTTTTAAGTAATCTCTACACCAAGTGGATGGGGCTCAAACTCATGACCCCAAGATCAAGAGTTGCATGCTCCTCTGACCGAGACAGCCCAGAGCCTCTGGAGTTGCATTTTGTATAATTAGTTATACAAAAAGATTAGAAAGATTTTGAAAAGGAAACATTATAAATAGGGTAAAATTAATGTTTTAAAATGCTGTCACGAAACAGTACATGGAAGCCAAAAGTACATAGAATGAGTCATAATTATAAAAATGATAGTACTTTATATTTGAAAAACCCAATATTTTCAAGAAATTATGGTTTAAATTATAACTGAATTACACATTAAATAATATGTGTGAATAATACGATGGGGTAATGTTTTTTCTTTATGTTCTCCCTAATTCCTTGATTGTACAATGCAAAGATTCTGGAGCATTTGATTTTCACAATAGTATAGTTTCATATCTTTAATACAGTTTAAATATTTCTATAACAGACACTTTATGTAACAGTCAGCCAACATATTATTTATGAAGCTGCTGACAAATCCTTCTCTAAACCAGTAATGAAAGATTAAGTTGTTACCAGTAGAGTTTTACTTACTGTTCAGTGTTTGATGTAGACAGGAAGTAACGTTTATCTAGTTACAATGATCCTGGTGCATGTGTGCTGTATTTCAGTGGATTCACACATCACACCTATGAAAGAGCTACCATAATCCCCATTTTCTGTCTTTTTTTTTTTTTTTTAGTGTTTATTCATTTTTGAGAGAGAAAGACAAGGTGTGAGGGAGGGAGGGGCAGAGAGAGAGAGGGAGACACAGAATCCGAAGCAGGCTCCAGGCTCTGAGCTATAAGCACAGACCCCGATTCGGTATTTGACCTCAGGAACCATGAGACCCTGACCTGTGCAGAAGTTGACACTTAGCCGATGGAGCCACCCTGGTTCCCCTATCCCCGTTTTCAAAACAAAGAAAGAAAAGCAAAAGAAGGTAATTGGCACATTTTGACATGGCAATAAAGAGGAGGAACTTGTATTTGAACATGTACCTCTAAAAATAGTTTTCAAACATTTTGTTAAGCTATGGAATCTTTTCTTAAGGCAACAGCTTCTGTGCATGTGAAAAATATCAAACAGATAAACTGGATGCTCTGTTTGAGCAGCTGGTTTTGCTGCTTCACTTTTCTCCCTGCCTCTCACCCTCCACTGCCCTGTAACATCCCCAGTTTGAAAACTATTAGGTTATGCCATTATGCCTTCTTATTTGACTTTTTCTAAAATTAAGTGTTCAGTGTCCCAAAACATTCTCTCCTAACAATAATATTTGACAAACAGAGCAATACACTTATGCAAGGTGATATTTGTCAAGCTTTAGATATGATTATGCAGGATAGATATGATGACGGTGATGACGATAATGGTGATGATAGAGTTTACTTTATATAAAAACCGTGCATTTGTCTAGTTTCAGACTTAAATACTAACATGTGTGCAGATCTTTTAAGGCACGTAGCCAGTTACATTCCTCTCTCTTCAGAAAAGCATCAGAGTAATTCTTGGTGAGAGGTTCCCTAAGGTGCATGAACCATGTGTTTTTGCCATGTACCCTGCTAATTCAACAGGGATTGACATGACCTAAAGACTAATGGCCTATGATGAAGTGTGGCACAAAAGGAGTGCCCTTTCTTCTCTCTTACAGAGTTTGAGTCTGAAACATCCTAGGAGCGTCAGCACTGGGTAAATGCAGAAGTGGAAAGAAGGAAGACAGGAAACAGAAGCCATGAGTAAGCAAAGCCATGAGGGAGAGAGAAAGTGAGTGGAGTGTAGTCAGTGGCAATAGATGGAAAATAAGCAGGTAGACAGAAACAGAGACAGAAGAGCTGAATCATGTGCTTGGCAAGAAGCCAAGGATTCCTGTGAGGTCACCAAAGGGTAGCTTGTACTATTAGAACAAAGAGCTAGTACTCAGTTGCTGCTAAGTGGCCGTGACAAAACTCTAGTTTTCCACAAGTCTGCCAGAGAGACTCTTACCTATCTTTTCTACTTCTCCCTATCATATCCTTTTTAATAAACCTGTATTAATTGAGCCAAGTGATCGTTTCCCTGTTCTTTGCATCCCCCCAAAATCTAATTAACATAACAGTGAAAGCCTACACAGCTCCTAAAACAGAAGAGGAGCTCCATAGATTGAAGCTGTTATTATTTTGAAAGAAATCATTCAAGCAAAGGCAAAAACTGCACCCTAACACTCAAGTCTGGGAGTCATGGTTGGTTTGGATTTGTAGTTTAGTAGCTTTTTTTCCCTCTTGCTTTAAAGGTGTTTTGTTGTTGTTGTTTTTAATTCTAGGAGAGGGCCCAAATTGGATAACTTAGGTGTGGAAGTAAAATATGTGTTCTAACAGTTTGGGAGAAATGGATGAATCTCTTGGGATACGAAGTTTCACAAAATATTTCAAATTACTTTTCAAATATTATCAGCTTGGCAGAAACAAAATGGTTTTCTAAAAGAATTTCTCTTTTCAACATTCAAATGGTCTCAAGAGACATGTAATGTACATATTTCTAACTTGTTTTACTTAACTCAGTATTGTTTAATAAGAATTGATTGATGTTTAAAAATTCAGTAAGTTTTTTAATGAAGAGGTGTTTTTGGATGATGAAATTGCCTTCTCAAAAAAGGGTTGAATTAGATGTTTTCTTAAAGGGGTCTCAGAGCTTGGACTCAAACCTTACCAAATATTTTTCCTTCCTTTGCATAACAGAAAAAAGTAATATCTGAAAAATCTTTCTTCCAGTTATGAACAAAATGGCAGTAAGTGGAATTCCAAAATATTAATAGGCAATAGGAAAGAAACCAAACAATTTCTTAATATAGGTGTTAAAAGGAAAGGAAAAAAGGGAGAAGGGAAAAAAAGACAGAGAGAGAGAAAGAGGAAGAGAAGGAAAAAGTGCCTACTGAGATGATAAAGGATTATAGGTTTGTGAACTAAATGACTTGTAATCACCAACCCACATTTTGCTATGGAATGCAGCAAGCCTCAGAACTACCAGGAGAGCTCAGCTGGTGTAAAATTATACTTGAACTCTGTTCCCTTGGTACCTTATTTTTCTCCCATTATAATAGTCATTGGACTTCATTGAAATCACGTCATAATTGACTGTCTTTCCTCTGCAGTATAAATTGTGTAAGGGTAGAGTCCATTTCTGTTTGTTCCCCATTACTCCCAGAACCCAGCATAATTAATACAAGTGCTCAAACTATTCGTTGAATAAAACATTATTATGTCTAATGGCTAAAAGCAGAAGCTCTGGAATCAAGTTCAGTGTCATTTTCGACACCTAAAGAATGGATACAGTACCAGTGCCTGCCTCATGGACTTGTCACGAGAATTATGTGAGGAAATGCGCTCACGGCTCCGAATATGGTGCGTGGCATATTGTTAGTGCTCAAAAAATGTTTGCTGTAAAAATAATTGCTAGTGTTTCCCGTGGCAATGAATCTAAGCATTTTTCTTTGAAAAAAAAAGTTTCTATAAAAGCCAAGTAAAGATAGATTTTTTAAAACACACATTGTGAATTAGTCACGCACATTTTGTCAGCACAGCCTAACGCATTACTGGTGGTGCTCTCTTCAAATTTATTTTTTCTCCAATTGGCTGGTTGGCCATTCTCACCATTAGTGAGTCATTTGATCTTACTCATTTCTGGCTAAATTCAGATGGATGAAGCATTGTAATTCTAGATTCTTCCAGCCTAATAAGTATGTCAATTGTCTAAAAGGGTGACCATGATTTAATGGTTATGTAATCAAGAATTCCTAGAGTAAGATTTTTCTTTTTCCAACACTGGCATGACTCTGACCCTGAACAGAGTGTACTTGGGTCACTCTGGAGATGTGGCCACTGCCCAAATGTCCCTTGCACAGATGACACAGGGATTGAAAGGTCATCAATGACTGGCCTGTAAGTCCAGGAGTGACATTAGCCTTTAACTAAACCCAATTACATGCCTGGAAGACAATAATAAGATCTAGAATCTATTGAACACCCACCAAGTATGAGATGTGTTATAAATATTATTTGTAATTGTTTCAACAGACCTATGAAAGCTTATATTTCCCATTTTACAGATAAGGAAAGTCAGACTTAATTAGGTTAAATTGGTTGCTCAAAAGTTCATAGATTTTAAACCACTGGATTGTACCATCATCACAATTTTTATGTAAATCTAAAACTGTTATAAGATATAAGATCTATTTTAAAAGTAAAACAGAAACCTTTCCTTTGTAAATGGAAACCCTCAGAAGAAAAAGCTCATTAAAAATATAAATTTCTAGGGGCACCTGGGTGGCTCAGTCGGTTGGGCTTCTGGCTCTTGATTTCAGATTGGATCATTATCTCACAGTGCCTGGGATCAGACCTCCCATGGGGCTCTGTACTGACAGTGTAGAGTTTGCTTGGGATTCCCTCTCAAGAGAGAATAAGGAAACATTTAAAATATTTGTAAATTTCTAAAGCATGGAATACGAAAAAAAAATCACTGGACCTGAGATCAAACCCACTTCTGCCTTAGGACGCCTGGGGTGGCTCAGTCAGTTAAGTGTACAACTTTGGCCCACTGTTTTGCAAGCTCTACATTGGGTTCTTTGCTGATCCCTCTTCAGATCCTCTGACCCTCTCTCTCTCTGCCCCTCCCCCATTCAGGGTCTCTCTCTCTCTCTCTCTCTCTCTCTCTCTCAAAATAAATAAACCTTAAAAAAAATTTTTTTAAAAACCCAGTTATGCCTTGAACTCAATGCAAAGAGCCTATGCTTTGCTGCCCTCCTAGTAGCTGCATAGGGGATTTATAAGATAGAAACCATTATGTGGATGCTGTCTTTTGTTTCACAGCTGGGTTGTATACTTTGTGGAAACAGGAGTATTGCCTGTCTTATTCATTTTTCTATCTTTTCCATTCAATCCAATGCCTGGCATAAAATAATGCACAATAAATGTGTATTAAATGAGTGGATACATGCCCCCTTCTCTCAGATGGCCTCTGGGAAATGCAGTGAATAGATATCACTAATTAGTCAAACATATATCATCGGGTACTATTTTCATTAAAGCCTTCAGTCAGCAAGCAGTACAGGGAATTACTGCATTAGGGGCAGGACTAGCCTTCTGATGGGAGCGTGATCTGAGGGGTGCTGGGACGCACCCCCAATCTCCCTACCATAGCTCTTGCACACACATACACTTTAAAATGCTCTCCATTTGCTAGTCATACTGTCTAACTTGCACCACTTTAAAAATTGCTCTGTTAAGTAAATAAATGCTCATTTAAGGAAGGTGATAAGGAGAGAGTATCTTACTACATAGTTACCCTTAGTGGGGGAAGAACTCTAATAAAGGGGATTGTGACAGCTAAAAAGAGCCTGCTGGAGTCTCTGAAAGGAAGGCCAAAGAGCATGATTCTAGATGGTGGGGTGATGATTGTGCATCAGCGGATGACATGAGGACTGGACCACAGTGACTGAGTTCTTCACTCAGCGGCTTTATAGGCAAGACAGTTGAGCCCACTTCTGGCAAATTGCAAAGCCAGGCCTTGGTCTACCCCACTATGGAACAGACGCAGGCAAACTATTAGCATGGTTCTGGCTCTTAGGTTCAGAATTCTGTGAGATGAGGAACCACATCTGACCTGCTCACTCTTGCACACTGAGCAGCTAACTCAGTCACACCAGCACAAAGTAAGGGCTTAGTAAATATCTGTAGCTTGAATAAGTAAGGCATGTTTTGTTATAAGGATTTCATTTCCTAATCACTCTGGGAAAAAAAATGGATATAAGTAAAGAAACCCCCAAATTGGCAGCTTATTGCAAAGCCTTTACAAGACAAATTTTTATTCCTAATTCCCTTTGCATTTTTTCCTATTTTTATAAGTCATGCATGGTTTTATTATTTCACAAGTAAGAAATGTATTGCTAAAATTGAAAAATAATTTAAACCTTTTAATTTCACCACCTACTATTTTTCACCATTAATAGTTCACTGAATAGCCTTCACACACATGCAAATATTTATTTCTTATAACAGAAACAGGATCATACAATTTTATAATCCACTATTTTAATTTAATGATATATTGGGAATACATTGTAAGAAATATACTTCTATATCACTTCTGTTAGCTATGTGACATTCTTAAGGGACCATACTATATTCTATACTAACAATGTCCTAGAGTCCATTTTTTGCTTGTACAACTATGCTAAATATCTATCTTGTTTTTAAACATTGAACAAGGTTTTACTGAAGGCTAAGGTTAACCAGAGAGAACAATAATATAGAAAGCAGTTTGAAACTGTATACTAGAGCTGGTAACTCTCAGAATCCACAGGCCCAAAGCCCTTTTCAGGGTTCCCCCAAGGGCCTGGAGGCCATCTCTTCTCTTATTCATAGTCTGCTGCCCCACTGTAGTTTCCTCACCCCCATCCATCTTTTGATTTATCTTTAGAATACACCTCTGCAGCTTATTTTTTTGGAGGGCCTCGTTATCCATTGTCCACCTCCATTGCCATTCTCCCTTTATCTTCATTCCTAGTCAGAAAATGTAACCCTAGCAGGACAGAACATTTTTCATCAATTCAAGGAGAAAATTTGCATGTCAGGGTGACCTACTCAGTTAACAACCAGCTTATTGGCTCTGCCCAGCTTTTGAGGCTTATACTCTTAGGTGATGAAAGGGAGTTTCCTGGTACCTCTTAAATCACTTTTTGATGTCCTTAGCCACCCCCATATCGCCTCAGCAATATCCTGAATGCATCTTGCATAGGCACAGGCCATGCCACAGTAACCCTGTGCCACCCCTGTTCTGCATGCCTGAGTCACAGCCACAAAACTTTCTCTCTGTAACTCCCACATTACCTGCGGATGGGCCCCACGCCAATGTGCTGATATTTTTCTAACTTTAGGAATGCCACAGGCCATGTCTCCATGGAACACAGAGAAACAATTATTCAATTCAACAAATATCTATTGAACGCCAGATACTAAGCAAGACTGAATTGGGGACAGGGACAGGGAGTAAAGATACTGAGAGGGTAAGAGACATCAAAGCACAGAAAACACATTGGCAAGTAGGTTTGAGAAAGGCAACACAACACAGAACCTCGTAGACTATAAGCTACATGAGGGCAGGGAGTTTTGATTGGTTGGTTTTGTTTTGCTTGGGTTTTGCACTGCTGTCTTCTCAATGCCCGAAATAGTGACTGGTACAGAGTAGACATTTGATTGATAAGTTTGTTGGGTAAATGAATGGACAAGATATGACTCTTGTCCTAAAGAAGTTCATACTCTAGTAAAAGAGATGAAGAACCCACAATAGTAAGTGCTTCCACAGGGATAAACAGACTGGGAGTAGAGGTGCCAGACCCAGTCTCAACATTACTTAAGAAGGCTGGGGATGACACGGTTCGGTCTTCCCAGTTTGCCAATGCTGTGCAGCAAGGCTGCGAAGGTGTGAAAACAAATTGTTCTATCTCCTGGCCAAATGGTACTGCTCAAGAGACAAACTATTGAACAGAGTCAAACTTTTCATTCTCAGTCAGTTTCTGACTAGTGTGTAGCTGTCACTTTAGTTTTTCTTCATGGCCAGGCATACCTTTAATACTCCTATTTCCATTCTATTGTGCATCATTAGAGTCCAAATATACATTTCTGTAAATTATTTTATTTTAAATTTCAGTGCCCCAGCATTGTTCTTTCTGATCCAGTATTAAAGTGAAGCAGAGAAGGAGAAGAGGAAAATAAAAATAGTAGTGGAGTCCCCTAGGAACAACAAAACCAGAGGGAGGGAGTCTATGGATTACTGAATTACTAGGGAGGCCTGATTTCTAAAAACTGCTCTAAATACTTAAAGGGAGATTTCCCCATCACAGAACAAACTAGAAAGTAAAAGTATTATGAGGGGCACCTGGGTGGCTCAGTCAGTTAAGCGTCCAACTTCAGCTCAGGTCATGGTCTCATGGTTTGTGAGTTCAAGCCCCATATTGGGCTCTAAGCTGTCAGCACAACTTCTGATCAGAGCCTGCTTCCGATCCTGTCTCCCTCTCTCTGCCCCTCCCCAGCTTGCTCTCTCTCTCTCTCTCTATCTCTCTCTAAAATAAATAAACACCAAAAAATTTAAAATAAAAAAAAGTAAAATTACCAAAGCCTTTCATCACATGCTTCTAATCTAAACATGTGAGTGAGAAGTTCGAGGGTCCAACTCAACTGCTAGCTGTGCTATTGACTGTGTACTGTCATATAAAATAATTTGTGTTCCACCTTGAAAATCCCTGGGCTGAGACCTGAAAAGAAGAAATTGTTCTTTGAGAAAGGAAAATCATCTCCCAGAATGAAAGCAAATGATGCTGTTGAACATGACTTTATGGGTCCTTGTTCCCAAGAAAACACAGAAAAGCATTTTCTAGCAGAAATTGTCAACTACCAGAGTACCCCTGATTCTAAACATATTGTTGGCTCCCGCAGATTCCTACAGGAGCAAGGCACAGATGGCTTATCATGTTGAGATTCTTGAAGGGCTCTCTGTATGTTGATGATATTAGTTTATGCACATGAGTGATATGGCTTAATTTGCAAATAATAGACAACAAGAGCATTTAGTGGTAAAGTAGAATGCCATTTGGACTGTTAACGTTTTTATTATGGAAAATGGAGAGTGGTGTGTAAAGTTTGGGGTGAATATGTTTATCTCTGTTAATATTATGGATGCTTTGCAACAAAGACTTGCTGAATATAAATTGAGGCTGGTCATACATTATGTATACTATTGAAGAGCTCATGCCACAAAAGCCTGCATTTCCTGGGTAACAAAACATTTAACCTAGAAACTACATATATAATTTCACAAGTCAACTCAAGAGGTTAAAACTGATGGATAATAAATTGAAAAAGAGTGGTGTGAAGAATTCTTCCTGTTTTATTTTTCCACTAGGCAGGCAACGTATTCATTTCTTCAACTTGTTAATGCTTTAGACTAGAATTATTCTCTAAACAGGGTCGGTGCTGCTTCATAGATCCATAAAATTTTGCTTATGATACATGTAACATTCTTTCCTCTCATTTGTTCAGTTCCAGTAGCAATGCTTCTAATGAAAAATTTTCAAACTAAATGTCTAACAAAATGATTTTGTGTTTCTCTTTTCAAGCACTGAGGAAACCATGCAGGAAAAGCAAATAAATCATTCTCTTTTGGGGTGAAAGCATTCATATTTGATAAGTGATTTGAAAGTAAAATGAGATTTTATGTAAACATTTTACATTTTTTATGGACTTATCTTTATTGGTATTCTTTTCAGGAAAGAGTCATTACTAAAAGAACTATGCACATATCAAAAATATGTCTGACAAAGTACAGTTATTGATCATTTGTGTTAGAGAAATAAAGAAACCTTGCAAAGTGAATATGAGAAAGAACCTAGTGACAAACAGCTTCCAGCAGAGTGGCATTAAAGACAAAAACCAAAAACATTTTACTTTATGTGAACATAGGACTGTTACCTAGGAACACCATCCAAAAAATACAAAGGAGAAACAACAAATTCCTTGGAAAAAACAAACCCCAGAAAATTCACTAATAAATATCTGTTTTCAGAATGTCTGTATCGTAATGTGGCCCCTCTGGATGGCTGCCAAGTCACTGGACTAGCAGTGCAGTTATGAGAGCGAAGGCATAATCTTTGTTTCCCATTCTTGCTCCACCCCTGAAATTCTTTTCTACCACATTTAAAACATCAATTGGCAATTAGGTTAGCGTTTCCTATGTATGTAGGGGCTCCAGGCTCTAGTGAAGTCTTATAAAATGGTTTATAAGACATTCCACAATGGAGAAAAAAGCAAACTGACAAATGACCCCCACCTTTGGCTTTACACCCTTCTGGCTAGAACTATATGTAAAAAAAAAAGTGAAACTATTTCGGTGTGTCCGCTGCTGAGAACAGGGGTTGTACATAACCACCTTAGAGGATAACCAAAGCCAGATTGCATTTTCCAGCATTTTGTAGGAGGCACAGGATTTATATTCAGGGTATAATCTTGGCATATATTAATGTATATTTATTGAGTATCTGTTCTGTGCCAGGTACTAAGCTACTCTCTTATGGAGGATGCAAAGACGAGTGGAATACAATTGTGTTTTCAAGAAGCTTACAATAAGTAGGGGACCTGAAAAAGCATATAAACAGAGATAATAAAGGTAGGTCCAATATGAAACTTTGATCATCTGATATATTCATACATACCTTCAAAGAAAAACAGTTTGAAATTTTTACTTTATGTATATGTTATATATCCCAATGTTTTAAAGATTGGATCTGAGACCCACACTCAAATCTAGAGATAGTCTGGAGCACAAGCTCTGCCCAAGACAGGAGTCTAAAATTGCCAACTACCTCACTGACCACTTGATTGGGTTCACCTTCCGGAAGTTTGAATGTGAGACCTGCAGAGAGAATAAGTTTGTTGATAATGTGGCTAAAGTTGAAGAAGTAGAGATAGAAGCTTACTAAGTCATTGTGCCAGCAGAAAATTAGAATAAGGAGCAAGCACTGATGTGCTGCTTGAGTGGAAGGAATGGGGATGGCTAGCCCAGCAGATCTAGTGCTCCTTCTGAATCTGGATGGTCCCAAGCATGGCTGTGTCTTGGAGTTGGGACTGTTCTCCATGGATCTCCTGTTGAGACAATGGTTCTTTTCTGGGTGACCCAGGTGTACCTGTTCCTTGCACACTAAGGAGACCCCTCCCAACGCAACAAAACTTGGGAGGATTAAAGGGTTACATGCATCGTTCTTACTTTGAAGTTTCAGCCTCAGACACGTAGAGGACTCACAGATATTGAAATGCTTATTGAACATGAGAAGTGGGTAAAGTACAATGAGATTTAAGAAGAGTAGAACTTATCCCTTGCTGAGAGAATCAGAGACAAGCCTTCATGGAGACAGTATCATCTGAGTAAAGCCTCGAGGTCAGAGGGTGCCTACTTGGGAGTGAAGGGAGGGACTGCTCCCTGAAAATACTCTCTTAAAATGGGATTTTAAGATGCTTTTCATTTTTTAAATGTTTATTCGTTTCAGAGAGAGAGAGAGAGAGAGAGCAGGGGAGGGGCAGAGAGAGAGGGAGACCCAGAATCTAAAGCAGCCTCCAGGCTCCCAGCTGTCAGCACAGAGCCTGACACAGGGCTCGAACTCAGGAACGGTGAGATCATGACCTGAGCTGCAGTAGAATCCTTAACCGACTGAGCCTCCCAGGTGCCCCGGAAGTTTCAAGTTGCTTTTAAAGTATCCCACTGTCATGATAGTTCTTAAAGCTATGATGGAAATGCATTGGAGAGAATGTTATGAAAAGAGCAGTTAAAGGGTTGCACCTTTTGAAGGTATTCACTTCCCCATAAACCCAAGGACTAGGTTTTATACCTGGCACTCTCCCCTCGGCCCCCTCTCCTTGAAGAGAACAAGTCATTGCTAATGCATGAGGATTAGGGAGGATTCAGACCGGGGAGTAAGAATTCCAGGCAGCAAAGTCCTAGTGGTGGGGCAAGTAGGGAAGTTGTTTAGTCTCAAGTCGAGCAACAAAAGAGAATTATTCATGGGAAATGAGTTTGGAAAAGTAGATTTGGATTTGAATGTTATTGTGTAGGAATTCATACTATAGGAATTTATGAATTCTAAACAAGGGGGGCATGTCAGTATTCTACTTCAAGAGGATTCACCTGAATATAGTAGATGAAGTGGGTCGGAAGAGTCAGTGGGGGCAAGTTAGGAACCCAGTGCAAAAGCTCAGGTGAGAGGTAGTGCGGACTATGATCAGTGTAAAACTACATCTACTTTACAGTATTACTGTTTAGTAAGTGAGTTAGTGTCTTTCATTTATGCCCATCTTCATTATTTATTTATTACAGCTCTTTATGGTAAGTCAGTATCACAGCAATACTACACATCTTTCTTTAATTTATAGCAATGGGATTGCATGCAAGACACAAAATTCCATAACAGCTTGTTTCTTCCACAGCACATAAGGAAAAATAATAACATTCTACGCATTGTTTACTATTTTGGGCAGAGATGTTACTGAAACCTAACCAGTCCCAAATTCTTCACAAAGTAGTGCTTTCCCTCTCTCCCCCCTCGGATTCTTTGAGAATTCTTAGATTTGAGTGAAAACCCAAAAGCAATAGACTTTTGGATGTTGAGTTTTATAGGTTAATGTCTCAGGGCAGAACATTGCACAGGTTGGGATTTTATAAACACACATTTCATCCTGTTTAATTCCATGCATTGCCCCAGCCTGCATCAGACTATCTGAGAGCAAGCTTATGATGAATGGCTTTCATATGTTCTGCTCTAGAAATAGTAGAGAAAGATGGCCCAATGGTCTACTGATAACGGCATCAAAGCTCTTCTTTCTTCTTTTGCTTTATTTTATAGGATTTCTGATTTTCCTTAGAAAAAGAACCAGACCACTGGTTTCTCAGTCTTTTCCATCTGAGACACAAATGATTGGAGATAATCACCGTCATCATATACATCCATGAGAGCGAGCTGCAGCTCCAACTCAGGAAAGCATATGAACATTCACTTTAGTTTGGCAAACCTGAACATGGATTAAAAATTTTAAGGCCAACTCGAGTATGAAATACTTTAGCATTAGTTACCAATGACTTGTGGACATCCTCACCACTAAATATATCTTAACACCTTGCTTAGTTGCAAGCTGCTAGCCTCAATGATACTGTCACCATCAAGCATTACTCAGTGTCAGTAAAGCACACTCACACAACATATTCCCCCACCATCCACACACGTGCGTATTCCCAGTCTTAACTAGACATAGAACTTTACATTTTTTTCATTCTTACCTCTGTTTTCTGAACTTTGATTTTTCAAACTCTCAATAATTACACACAATTGCATAGAATTTCCTCTTTGATTTTAGATATAAGTACATTTAAAAAAATTATTAGAGAAAGAGAGAGCAGGGGAAAAGCGTGGGGGGTGGGAGAGAGAGAAAGAGAGAGAGAGAGAGAGAGAGGGAGGGAGAGAGAGAATCCCAAGAAGACTCCATGCCCAGTGCAAAGCCTGATGCGGGGCTGGATCCCATGACTCTGGAATCATGACCTGAGCCAAAAGCAAAAGTCAGAGGCTCAACTGACTGAGCCGCCCAGGTACCCCTTAGATAAATACATTAAATACATTTAATCACAACAAATTTTCATTTAGAAAACTGGATTGGTTATTGAGACTTCATTTTATTTCATTCATTTTCATAAAACTGATTTCAGGCTACTAGATATTCTAAACCATAAGGGGAAATTGAGATACATACAAAATATGTTTGAAGGTAGTTGAGTACCTTATCTCCTATAAAATAAAGAGAATTTACACTCTGCTCTATTAATAGAGCTCCTTAGATAATCCTACCATCAACTTTTAAAAATACAAGCTGTGTAACATTCTGAAACCAGAAAAAACAATTGAAGGGAGTATCCATTTGTCCTTGTTTGTTGATGTCATAGCTCATCTCAGGATGGTTTTCTAGAAGTACATATTAATTATATTTTAGTATATTTTCTTGGTTGGCCCCACATTCTTATCATCCTGACACATGTCAAAGTTAATTTTAGGATTTCTGTATTTTTTTTATTCAACAAATATTGTTTTGAGGGTCTACTATGTGTTCTGGTGATGGGAATTCAATAGTGAATAGAAAAGACCCAAATCTTAGCTCATGTATCACTTAGTTTCTAGCTGGGGGAAGATAGACCATGAACAAATAAATAAGTAAAACATATTGTGTGACAGATGGCAATAAGATGTGTGGAGAAAAGCAATGCAGATAAAGGAAAGAGAGAGCTCTGGAGTGGAAGTTGCCATTTTAAATAAGGTGGCCAAGGACCTCACTGAGAAAAAGGCATCTCAGCAAAGACCTGAAGGAAAGAAAAGAGTGAATCACATGGTTACCTGAGGAGAGGAGCCGTCCAGGTAGGAGGAACACTAAGTGCAGAAGCCCTGAGGTGAGTGTGTGCTGGTCTGTCCATGGAACGAGAGAGGAGGCTGGTGTGTCATCAAAAGAGGAAGAGCAGATGTAATTAAGATCCCTAATCACTTGACTGAATTAAAAGGGAAATTACAAAAGACTGCCTAAAGGTAAGAGTGCCACAAGAAGCAGAAATTGCAGATGTGGTCTCCGGTTAGGCTTAAAGCAAACTGCCATGTTGTGGAGAGGGTCATGGCAGGCTTAACTGAGGGCCTCATGACGCAACCACAACAACTGAATTCTGCCAACAATCAGTGAACTTGGAAGAGGACCCCAGCTCCAGATGGGTTCATAGCCCTGGCCGACGTCTTCACTGCAGTCTTGAAACTCTGAGAAAAGGACCCAGTTACGCTATGCCTAGACTCTTGACAATGGAAACAGAGATAAACAGTGTTTATTATCTGAAGATGCTCAATGCAGCAATAGAAATTAATATAGCTATTAGAAAGTATTGAGAACTTTTAAGACAATAGGAATAGCAGATAATAAGGGGGAGCCACTACCCCCAGGGCTGAGACAGAGCACCCAAAGAAGAGACACTCTACTTGCCCCTAAACCCCACACCCTGGGCTGAGATCTAGACATTGTGGGACAGAGCAGGTGCGGTTCACTCAAAATCAAGGAAGGTGCCGTGGTACTACCCTGGCAGGATTTGTTGAAAATCTGCCTTATGGAACTTGCTGGAAATCTGCCCTCTAGGATAGAAGTCACCAAACTACAGCCTGCAGCCTGGTCCACCACCTGTTTTTATACAGGCTAAGAGCTAAGAATGGTTTTTGCATTTTTAAGTGGTTGGAAAAAGTCAAAAGAATATTTCCTCGTATGTGAAAGTTACATGAAATAAAAATGTGTCTATAAATAACATTTTATTGGAACATACGCACAAAAAAGAGGAGGAGGATATACCATTAGGAAATTAGGGAAGGCTCCTCATAGGTCATTTTGAGGGTTCTGCCTTTGAATGACATGGGAAGTTATTGGAAGTTTTGAACAAAGGAGCAACCAGGTTTTATTGCAACTGACCTGAACATCAGTGGATGAGTTTGAGATCACTTGACGACTTCTAGAGAGCCAAGGTGATTTATGGAGTTGGGCTAAGATTAAGCGTCTGAGAAGTTTCGTAGTTTGGGTAATTTTTGTTTTGTTTTGTTAAAAAAAAGGAAGGAGAGAATGGGGAGAGAGGGAGGGAAGAGGAGAGGAAGGAAGAAAGAAGAAAGAGAGAAAAAGATCAAGTATTGTTGAGACAGTGGGAGTAGAAATTTTCATGATAACATTATCCATACTCCTGATGGGCCTGATGCATTAAAACAATCTGGAGACTATATACAGATGGTCCGCAATTTTACCATGGTTCAACTTACAGTTTTTTACTTTATGATGGTGTTCAGTAGAAACCATACTTTTAATTTTGAATTTTGATCTTTTCCCAGGCTCGTGATACTAAGTATGATCCTCTCTGCTGGTGCTGGGCAGTGGCAGCCATAGTTCCCAGCCGCCACGCAGGCACGGGGGCCAACAACCTGCCCACTGACAGCCGATCTGCACCTGTACAGCCGTTCTGTTGTTCACCTTCAATATATCATGTTCAAGACATTACAGGACACACTCAACATTTCATTATAGGACAGGCTTTGTGTTAGATGATTTTGTCCAAGTATAGGCTAATGGAAGGGTTCTGGGCACATTAAAGGTAGGCTAGGCTTAGCTGGGGTGTTCAGCAGGTTAGGTGTGTTCGATGCATTTTCGACGTCTGGAATTTTCACCGTAGGATGGGTTTATTAGGAGGTAACCCCATCATAAGTCAAGGAAGATCTGCAGTGTGTTTCTAGTCATAATAAATACATGATAGTTCTTTGTTTTTGCTCACAGCTTTTCTTCAAGCCAGGACAAGTCCTGCCACGCCATCAGTTCAACCGTCTGCAAAATGCACAAAAATTGTATTTGGAAACATTTCCTTGGCATTCTGGGAAATTTAGTTAAGTAATGTCTGTAAAGTACTTCAAGATCCTAAAGAACAGAAAACTGAAAAAAAAAAGAGTTTTCAGTTATTGCAAGGAAGTACATTATTTGGGGCATCTGTTTTACTTTTATATATTATCTTAGTGACAATTTCTCCCAAATACTATTATCAATAGATAATGTCTAATAGGGACTCAAGAGAGCCTGTTTTCAGGAGCAAAACAATAATTTTGGAAAAGCTAATTATACTGGACTTTATTAAATTTGATCCTATTTTAGTACCAAAAAAATATTAACAAAATGTAGTGAATAGTAGTTCTCAAAGTGTGGTCCTGACACCCCTGGAAGGTCCAAGACCTTTTTAGGAGGTCTGCAAGGTCAGATGCATTTATAATAATACCAAGCTATTATTTTCTTTTTTCGCCTTCATTTCTCTTATGAGTGTACAGTGGAATATTCTAGAGGCTGTTTCGTATCTAAATAGATAGAATTCAGGAGCAGATATGACAATCTAGCTTCTTGAATTAAGCCAGACGTTAAAGAGATTTGCAAACATGTTAAAACAATGCTATTCTTCTTACTACTTTTAAATATGTAGCTATATTTATGTTATTTACACTAACATGCAATGAGTTTATTATAGTTATTTGAAATGAATGAATACAGAACTCCATAATTTTTAAGTGTGTGAAAGGATCCTGAAATCAAAAAGTCTGAGAACCACTGTTTTGAATGTGAGTTGTTTTTTAAGCTGAAGTTTTTTGTTTTGTACATCATGCACCAAGTATCCCAGAGTACCTGGTATATAGTAAGTGCTCAACAAATACTCGTTGACTGAATACGTGACTGAATGAATGGCTACTAACATTTCACATAAACTATGGACCTTTTAAGGAACTGAAACAAACAGTAATATTTGGGTTGTTGAGGATTGTACATACATTAGGATGGGCTTATTTTATGCACCCATTAGAATTATTTGTGAAAAGAATTCTGAATAAAGTGAAGTAACCATTTATATATCCATTTGCAACCTCTCCATGCATTCACAGACCACCGATATAAGAAATAATCACCTTTCCAGTGAAAACCAAGAAGCTCTTCTGAGTCTTCAGCATCTGAATGGCTGGTCCTCCTATCATTTTGGTACATTCACAAAGTCCTGTATCTTAGCTTTCACTGGACATTTGACAAGGCAAATAATCTTCATTTGACAAAGAAGAATCTGTCAAAAAGGACTTGTTTCTTTCAACTGAGGACATATGGATACTAAATTAGAAGCCTAGTCCCAAAGGGTTAATGTTCCTAGACTCCAGAATTAATGTTACAACATATCTAATAATTGTGACAGAAACTAGGAAATTCAGGCTTGTAATTAATAAGTAGTCCAATGAGCACCTCCTTAGAGAACTAGAGGAAAGCAATAAAAAACAATAGTATGACTTTTAATATTCTTAATAAAATACTTGCATTAGGTAGATAGAAACAAAAGCAAGAAGAGACTTAAATTGATTTGCAAAGACCTCACTTAGAGCTGTTTATTATTTCTATTATTTTCTTTAGGGCAGCTTATCAGCAAATCTTGATTAAGTAACTACTATATGCTAAACTCTCCCTGGCTCATAAAATCTGAAAATTCAGTGGTCCCTGGCTCATAAAATTTATATTTCAGCAGAGAAAGAGACAAGCAAACAAATAAACAACCAAGATAATTTCAGATATGATGAGTGCTAAGTAAAAGAATGAAACAGGCCATTGTGTTAAAGGATGATTATTTGAAGGGTAGAAGTGAGGGAATAGGGTAGGGAGCGCTGATGTAGACTGGCTGGGGGATCTCTCACTGAAGTGGCAGTATTAAGCTGACACCTGAAAGGCAGGGAGAGTCTTGGTGGCCTCTTGGTGGTGGAGCACGCAAGTATAAAACCCCAAAGACGTTAGGAGAAAAAGGTGGCTAGTGTAGTTGGAATCCAGAGAGAAGAAGAGTCCTACATGGTGTGGTCAGAGGTCCGTAAAAACCATGTCATCAAATAGCTTGAGGAAGTCTGAATTTTATTTTTGGGTGCGCTTGGAAGAGCTTGATCTAATCATGAGACTCAATTTGCATTTTGAAAAGAATCAGTCTGGCTGCCTCATTGGGAACTGGATTTTAGAAGAGCAAGAATAGAAGCAAGGACACCGGTTGGAGATGACTGTTCCTGTGGGACAGGGACACTGGATGGTGGTTTGGACTGCAGTAATAGCAGTGAGGAAGAGGACAGGAGGACAGACACATGTCAATATATTCTTTGTTTGAAATTGTGCATGAAACTTCTCTGGCTCATAGGAGGAGTTTAACAAATGGTAGCTGTTATGTTACTGGTGTATTCTTAAGCAAGAAGGTTGCAGAGATTAAGGAATTTGTTCTAGCTCACAGGATCAGCAAAGTCAGCCAGTGCACTGGGTATGTTACACCATTCACAAAACGCCCTACCTGAGGTCTTTTTCCTTCCAATCTTTTCTGCATTTAGCTGCCATTCTGATCTTCCTCAAACATTGCTTTCATCATGTTCATTTTGCTGATAAGCACATTATAAGTATTTATGCAGTAATGGAGTAATTGCAGTGAACTAGGCTTGCCTGGTTGGGTGGGGTTCACACACATAAGACAGGGGTTTTGCCTCTGGGATTTCAGAACTTACTTGGGGAGACATAATTAACTTATATGAAATAACAGAGAGAGAGAGAGAGAGAGAGAGATCAAAAAGAGATGGCATAATTAACAGCTTTCCTAAAGGAGGTAGGATCTAGATCTTAAAGAGAGAATTTTAGGAATGAGAGAGGCAAAAAGAAGCTAGGTGAAAAGAAAGGCAAAAACACATCCTGGGTTTGTGGCATACAGAGGGGATGGGCTTGAGAGGAGAGAGTCTGCTCTGGGAAGGTGCAAGACAAAGTCACAGGGTAGGATGGTGTCAGACCGTGCATGTGAGCAAACGCTGGGCATTAAGGGTTTGGACCTGTTTCACCTAGATATAAAGCATTATTGAAGATTTAAAAGCAAGATTCGGTCATAGTGAATGCTTTGCTGGGACCAGTGATCATTTCTCCTTCTAATTTCTAAGGTAATTATCATTATCTTTAGGTACTCATTAGGTACTTAGCTTGTAACTCTTTGCACTTAAAAACTATATAATCTGAATGACTGCAGCCTATATGGAGTACGTAAATGTTTGATGATGATGAAAGACATGTGGAAGGAAGATTAATTTGGCAACAGTGTATGGCCTGAATTGAAAAGAAGAAAGCCAAGAGGTAGGGAAATCACAAGGAAGTTTCTCCAGGAAATGTAGACATGAAGGAAGAGATGTGGAAGAGACAGATAAAAGAAAATACTTAGGAAGTATCATTAAAAGGAGCTGAAGCAGTTTGAATGTGGAGTGGGTTAAAAATTAATGTAAGTTTTCAAATCTAAGTGTTTGAAAGGGCCACGATGCTGCTCAGGTAAGATGGAAAAATTGGGAGAGGGAATTGATTTGGGGGAATAAGGTGAAGAATTTGTTTTTGGATAGGCATCCAAGATGAGAGGACATTCATTTAGAAATGGCCTAGAATTTGGCCGGAAGATAATGAAGTGACTGTAGAAACAGGGCTGAAGTTTTGTTATAATTCTGTTGGCTTCAACAAATATTTATAGAAGCCCTAATATGTGCTAAGAGCTATGGGATACAGAGTCAAATGAGGCAGAGACTTTGAGGAATTAACAACCTAATGGGGGGAAACAGTTATGCAAAAAGGGAATATAAAATCTAATGAAGTAAGTGTCCAGAGGAGATTATATGCTGAGAAAGTGAATTAAATAGCACCTATTAGTGGTACAAATTTCCCACTGGAGAAAACTGATGGGGAGTCCATGAAAGCACCCATAGATAGCTCCTTCTGCTTAATTCTTCCCTCTCTGTGACCTGCTACTCTGGCCATAGTTGTCTAGACTCAGGATTGGCCCCCAAATGAAGGCGATCGTCTCTAAGCCAGGCATAAAGAAGACCAGCCACCAGTTAGGTGACCCATCAGGAAAACTGTGGCCCATAAAAGCCCTTCTAATTGAATAGTGAATAATAGATACATTTAGATCCTCTCACTCGGGATGTTTTGAATGTAAGTCACAGAGAGTAGTCGCTAGAAGCAGAGATAGCAGTTGAAGTCAGGACTGTATATGCGGAAGAAGCAGAGAGATGCTGATTCTGAGGAGAATGGCAAAATTACTAGAGCATAGGCAATAGATGCTTGTTAACAAGAGGATGAATAAGGCCACCAGAGCCTGTTGCTGGATCATGAGAACTGCAGTTAATTTCTGGAATCAACAGTAGTTCTGGCTGATGATATGGTTTTCTAAAGTTTCCTTATTTCCTAAATAAACCCTCAGCATTTGTAGGGCTCTGAACATTTCCCGGCACTTTATGTCTCATAGAAGAGCCCAGCTAGCACAAAGGAATTCCTGTTGTTTTGGCTTTGATTATATCTGCAGAAGAGGGTATCTCGCGAAGAATAGGTCAGTATGATCTTCATAAAGCAAGATAGGAGGATGTGCACAAGGGTCCTATGCATGTGGCTGCCTTCCCAGAAGAGTGTAACAACAGTAGAGGTTAAAAACCTCAGTTACCCCTTAGAGCCAGCCTGGGATCCCCAAGTTTATACTTTTTGCAATTACCTCTCTCTTTTCCCATCATGATCACCATGCAGGTTTGTGTGCTTGTCTTGGGGGAGAGCAAAGAAAAGGAGAGCCATGGAGACCATTCAATGCAGCCACCAAGCTTAAGGACAAAAACCCCAGAAGACAGTACAAAGTGCGGCTGCCAAGAGCAATGTGAGTGTGTAGATCAGGGTTCCCCAGTATACAGACTACTAACCACCAGTTTGGGATCACCTGATTTATTAAAAATGAAGATTTCTAGATCACCTTGGACCAACCGAATGGAATCTCTGGGTGAGGGGCCTAGGAACTTGGCGGTTTTGTAAGTATGTGAGGTGCTTTGTGAAGCGCCTCTCTTTGAGACCCACTGCCATTGGCCCTGGGGCAAGGAAAGAAAGAAAATGTTGGGGAGGAGGCTGCTGACCTCTGAGAAAGCACCCAGGCCTGAAGGGTGGAAAAGCATGGCATAGCGTATGCGTACATTGCTGGAGGAGTGACAAGGAAGGGGAGAGAGGGTGTGTGAGGTACAGCTGGAGTATAGGGTGCACAGAACAGAGATCAGGATGCAGGTTTGCTCTGGGAATCGTGAGCCTCCATGATAACTGAGACCATGGGGATGGATTAGGTTTCTGCTAATGCCAGAATTTTTGCAATCAGCATAAAAATGCTATGGAAAGTGTTCCCTTACTCTTTATTTAGTCCTTTTAAGATTTACAGAGCACCAACTACAGCGAGAACATTGCATTAGCAGCTGTCAAAGAAAACAAGAGCTTATCATGTACTTGAAGTTGGACCAGAACAAAATCTGTAATTTATATCTAGGAGCGACTACAAAGCAACATACAATAAGTGCAAATTCATTCATTTAACAAAAACTCATTGTGCCCATTACGTGCAGACACTTTCCTTGACTCCACAAAGGTGTGGTTTATCAGAAGGTGACCCGGGTGAGCTTAAAGGCAGATTTTGAAAGAAAGTGAAAACAGATTACAGAGTTTAAGGCACTCTAAGTAAGGATTTAGAGTCACGGAGTTCAGAAGGAGGGTATGTAACTTCATTCATCCAACATTCCATAAATATTTATTGAGTGCCTACTGTGTTGTAGACACTGGAAATATAGCAGTAAGTAAAACAGACAAAAAAAAAAAAATCCCTGCCCTCCTGGAGCTTAATATTCTGGTGGGAGAAAGACAAGAAAACACAATAAATAAGTTACATAGTATATTAGAAAATGGTAAGTGCTTTTGAAAAAATAAAGCAGGAAGAAGGACAGGATTTGGGGGTGAGGAGAGAGAGATGCAATATCAAAGATGATATTGTGGGAAGAATTCATTGGAAGGGGACATTTGAACAAAGAGTTATAAGTAGGTGTCAGAGGGAGATTTGTGGATATATATTGGACATGTGTTCTGGTAGAGTTTGCAAGTGCAAATTCCCCAGGAGAGAAGCCCGCCTGGCATTTTCCAGGAACACAGGAACCAGTGTGTGTGTGTGGAAGTGAGGAAAGGACTAGTAGGATAGAATGCAGAGATAAAGGGTGAAGGGTGTCACATAATCTAAGGCCATGTAGCACTTGGAGATTTTAGCTTTTCTGTTAAGCGGGATGGGAGCCCCTAGAGCTGAGAGCAGAGGAGTGAACATGACCTGACATGAAGGGTACTTCATTTCAGCTGTGTGAATGTGGACCCAATTTTTAACCTCTGTAAATCTGTTTCCTCCTCTATAAAATAGCGAAAAGTATTTGACCTCATGAAGCTGTCATGCTGATTAAATAAGATGATTTGTGCAAAACATTTACCAACGACTCAACATAGAGTAGGCATATTCCTTTCCTTTTCATGTCTTCCACTTTCTCTCTTCTGTCTCTTCTACCTGGTACCAAGTGCTAGGAGAGAAAGACCAGGGTAAGCCTTTAAGGTGACAGCCCACAATGGGTAGGAAGAAAAGGGTGACAGTTGGTGTAAGGCCTACATTAACAGACATAATAATTGGTATTTAAAACAATCGTTTTATTCGTGTTTTATGATGTGGACTAGAAAGACAGGACTGGAAGTAGAGACTCGATGGGTGGTCCTATTAGGTATAGATGCTGGTCTGCCAGCCTCAATCTTCAAAACTTTCCCAGCTTACCTTTCTAGGTACTTTATCAGACTCTGGGTTATGCTAACAGTTTTAATTGTTCCATTGTTAGACGTGTCAACTCCCTGAACTGTTAACTGATTAATCTCAGTCTTCTAATTAACGTTTGAGTGATTCTCCTCAGGTTAAACTATCAAGGGCACTTCTACTTAAAGACTGTTTGTCTTCTGTTTGTGCCCTCATGGGCAGTAGGTACATCTGCGGTCGCTGTTTAAAATGACCTGTGATGACTTCAAAACATCCATAAATACAGTAACATAAAACAACAGACCTCCTCCCTGTTGGGATTAATGACGAAAGCGTGTGTCACATATGTTTGGGCTTGGGGCTAGGTTCCCAGCCCCCAGTGTTGAGGCTGGTAATCACCAAGCCATGGTCAGAAAGCCCCTGGGTGGGGAACTGTCTGCCTGATGTCTCCCTAAGTCACCGAGGTCGCCTCCCACATTTGGTGACTGCATGTTTATTTACTTGCAGTAAATGACAGTAAATGAACGTGCACGAGTGTAGCCGACCCCGAAGGGCGCTGGACTTTCCGAGGCTTGTCCGAGCAGACCCGAAGGGGGTGCGGCAAGGGTAGCCCACGGCGCGCCGGCCCGGGTCTGAGTATGCGGTTGCGGGCTGGGCTCTGCGGCTAGAGCCCGGAGGCCGGCCGCCGCGTGGGTCCGGCGGTCCCTCCTCCCCGCCCCGCCGAGGCGCCGCCCAGACCCCCCTGCTCGGCCGGCCCGGCTCCCCCACCCACCGCCGCCCGCCACCCCTTCCCCCGCCGGCCCGGTCCCTGCTCCTCCTCCGGCGGCCCGGCCCCCTCCTTCTCCCCGGCGGCGCTCGCTGGCTCCTTCTCTTCCCTCTTCCCACACCACCCTCAGCCGCTCCCTCCCCGCACGCCGGTCTGAAGAGGAATCGAGCGCAGCGCGCATCGATAGCTCTGCGCTCTGCCCTCTGCGGCCGCCCGGCCCCGAACTCATCGGTGAGCTCGGAGCTCGATTTCCCTAGGCGGCGGCCGCGGCGGCGGAGGCACAGCGGCGGCGGTGGCGGCGGCGGCGGTGGCGGCTGCCCGGCCAGTACTCCCGGCCCCCGCCATTTCGGACTGGGAGCGAGCGCAGCGCAGGCACTGAAGGCGGCGGCGGGGGCCAGAGGCTCGGCGGCTCCCAGGTGCGGGAGAGAGGTATGGAGCGGACCACCCCTCCTGGGCCCCTGCCCCGGTCCCGACCCTCTTCGCCGGCGTCGGGCGGGGCCGGCGGCGAGTGAATGAATTAGGGGTCCCCGGAGGGGCGGGGAGGGGGCGCGGGCGCTGAGCCCCAGCGGGCGGGCGGACGGGGTGGGGGTGGCTGCAGGGGGAGGCACGGGGACGCGGCGACGCGGGGAATGAGGAATGGGCGGTGCGGGGCTGAGGAGGGTGAGGCGAGAGGCGGCCGCCGCTTGTGCTGCTTCCTGGACGGGGAACCCCTTCCTTCCTCCTCCCCGAGAGCCTCGGCTGGAGGCGGCCGGGGAGAAACTCGCGGGCTGGGCGGGCTGCCCCTCGGGGCGGTCGGGTGCGGTGGAGGTTACTCCCGATGCGCTCCAATCTCCCCTCCCCCTCGTCGTCCTTCCCTCTCTCTGTCTCTCTCTTCTCTCCCTTCGCTCCCGCACCTCTTCCTCCCTTCCCAGCACTCGGCTGCCTCGTTACTGCCTTCTCTGCTGCATCTAGCATCTCTAGGACGAAGGTATAAACTTCTCCCTCGAGCGTAGACTGGACGGATAGTGGTCCTTTTCAGTGTGTAGGGGGGTATATGAGTGATAGGGGAGGTCACGTTTTGGAAGAGCCTCGGAAAGTGCTTAGAGACCACTGTTTGTGGTTATTGTGTTTGGAAAAAATGCATCTGCAGCCGAGTTCCTGACTGCTCCCCTCCCCCATGTATGGGCTGTGACATTACTGTGGCCACAAAGGAGGAGGTGGAGGTAGAGATGGTGGTGGAAGAACAGGTGGCCAACACCCTACAACATAAAGCCTGTGACTTAAGTGAAAAGGAAAAGTTAATCCCAGAAGGTCTATTTTGCTTTGTCAAGTTAAACACACGCAGAAAACCCGCAGAGCTGAAGCAGGGCTTTTTCATTGCTAGTTGAGTGTGGACAGCAATAGCTAAAATCATACTTAAAGTTTAATTTGCTTGTTCTTGTCCCTTCTCCTGTCTTTTATATATTACCTTCATTCTTACAAATTTGAACCCCATCCCAAGAGTTATTACAGTACTCTTAAATAGCACTCACACTTTTTTTTTTTTTTTTGGACTGACTTGCAAGAGGAGTTAATTGTAGCAATCTTCCAGCCAACTGCCTGAAATACTCTTAGGCATGTGCATGCTGTAGCTCTCTTAAATCTTGACATTTATCAAAACAAGGGTTAAGAACAGAAAGATATTTTCTAATTTTTATACAGTATACATATTTTATTTCTAATGGGAAAAAATCATTTAAAAATAAATTACAAAGGAAAAATTCTGTTCCTAATCATCATCTTAGAATCAACCATATGAGTGATGTCACTCTTGGGTGACTAAGGTCCAGAATGCTGACTCGACCAGTCTCTAGTGATAGACTATAGACATCAAATATGGTTGATATCAATACTGTTTACTTTGTTTCTTTTTAGCCATCCACAGGCATACTTGATTTTAAGAGACCGTAGATGAGAGGATAATTCAGTTTCATGACACAATTGAATTTGTTTCCCCTTAACAAAATGTTGGGTTCTGGTTCCACTTCCACCCCTCGGTAGCTATTTTAGCTTTGGGTGAAGGGGCTCTTTTTTGACTATCATCTTCAGTAAGACTCCTTGGGAACACAGTTCTCTCTAGTGGATTTAAATATTATTTGGTTTCTAAAATCCAATTCAGGGATTTTTTTTTTTTTTATAAATAACAACTACATAAACAGTAAACCAGAGGTGTGTGTGTGTGTCTCAGAATTCACACAGCTAAACTCTAATCCAGTGTCTGTCCACAGTATCTCCTAGACCAGCAAACTTTTTAGTTGCAAGGACACCTTATGCTCTTGAAAATTATGGAAGGTCCCAATATGGAGTATGTCTGTGTGTACCGTAGTGCAAATGAGAACTTAAAAAATGGATTAATTCATTTAAAAATAGAAATAATAAGCCTATTACTTGGTAACATAATAGCATTTTCATGAAAACTATTTTTTCAAAACAAACAGGAACATTAGTGAGAATAGTGGCATTGTTTCACATTTTTGCTAATCTCTAACTATATTGCTTAATAGAAGACATTTGCATATCTGCTTCTGCACTCTATTGTGATCATATTTGGAAAACTACACTTGTTAAAGAATAAGAGTTGAAAGGGTAAATAACATTTTAGTAGTAATAATATTATTAGTATTATTAGTGTTGATATCTTGGACACCCCAGAAAGTTTCAGGAATGCTGCTGGATTCCTGGACCACAGTTTGAGAACTACTGTTGTAGGCTATCCAAATTGTTTTAGGGGGTGGGGTAGGCAGGGCGCTAGAGTATACATTTTGGTGTGATTCTCCACATTGTTCCCCATTCCTTATGGCCTATATTTGGAATAAAAAGTGGGAGCAAACAGGATAAGATACGTGCTTGTAGAGGTTCCCAAGGTGGCCCTAGGCAAGAACAAATAAGGCTAGGCAGCACGGAGTAGGCCAGGGGGCTGTAATGTAACATTCTGACGGATACAACAGTTGTCTAGGCTGTTCTTTGCCAGAGCGCTCAGGAGTAGTGTGAGGAGGTGGTTAGTATGTAACCATTTGGACACCATATTATCTTTTTGGGGGGTGGGGGAGTGCCTGTTTGGATAATTCTTGGTCTATAGTGTTTATTTTTGCACATTCATCAATTTAGAATTACCTGTCCTCTAATTATTGCTTACTTACTGCCATTCTTACTGCAGTTCATCCCTTATTTTTGATAATATCATGCAGTTATTGGGGGAAAGGAGGTAAAATTAAATAATTTTATTTCAACAAGTTTGAAACAGCAGATTAAAAAAATATTTTCTGTCTTGTGCCGTCAGCTTTACAAGTTGCCAGTATTTATTGCAACTGTTGGGAGACTATATACAGAAGCAGAGAGTAAAAGTCACTGACAAGTATTCACTTACAGCATTTAAAATACCTCTCATTAAAAACAGTGCTTATCTTTAAATTTTATATGATTATATTTTTCTGGTGCAGAGAGCTATTTTTCAGCACTAATGTAGGATTATATATGTGACATGATGAAATCATCCATACTCAATAGTTCAAAGTTCTTGAAGTTCTTTTAGTTTTTACACTGTTACTTTCCCCAGCAGATATTTTACAGATTGAAATGTTATCAGATATGCTTCAGTGTCTTGGTTTTTATTTCCCCACTACACAGGCCAGTTTTATTTGACAGTCTTCCCTTCACCCCCACCCCCTACCCCCATCTGACTCTTGCTAACTCTCTAAGAGAGCTGCTGGAATGATGCTTTGAAAAGGTTGTCCATAGCTGTGGGCTTCAGCTAAGGCACTCAGCATATCCACTTGTAACTCTTAGGGGCCAGAGTCAACTAGGAACAGTGGAGAGGTAGCTGTCAACAAGCTTTGTGTGGGTGTGTCCACAGGGTATAGACACTTGTACTTAGTGAAGTCATGGCATGTTCCTTTGAGAGCCATTAATTGCTACGGAACAGCAGACTGGCTGTTTAGATAGAACAACCTGAGTATAAGATAAAAGAACTTTGTACTCTGAATGCATTTTTCTCAGATGTTGATGGGGGAGTTTGTAAGTGAAGTGCAATTCATTACAGTACTCATTCATCTGTAGTCAACTGAAGTTTTCATCATTGAATTTTGTGAGGCATTTTGAAGTGATTTTGTATAAAAGGTGAATTTGTGTTAAAAGGTATTGATAGAGTGGGTTATATTAACCTCATGTTCTAATTTATATTAACCACATATTCTAATTTAGTCACATTTTCATTATTTTTATTATAAGGCCTGCTGAAAATGACTGAATATAAACTTGTGGTAGTTGGAGCTGGTGGCGTAGGCAAGAGTGCCTTGACGATACAGCTAATTCAGAATCACTTTGTGGATGAATATGATCCTACAATAGAGGTAAATTTCGCTTTAACATTATGCATATTGATTTGTGCAGGCCCATTCTTTGGGTACAAAAAAGGGTTTCTCTGATCATTTTTTGTAACTACTCATTACAGGGCAATTATACTGAAAATGATTTTACAACGTTTTCTAAAATATACTTGGGTTCCATGGCTTTATTGTGAAGTTATATACGTTACCAGAGAGATGGAGAGCCTTTCTTCTCTCTAGAGAATATAAGATGTATAACATTCACTCTGTGTTAGTATATGTGCTTTTTGATTATAAGTGTATTTCAGAGTTTTATGAGAGGGTAAAAACGTGACTTTACAACTACCTACAGTCATTTAAAAAATGTGGCTGTTTTATGTTTTGTTTGTTTTGCTATTTTTATGTCACATGTAGAAGTTATAGTTGAATTGTACTGGTAAAATGTAATCATTTGATGGTTGGTTTTTAAAAATACACCTAATTAGTAGCATTTTCCTGTTTTCTCCTCACATTGAAGTAGTGGAGAACCTACAGCTACATGATACATTTTAAAATGCTCATTCTTTGTGTATGTATATCTGTATCTGTATCAGGTCGTATAGAAGGGTACCACATCCAATCCTTACCTTTGCTTCGCAGCTCTCTTTTAATTTACTCAAGGAAAGTTTAGAATTTCTTTTATTGTGAATTGATTAATGAATAATTTTTAAATTAATTTCATGAAAAATTGCCAAAGTATATAGGCCAAGAGCAAAATAATAGAATAAAGGCCTACAAGAGACCTTGAGAGGTCATGGAGTATTTCCTACTGCCTTCTGGCAGCACTATACTCAAATTATCTCAAGCAGATAAGGATTTATTTAATCCAAAAGACCTACAGGAGGGGATGGCACATAACTGTCCTTGTTAACTCACTTCCAGAATGTAATTGTGAGCATATTTTATACATAATTTGAATATTCATGTTAACTATAACATCAGTGGAGATGGAAATAAATATATCACCTCGTCTTTGAAATAGACTTATGCTGTTAGATTATTTCTTAGACTTCTTTGCCCCAGGTTAGGCAGTCCTAATCCCTTAGCGTTTTATTTTGGATCTGCAGATCATACCAATTTTTTAATCAGCTCTGAAAAACTTCCCAGAACTTCCTCTGAGTCCCTAGCTGTGGAATCTAGAACAGGTTAAGATGCTCTGTTAAGGGACTGTGCCGTGTGATGCCTTCAAGAAATACTTTGACTGCATTGAGGTAGATTCTGAGGGCTTTGGTGGCCTTGGCAAGATGTTTACGCAACTAGGGCTTTGAGGATTGATTAGATAACTTCATGAGGAAAATGTCAAATATTTTTGGTATTGCCGAAGAGAAAAGGAGAAATAATGCTTATTTGGAAAGATTTGATTTAAACTGAGCCAGCTTTTATTGGCACGAGTAAAGGGAAAGAGTCTAACTGAGGTGGACCACCTATGTAATAGTCTATATTTCCTCTTGACAAGTCAGTTCAGTGCTGTAATGATGGTTTTATTTTGTTTTCTCTTTTTCTTCGAGAAGGATTAAATAGTTCACCCAATTCTAAAACCAAGTTACTTGGCATACTCCTTTTAAGTCAGAGTTCAAAGGAAGTTTTCATAGAAATCAGGTTAAACACGGAAGTTTTCCTGGGATTTTGGAAGATGATTTTAGTAGAAGTGCCCTCATCTTCTCTGAAAATCTGAGATTGTGAATGCTGTACAAGATGATGTGATAAAACATGTTAGGAAGCCTTTCTGTCAAAATTGTTTATGATATAAATCTAAAATAAATAAAATAAAAAATTAATCCTTTATTTTGAGTGAAAGTAGAGAAAGTTTATAAATCCAAACCCATAACTGATTATGATTTTTGCCACACCAGAAGACTTTGAAAGCATTGATTACCTGTGAACTTTGAAACTTTGACATTCCCTCCTGAGTTTAGCCATCTGGGGAAAGCTATCTGGTATTGTCTCTTGTCTCCCAAATTACAAATTAAATTCTCAGAGTAATTCAAATACAAGAAAGACAAGATAATTTAGTAGCTTATTTTAATAAATAGTACCTAAGCAAAAATGCTGACTTGATATTTTTGTAAAAAGTTAAAAAGGAGATTTAGGGATATCACTACTGTAGTTAGGATTTGATTGGTGAATAATGTAGGTCAGAGAGAAAATGAGAGAGGACATAGACTGCACATTTGGAATTCTCATCAGTTTTCCTGCACTAAAACAAATGGAAAGAAATTTTAAAAAATTAAATAATACCATTTTCTGGTGGTTTAGAACTTATAAAGATTTATACTAGGAGATAGGTAAAGAAGGTGGTCATTGATTCATTTTATAGATAAAAATGATCTCTAAGGTTGTAACTTGCCTGAGGATATTTAGCTAGTAAGTAATGGAATTTTAAGTTTTCCAAGACCAAGTTAAGTGAGATTTCCACTGTACCCTTGTATATAACTTTAAAAATGAAAAATTAGTCTTTAAGCTAGGAAGATATTTAATATTGGAGGCTGATTCAGATATATCAATAAACCAAAATTTGAACTTAGCATACTATTCCAGTGGCATCTTAATGGCAGAGATACGGCATAGAATTAGACAGGTGTGACGCGTAGATAGAGCACATTTATATTTGAAGCTATGCACATGATAATCACCTTTACTCCTGTTCTGAAACATTTTACCTTTATCTTTTGTGAAGTTCACCAAAGAGTTCCAGAGATAATGATGTCATCGTTAGTGATACAAGAATATTAAAAAGTGAAAGCTATTTCCAAGCACAGTACCAGGCTAGAAATAACAAGCTTTTATAATTTAGAGAATACTTGTTATCAAACACATTCTCTGAAATGTGTTTTCCAAGGTAAAGTTTGGTGGAAGGAGAAAGATCTTGTTTTAAAAAAATACAAGTAGTTACAGACATTGAGATCAAAATGATCCTTTTATTGATTAGCAAATATATATTATATATCTACTGGATGTAATATGCTAGTAAAAATAGATGTAGAAAGAAGTATTTTTTTTTCCAGGCTGTAATTCATTGACACTTCCATGCTTCTGTTAATGTGACACTTAGAATTCAGTCTCAGCATTGTGCCCTACTTTGTTGCAAGTTTCCTACTCAGGAAGATGGATTCATGATTGGATTGATTTGTTCCATCTGTAGAGCTCTGAGCTGTGGAGTATTTATTCACCAAGATTTATCAGTTTCTCTATTTAAAAAAAATTTTTATATTATGGAATTTATTTTATTTTCTGAATAAGGCATTATAGAGAGAACATTTATAATATTAAACCCATGTTGAAGAGTGGTATGGGAAAAGCACTGGATAATGTTGTCAACTGTTCTTTTTCTGGTTTTATACAGATGTACCAGGAGTTATCAATAAGGGGTGGGTGACTTTGCTTCCCAGGGGACATTTGGCACTATCTAGAGATATTTTTGGTTGTCACAACTTGAGAAGGGGGACTACTACTGGCATCTGTGATCTAGAGGTGGAGGCAGGGATGCTGTTAAACTTCCTACAGTACATGAGACAGCTCCCACAACAAATTATCTGGCCCCAAACGCCAGTAGTGCTGAGATTGAGACACTCATGTGTTACAGAAAGCTTTAAACATCTCTTTGTCAAATTCAAGTCTCTGAATAAGATTAATGTTACATATTCTAACATTAACACAGATTTAAATTTTACGTTTTCTAAACTAACAGTGTATTAGTTTATTCTAGTGTTCTGTTAAAACAGTGTTTTTAAAATAAGGTAGGCAGCAATTTTGTGCATGCATTTTTCCTCAAGGCTTTGGCCAGCTTTCCCCCCTTTCAAGTGAGTGCCCTCTACTGGTCAATTTACTCACCTCTATTATAAATAACTGTGAAATACCAAGTTTGATTATTTTTCCTATTTAAACTGTAGGTATAATCAATTTTACCATGTAACTTTTATTTATTATTTTTTAAATTAAATTTAATTGTTTTAAAAAGTCACTTTTTCTTTTTTGGAGAGAGAGCGAGTGAGCATGAGTGGGGGAGAGGGTGAGAGAGAGAAAGAAAGAGAGAGAATCTTAAGCAGGTTCCACATTCCATGTGGAGCCCAACATGGGGCTTGATCCCTCGACCCTAGGATCATGACCTGAGCTGAAATCGAGTTAGACGCTCAATCAACTGAGCCACCCAGGTGCCCCATAACTTTGATTTAAAAGTCTTATTTTATATGATTAATTTTTTAAAGTTTAAAATATCACCTTTATTCTCTGCTAATATTAAGACTACTGTGTGGACTAGTTAGGCTTTACTAATTAAATATGTAGGTGAATATTTTAACTAAGAAAGGAAATGTGACAGTGAAGGAGAAAATAGGGTGGTTGGTTTTTAACACTGATGTTAACTTTGTCTGAGGCAATAAAAAGTGGCACTTTAACTCTGACATTTGTCATGTGCACAGGAGCTACACTCGAGTTCAAAGCCTGGTGATGTGCTACACTGGGTGTTAAGAAAGGGCCTTTGGAAAGTGGCAAATTGTGAAAGTTCATGTTTTGTAGATTTTTATAGTACTGTAGAATAGTTGTGAGCACCTGATTTTTAGAATAAAGTAACATAAAATTCAGGCTGTGTTTAGGTCAATTTAAGAGTAAATATTTACTTAATAATAATAATAACTGCTTATTTAGACCTTAATGTTAAAAATTATCAGACATGTTTTATTCCAACTTGGATTTTTATAAATACAAAGCTTTACAAAACATACAGTGAAAGTTGGTAATGGAAGTAAGTGAAAGGAAAAACATGTTTTTATGATTTGGCATCTCAAGATTCTGTTTTTAACAATGCAACTAATTCCTTAATTCCATAATTATTTTTCAGTGCCCACTCTGTACCATTCAGGCTTCCTAGGGGCTGGAGATAGATTGAGCAAAAGGGACCAGATCTCACTGCCTTCATGAAGCTTTCTGGTCTTAGATATATTTTGAAGAGCAGTGCTTCTAGAAAATGATCCTCCTTCTATTTAGTTTGGAGGCGTTGTGCTTTAGGAGGGCATTAGATTTCTTGCATAGGTTTATGGAACAGTTGTATTATTATAATCTTAATACAATTAGTAGAAATGTGTAGTAAAAATAAAATATTTGAGAGGATTAAGTAGGGACACAGTGCTTCTGGTAGGTAATTTTTCAGTTTCTTATTTTGAAATTTTTCAGACTATGGGAAAGTAATACAGTGAATACCTGTTACCATTAAACAGGTTACATTGATTATTTCGTTAAGGTGATGTCTATCAGTTTTCTCTCTGTAGAGGGATCTTCTTTTTCTTTAATATGTGCCCTGTGGGGAGATGCTTTGAGACTATAACTATCCTATTCTACCAACATCCTTGCACCCAGTGGGATGTAGCATCCGCTGATAATTCTTGCCAGAATAAATTACTACCATAGTGGTTGCAAATTAGTAGGTCATCTTATAACTCTGTTATTACTTCTGCATTTATTAGTTGACAGTCTGCTGTAAATAAGTGCTCTCTCTTTTCTCTTCCATCTTCTTATTTGTTTTTTTTCTTATTCGTATTACTGTGGATGCCTGGATTCTTTGTTTTATTCAATGTGTTGAAGTCTACTACTGTAATTATTGATTTTTATCTCAAATTTGTTTTTGATATGGCCAGTGGAATCCCTTTCAAGCTGGCCTCTGTATCTTTTGACATGTCCCTATCAGATTCTGAGCTCATTCTTATTTTCTGGCACAGAGTGTTCTAGGTTCGCCTTGTACTTTCCCTGTCTTCAGTGTGGATTCAGCCATTTGTCCAAAGAATCCTAATTCCTTTTAGTGGGGAGTGATATTTAGAAATTAAGACCTAGATGTTGAGTGGTGTCTGGCTGACTCAGTTGGTAGAGCATGCAACTCTTGGTCTTGGGGTCAGAGTTTGAGCCCCACATTGAGAATAGAATTACTTTAAAAAAGAAAAAAAGGACCTGGATGTTAGCTTTGTTTATTACTGCTGGGATGTCACTGCTTGTGGACCATTTTCAATGGTCAGGGCTGAGGAATAATGTATTTTATTTAAAAATCATGAGTTCATTCTTCCTCACCTTCCTCCATTAATTGTTTTTCTTCCATGGTGAGGGGTTCTGGTTCTACCTTGTATAAATTTTACTGTTCTATAGCAGACAGCTGTTGAAATAAAATGATACCAGTCTTAAATCCTGGTTCTTGCAGTATTATTTTAAGTAAACAGATTGAGTGAATTAACATTAGGTTAGCTTTTATATTTGTGGAATTGGGATTAAATATTTTTCTCCATTGAGAAAAGTAGGGATCCTTTTTGTTTTCAAAATACTCTTAAACCACTTGAGGAAAACATTTAGGAAAAGATGGAGCAGTTTGGGTACATGAAAATTAAGACATCACTAACAAAAATACAAGGAAACCTGAGAAAAGTATTTGCATCATCTATCAATCAGGAAGCTCTCATATATAAATTAGAAAAAAGCAAATACCCAAACGGAATAAAAAAGAGGCTAAAGATATAAATAGCCAACCTTACCATCAAAAATAAAGAAAATAAAATGAATGACATAGAAACATATCAAAAGATACCTCATTAATATAGAAATACAGGTGCAAACAATAAATAACATTTTTTACTTTGATATTGGGTAAGATTATAAAGATAGGGTTGCTGGGAAGGGTGTGTAGGCGAATGTACCTACTCTTTATGAGGTAGTGGGAGTGTACCTTGTTATATAAACTTTCCGGAGGTCAGTTTGGCAATATGTATCAAAATGTAAACTGCATATTCTTTGACTAAGTTTCTCTTCTAGAAATGTATCCCAAGGATTGGATTGGATAAATGTTTAAGATGTATAATACAAAGGAATGTTTATTGCAGTGTCGTTTATGATTTTTAAAAATGGAAGTAATCCACATGGTTACCAGTAGGGAATGGGTAAATTAAATTATGGTATATCTATACAAATTGTATTATACAGTTGTCAAAAAGATTAGGTAGATCTATATGTACCATCCTTACAATGAAAAATATCCATTGTGTAAATGAAAGCTGCATCATAGTACATTGTATAGAGTGTGATTCCATATAGGATATAAAAACAATGTGGATATGTACATAAAATGTGGTAGGAGTTAAGCCAGACTCATTCTCTGTAGTATTTGGTTTTTAAAAATGAACATACACTGTTTGAGAGGGAAGAGTAAGTACTCATTTTTGAGGGAGAAATGTCACTAACATGGTGGATACCATTAGATTACTTCATAATTTACTTTCTTCCTTCTTTTTAAAGACTCACAAATTGAATAATGCAGATGTATCTTGGATAATGAAACTGGTATTAGGCCAATTAAAGAATAGCTGAGAGATACATAATACAAAACATGAAAATTATATTGGCATTTGCAATTATTAAGATTGGACCCATGATTGATCCTGCTTCACATTCTGTCCTTGGCATCAAGTGATAATTTATGGCAGGATGCCACATGACTTCAATAGGTTATAGATGTATGCTTATTGTATCTTTATTTTCAAAATCTGTTATGCAAATTTTCCTTGAGTTTATTCATATTTGAACCAGTTTTATCTCTTGTAAGTAGTATACATTTTATTCTCTCTAGTCTTAAGCTAAGATTCAACATTCTCATAATTTAAAGTAGTCCTCACTTAGTAAAGAAATGTTTGTGTTCTTTATTTTTACTTTTAATCAATGTCTTAATAAAAAATCCTGTCATGAGAACAATCTCTTTTAACACCCTTGCACCCGAACCAAAACAGAGATCCTTTGTAATCTTCAGAGTTCCTTCCCTGGAGCTGTCCCCAGCTCCATTATATATATTTTGAAATTTGGTGACAGTTTTGCAAAAAGTAGTCAGAGTGTAGATGTTCAGTGACCTTATAAAAACAGGATACTACTGTTGACATATAGTTCCTAGTAGCCACTGGCCTGCCCTCTGAGCTTTTTGGCCTGTAATAGCACGTGTAATGTAATGTATAAAATCATATAATTAACCTTTTTATAGCACTTTTCATTTTATAAAGGATTTTCATAGTCTTTAATCCTAACCCGTGTACAGAGTCCTGCATGTTACTATTTTCCTACTTTTACCACTGAAGGAACAACAGCTTAGAGTATGTGAGACGTTAAGTAGTTTGTCCACACTCACACAAGTTAGTGAAGTTCTGCAGCTGCCCACACATTGAAGATTCAGGAGTATATCTCTAGCCTAGATTTCTGTCCTGAGCATCAGATCTCTGTATCATGCTGCCTCCAGGTCAAACCCGTAAGCATAGGGAATTTGACATGCCTCAGATTGAACTCATCTTTTCCTCTCTCCTTCCCCTTCGGTTCCTATGCCCAGTCAGTAAACTGCCGTTAAAAAAATTGAGATATAATTCATACAGTATAAGATTCATCCTTTTAAAATATACAGTTCAGTGGTTTTTAGTATATTCCTGAAGTTATATGACCGTAACATTTTTGTCACCCCAAAAAGAAGCCCCATAACCCATTAGCTGTCAGTCCTTGGTCCTTTCTCCTGCTAACTGCTGGCCACAACTAATTTACTTTCTGTCTCTGGATTTTTCTATTCTGAATATTTCATATAATTGGAATCATACAATATGTGCCCTTTTGTGTTTGGACTTCATTCATGTAGGGTAATGTTTTCAAGGTCCATCCATGTTATCACATGGTTTAATAGTTTATTCCTTTTGTTCCTTTTTATGGCTGAGTAATATTCTGTTGTGTGGATAATACCATACTTTGTTTATCGATCAGTTCTTGGGCATTTAGATTGTTTCTTCTTTTTGGCTATTCTGAATAATGTTGCCATAAATGTTTGTGTACACTTTTGCGTGTGAATATATATTTTCAGTTCTCTTGGGTATATACCTAGAAGTAGAATTGCTGAGTCATGTGGTATCTTTATGTTTAACTGTTTGAACAGCTGTCAAACTCTTCCACAATGGCTGCAATATTTACATTCCCACCAGCAGTGTATGAGGGTAGTTCTGCCAATTTTACCCATTAAATAGTTCTCAAAACTATTTAATCTTCTCCATCTGTACTGCTGTTGCTGCCTTCAGGTTCTAGCATTTCTTGTAATAGTTTCTTAACTCATCTCCTGGCCTCCAGCCTGGTTCCTTTCTATAATTTGTCATAATAATGCTAACAGTGAACCTGCTAAATCTGATCTTTCCTTCCTACTTAAAAACCTTCTAGTAACTTAGTATAAGATGGTGTTCAGAATTTCTTAATGTGGCACACAAGACCCTCCAGAAGCTGACCTCTTGACTGTGGAGTTTCACTTCTACTTACCTGTAATTCCTCTAAGTTAAAGTTGTATTGAACTTCTTGGTTCCATGTACTCAACATAGTGTTTCATGTTTCTATGCATTTTCTTTGCTCCTTACTGCCTGGAATGGCCCTCTCCTCCCCTTTCTTTTTAACTCATACAAATAGAGTTGATCTCTTCTTCTGTGTGCCACCATTGTGCTTTGTTCAGCACATGGTGTTGCATTTATTTAATTGTGTTTTAATTATCTGTATTTCATATCTCTTTTAGCAGACCTAGCTCTTTGAGGTCTGAAACTTTAGAATTCCTGGCAGTGTATGGTACTTGGTAGATGTTTTGTAAGATTCCCTATGATCCAAGAGAGAATCGAGTGGTTAGGTGGGAATGAGCTCATAAGCCTGCATTTATAGCTCTCAAATTCCATGCTTCTTCCCTACTACAATTCTAACATACTAGGCAGTTATACAGGATTCTAGCTGTCATTGAGAACTAGCTTTCTGTAATAATCTTTGATGGCTTATAACCAGTAGTGTGGAACACATCATTCTATGATGGATACAAATAATCTTTTGGAAGAGTAGCAAAAATAACTTGAGCATTAAGAGAGTAAAAGTGAGTTTCTTATTTTTTGCTATAGATGTTATTTAGCAGTATGTGAAAAGTACTTATGATGCTTAATGTATTAAGAAAACCTGATTAAACATTTCAAAAGTATATCCCCAAATAATACTTCAGCTGACATTTTCAGCAGTCCTGTTCATATTTTCAAGAGCATCTGATGGAATCAGCAGCACAAAGATGGAGATTAAATGGGATACTGCTTGTAATATGCTTCTCACAGTATCTGACATACTGTTTTTTTGTTTGTTTACTATAGTATCTTCCCATGTCAGGGTTTCACTGCCTGAGTTGGAAAACTAAATTGAGTGTGTTAAAGCATGAACATACTGAGTAACTTGGTTACTATTAATTTTAATAGAAAATTGACAAAGTAATGTCTTGGTCAACAAGTTTATCTCATCTTGGATGATTTAGTCTTAATTTTCAAATTTCCCTAATGGTTCTACAGATAAATTTCAATACATAAAACAACACTTAAAAGTGTTTTAACAAACTGGAAAACGCTTTAAAAATTATACAAGTCGTTGCAAAAAAGATGAAAATTCCAAGTGGGCAAAGAACACATGTGATGGGAATAAATATGGAAATATGAAAAAAATACTATATAACATTATTAGTCCTTAAAGAAATGGATATTAAAACAATAAGAATTTTTAGCTTCATAAACTGACAGAAATTTAAAGAAAAATAAAGGGGCACCTGGGAGGCTCAGGTGGTTAAGCTTCCGACTTCGGCTCAGGTCATGATCTCATGGTTCGTGGGTTCGAGCTCTGTGTCGAGCTTGTGAAGACAGCTCAGAGCCTGGAGCCTGTTCCAGATTCTGTGTCTCCGTCTCTTCCTTTCCCTGCTCATGATCTCTCTCTTTCTGCCTCTCAAAAATAAATACACGTTAAAAAAATTTTTTTTTAAAGAAAGTAAAGTATGAAATCCATTGTTAGTGGTGATGAAGCTGGTGCATGCACCAACCAGCTTTTGCATATCTTAACATTCTGCCACATTTGGTATAAATCCTTTTTCTTTTTCAAGATACAAAACTTAATACAGTTGAAGGCCCCTGTGTTCTTTATGTAGTCTTACTCTCTTCCCTCCCATAAATGTTTTAAAATTTTTCTTATATATTGCTTTGTTTATATTTTTATATTAAAGGTTTCATATTATATAAATTTGCTTGAATACAAAATTTGTTGAGTCTTAATATAATTTTAAAATTTAGAACTTCATTGTTTTAATATAATTTACAATATCTTAAACTTGTGCTTATTTGTAGTAGATCATGTTATAGCGTATGCATGTGTTTACGTTGAATGGATTCATTCATTTACTTAATAGACAGTACTGATTACCTACTGTGTTCAAGACTTTACACTTGAGGTGTATAGTGGTGAGCAGAGCAGATGTGTGCCCAACCATCATGGATGGTATACAGATAGTAATTAAACCATTACACACAAAAAACATACATAATACTTGCTGTGAAGGAAGTACAGAGATGCCGAAGAAGAAGAGTGGTAAGTCCTTTGGATTTTATTTTTAAAAAGGAAGGGATGCTATTAGAATTTAAGCAAGCAAGTGACATAATCTAGCCAACATTTAAAAACAATCACTAGCTGCTCTGTGGAGAACACATCATAAGAGTAACAACAGGGATCCCTTCTAGGAAGCAGTTGTAAGAAATTGCATGAGACCAAATAGTTGTTATGGACTAAGAGGATGGTAGTGGTGGTGGTGGTGGATGCTTGAATTTGAAGTACATTTTGAAAATACATAAATGGCATAAGGTTGTGAGTCAGTATTAAATGCTTATGTAATTTTTCTTTGTAAGACAGGATGCCATGTTAGGTATATGTCCATTTTAACTATCATTTAAAAAAAATTAAACCCTTTTTCCTTAGCACATTTGCCAGAAGTGGTATTACTCTGTCAAAGGCTGTAAACACTTGTATAGCTTTTGGTAAATACGTAATTGCTTTCCAAAAGGATTGTGCCTATTTATTGTTATCACCAGAAATGTTTGTGTTATATCTATGATTAACTTTTGCCAGCATGGTAGATTTCATTTAGAAAAGGTATTTGCCATTTCAGTAAATTAAAAAATAGCACTTTGGTCGGAAGTGAAGGAAAATATATGGAATGACTTTCCTTCATTTTATTATGTTGAATTAATTTAAGTGGCTTTATCCTCACTTGCACAAAGGATGTTAGTAACCTATGTACCTGATATAAAAGTTTATTCTCTTTAAAGGCTGGAAATAATACTAATTAAAAATGTAAAGTCTTGTGGCACCTGGCTGGCTCAGTTATTAGAGCATGGGACTCTTGATCTCAGTAGGGCACTGAGTTTGAGCCCCACATTGGGCATAGAGCTTACTTTAAAAACAAAAAAGTAGGGGGCCAGGGTGACTCGGTTGGTTAAGCATCTGGCTCTTGGTTTCAGCTCAGGTCAGCGCAGAGCCTGCTTGGAATTCTTTTTTTCTCTGTCTGCCTTTGCCCTGCTCTTGCATGCTCTTTCTCTTTCTCTCTCTCTCAAAATAAATAAATAAAACTTTAAAAAAATAAGTAAAAAATTAAAAAAATATAAAGTCTTGATCTTTTTCTCGCTTCATTCTTAACTAGTTTCATTATAGAATTTATGTGTTTTTAAATTGCTGACTTTCTCAAAGTGGTGATTTTTGATAACTTGTACTTTCTCAAAGTGATTTTTCTTTAATGATGAAAAGAACAAATAATATGTGTTAAGAATACTTCAGATTTGTAAAGTTATTAGCTTAGAGCAGGGGTTGGCAAACTTTTCTCTAAAGGATCACATTGGTCTTTGTCACATAATCTTTACTTTTTATTTTTTAATAACCATTTAAAAACATAAAAACTGTTCTTAGCTTGTGGGCCATGAAAAAACAGGTGGGCAGGATCTGGCCTGTGGGCCAGTAGTTTGCTGAACCCTTATTTAGGCTCTAATCTTGGGAAAGAGTCTACATTGATGTAAATTTTTTCTACCTCCATATACTTCTTTTCTTATGGTTAATCTGAACTTAGAACAAAATCTTTAGTATTTTTGAATCATTTTTGTTTTGCTTTCTGCTTTGTCACCAAACCTGTCATTCTTTTCAGATTATACATTACCATTTAACACTTTAAATGCTTCTTAAGCCTTTACCAAGTTGCACTGCCTTTTTATATAGTTCAGTGACTGATTACACTTCTAAGGATGAGTCTGGTTAAAATTCTTTGGAAATACTGAATTTCTAACCTAAGTCTATTATTTCTAATCAGGATATTCTACTCCATTGCACATAAGTAGGTTGTAGCTTACTTTTTTCAGTAACTGAATGTGACTCTGAACATTGCTGGCAATTTTGTTAGGGTTAAGAAGGGAAAAGATAATGGGAATGAAATGTATCAGTGAATAGGGACTGCGTTTCTAGTTTCTCAGTCCCTTTGATGGAGTATTCATCAAAAATGCAAAGCATTTCAAAATTTTGTAAATGGGAATTCACTGAGGTACATCTTGGAGGAATTACATGTGGACAGATGGTGAATAATCCCCCAGCCACACCTTAGTTACAGACTTTGGTGGCTCCAGAAAACTGTGGTCTTTAACTTTGTTATTGGTAGAAATTTTTAAATGTGAAGACTAAGGAAACTATCAACTCTAAGGTTAACCTAAGTTAGAACTGGTAAGTGAAGAATGTGAGGTGATAACAGTAGGTAAGGTAAGTCTTTCGTCTATATCCACACCTGGGTAACAAATGGATTGACTAAAACACTGTACTTTGCTCTCAATCCCTGCTCTTTCATCACACTTCAAAAATACTGGTTTTCAATTTATAATATACAGGAGTTCTTTCAAGTACTTAGTTAAGAGTATGATAGGCTTAAAAAATGCCAACCAGATATTAAAATCTTTAATAAAAAGCTTCTTGTTGAGAAAATCAATATCCATCCTTTTTTTCTGTCTGAAGAGAATTAATTTTATTATAGACAATTCGGAAAATATAGTTTACTTTAAAAGATAACCATGACATCATAATCTAATAGGCTAGTCTTTCACACTTTTAAAATTAAAAGTCATGGGGGGCCTGGGTGGCTCATCTGGTTAAGCATCTGACTCTTGGTTTTTCAGCTCAGGTCATGATCTCACTGTTCATGAGTTCCACTAACAGCCTGGAGCCTGCTTGGAATTTTCTCTCCCTCTTTCTCTCTGCCCTCCTCCACTTGTGCTCTCTCTCTCAAAATAAATAAATAAACTAAAAAAAAGAATTTCAATGCATTAAGAAAAAATTAAAAGTCCTAGAAAGGAATATGTTTAATATAGCATCTAGTACCAAAAAAAAGATAGTTATATCTTAACTCTATCAAAAACACAGCCTTTTAACATTTCAATGTATATATCACCAATTTTAAAATAATATGTACAGGTACATTTATATAGAAATATTCATATATTTGGGATCATGCTACATATATCTTTGTGTTCTATAAAGAATTTTCAAATATTTTACCAAAAACATGATTTTTAATGACTGTTCTTTTTCTTTAATGATGGTCTATGCAGTAATTCATGAACTAAGGGCACTTTAATACTACAGCCCACATGGTGAACAATAAGAAACAATAAGTCCTTGGTTTACACTTTATACACATTTTCAGCCATCCCTCTTATTCCATGACTTCACCTTGCACCATCCCTTTCCCTTATTTTTTGACTTCTATTTTGACAGAGGGTCATGAAGTCTTAAGTATTAATCAAAAGTCAGAGGAAAATAAGATTTTCATTTTAAGATTCTGTAATGTTATCCACTTCCTTTCCTTCATTTAGTCTTAAGAGTTGCACAATCTCTTTAAGATATCCATCTTTTCCCCCCTCCCTTTCTTGATCCCCCTTTTAATAGAGACCCACAGAATTCACAGATAAAACGCTCATGCTCTCTAGAGTTATCATAGTGTCCATCTAGCTGTTAGATGTTTTTCAGGATTTCAGAAATGGATAAGTGCATTAAAATCCTCAGTACTGACCTTATGTATTCTTTTGACTGTAAGTAAACAGATGCGTGACAATTATTTGTAAATTTATTGCTTTTTCTTGCCATTCTAAATCATCCTGAATAACAGAGTTGGTAGAGCTATCCCATTTCTGTAATAATTATTTTCTTTAATAGAGCATTTGGGTCTTTTTGTTAATAGTATGAACACTTGCTTTGTTGAATCTCTGTATAATGCTTTTTTATAAATTTTTTAAATTGTGGTAAGGTATATGTATCTTATATATATTTTATATATCATTGCAGCTATTCTTGAGCATACAATTCAGTGTCATTAAGTAAATTCACAATGTTGAGCAGCCTTTAGCTCTATTTCCAAAAGTTTTTCATCATCCCAAGCAGAGATTCTGTGCCCATTGAACAATAAAACCCCCTCTCTCCCTGTCCCATATAACCTCTATTCTACTTTTTGTCTCTGTGGCTTTACCTATTTTAGGTATCTCATGTAAATGGAATCATAGATATTTGCCTTTTTTGTGTGGCTTATTTCACTTAACACCATGTTTTGCAAGTTTCTTCCATATTGTAACATATTATCAGAATTTTATTTCTTTTTATGGCTGAATAATATTCCACTGTGTATATATTCTCCATTTTGGCTATTGTAAATAATGCTGTGATGAAAATTGGCATACAAGTATCTGTTTGACTTCCTGCTTTAATTCTTTTGGTTATATATCTAGGAACAGAATTGCTGGATCATATGGTAATTCTATGTTAAACTTCTTGAGGAACTGCCAAACTATTTTCCACAATGGCTTTACCATTTTCCATTCCTACCAGCAATGTATAAAGTTTCTAGTTTCTCCACATCCTTGCTAACACTAGTTTTCCTTTTTTTTTTCTTAATAATAATAATAGCCATCCTGGGGGTACCTGGGTGGCATCCAATTCTTGATTTTGGCTCAGATCATGATCTCATGGTTTGGTTCATGGGCTCAAACCCCACGTCAGGCTGTGCACGGACAGTGTGGAGTCTGCTTAGGATTCTCTCTCTCCCTCTTTCTTTGCCACTCCCCTGCTCACACTCTCTCTTTCTCTCAAAATAAATCACCTTTAAAAAATAAGAACCATTCTAATGGGTGTGAAATGGTAGCTCCTTGTGGTTTTGATTTGCATTTCCCTAATGATGTGTCGAGCATCTTTTCCTGTGCGTAATGGCTATTTGTGTATATTCTTTGGAGGAAGGCCTATTCAGGGCCCTTTGCCCAGTTTTGAATTGGGTTGTCTTTATGTTGTTGAGTTGTGCATAACACCTTTTTAAAAGTAAAAGGTGCACCATAATAATCCAGACTGTGTTTCTCCCTTCTCAGGATTCCTACAGGAAACAAGTAGTAATTGATGGAGAAACCTGTCTCTTGGATATTCTCGACACAGCAGGTCAAGAGGAGTACAGTGCAATGAGGGACCAGTACATGAGGACTGGGGAGGGCTTTCTTTGTGTATTTGCCATTAATAATACTAAATCATTTGAAGATATTCACCATTATAGGTGGGTTTAAATTGATAATAAAATGACATTGAGGAGTAATTATATCTTTCGTTTCCTGAGTCTTTGCTGACTACCATGCATAAATTATCTAATTTGAATTTTAAAATAATAATGAGGTAGGCATTATATCCCTGTTTTACAAATGAAGTTCTTGAGGATTAGAGTAGTTGAGTAACTTACTCCAGATTGCATAGATGGGTGGTGCTGGAATTGAAACCTAGGCTTGTTTGACTTCAAAGACTGTGGTCTTAACCACTGTGCACTAGGGTCACAGGGCCTTAAGCAAGAGCCATCATAAAAACGAAAGCCATCAACAAAAATATGAAAAGGTAATTGAGGTGGTACCACTAAAATAGCCTTAAAAAATAATTGAGTATATTTAGTGTAGAATTTTTTGGAACTGGAAAAACATTAGCTTTAGATAGTTAAGAAAAACAAACTCTGAAGTTGTAAAAGATTGAAGTAGTAGAAAAATTACAGTTTATAAAGAATCTGACAAATATACGTAAAATTGACTACTTTAAAAGAATCATTGTATTAATATACTTTATATTCTATTTCTCTGAGGATTTTCAGTTTTCAAAAAAGTACTTATTAAATATCCCATTCATTAGCTATGTTCTGTAACAGTGAGTTAGCTCAGTTAAGGGGTTTAACATTTTACCTAATACATTTCTTACAGCATGTTTCCTTGTAGTCTGGTGATAGAGAAAAAGAAATTTGAGTGGTGACAGTGTTTTTGTAGAAAAGTACATTGGTGTCAATATGTTTGTTAAGCTATAAAGGTTTAGCTAATGAGTAGGGGAACTGAGAATCTGAACCAGTTCTGACTCTGTTGTCTGTTTGCTTCTCACTGCATGGTGTATCTTTGAAATTCACCCAAAATTGTGAAGGAATATAATTTTACCCCAAATTTAGAGTTTATGCACATCTTATTGAAAAAAACCTGTAGAAGGACTTTTAACAGAATAAACAGTGTAGTAACATCATTGTTGTCCACATAGATATCAGAATCTTTCCACCTTGGTGGTCTCTCTTTTGAGAAAGGTATGTGACAATGAGGTCAGTGTTGTAATTTATGTTTTTGTGTAAACATTTTTAATTCTGTACATATACACTTAATAACATGTACAGTATATGTTTCTAAAGTTATAATTTTAAAAATTAGGCATAGCACTTTTTTGGCTTAGAATTTTTCAGTATTTTCTGTTTTATCATTATGACCTACCTGCATATGAACCCATTGGACTGTAGTTTTCCTGTATTTCTGGGTATTTTATCTTTTAAGAGACACAGAAATACTCTGTTTAAAATGGAGAAAAAAAAAACTAGAAGAAGCAAGGAAAATTTGGTGTGGTGGAAACTAGGAATTACATTAAATGTCTTCTTTCAACCATATTTTATAAGATAAAATTATGGACAATATTTGAAAGATTTTTTTGTTACTAATGTCTCTGCTTTAACTTTTTTTTTCTTCCCCAGAGAACAAATAAAAAGAGTTAAAGACTCTGAAGATGTACCTATGGTCCTAGTAGGAAATAAATGTGATTTGCCTTCTAGAACAGTAGATACAAAACAGGCTCAGGACTTAGCAAGAAGTTATGGAATTCCTTTTATTGAAACATCAGCAAAGACAAGACAGGTAAGTGAAATTGTGATCAGTATGAATCTATTTTCTGTAAACTAGATCATAATTTTAATCATTAATCATAATTTGCTAACCTGTATTCTAATGACATCATTTTGAGGGCAGGAGGGCAAGAGCACTGATATATCTACATACCTGATAGCATAACCATTATATCATTTAATATAACTTAATTTTTCTTTCTGTTAGGCTAAAATAGAAAATAAAACAATGTTTACTTGGTAAATGTTCTTTTAAGGATATGAAAGGGCAGCATTTCTTAATCCAGTGTCCATGGTATTACTTTTGGCTTTGGTTTCTTTCCACATTGAACATTTCTCTTAAACTCAGCACATCTTATATTCAGCATTCAAGAAATGTGGGAATTTTTTTTAAGCTGTTATATTTATAAAGTCAAAGAACAGGGGAAAAATACTTAGTTTCCTATTTTAGAAGTGTTTTGAAGAGTAGTAGGTAATGTGTTTCTAGATTAAATTTTGTTGTATTTGAAGAATTTTACTTTGGTAGAATTTTTTTAAGAGTATATTTATTTTTGAAGAAAGTTTTCATTAAAGTGAGAAGATATTTAGAAAGTAAATAGAAGTTCTCAGTTATTCATTTGCTGTGTTGTTCTGACAAAAATTAATGCCAGATTGCCCCTGAATTTTGTTTTTCAAAAATTATCTTCATTTTTAAAAGTAACTTTTTCTCTAGGTGAAATAAAGTAATTTCAGGTGACATTATTTAACCTTTTTGTATGAAATGAGAATTTAACATATAGAAAAAATTCTAGAAAGGAATACCTAAGGATATGATGGAATATAATTTTCATACACTAAGAAATAGATCAATTTATATTCCCTACAAGATGAACATTTATTTTGGGCTTTGCTGGTTACATGTACCTGTGAACCCCGAAAAACAGTTTTGTGGAATTTAACTTCTCTAATGCTAGGAGTTAAGAAAATTAATGAACAACTCATTACATATAAAACAGGTTAAACTTATAAAAACAGGTATTCGAAAACTTCCACTGAATTTTGTAAAGGTGTAAACACCTTCAGCTAGTGTGTATGTCTGTTTCCCTAGTGGGAAAGCGTATGTGCTGCTTCAATGGCCATACAGATTTGATACACACTGAAAAAACACTGAATTCTATTTTAATTTTTGGGGGGATTAAAAGTTGAATTTCTGGAGTTTTATTATAGTACAGATATCTCATTTTGAAACATGACTTACAGGTTAAAGAAAGAAGTTGGTATATAGCACTTCACTTTAGAGGAGTTAAGATTTCATTCAAATCCATTTCCAGGTCCTAAAGACTGGGAAGAATTTGGTTTTTGTCTTTTTTTTACTGATGTTCTCCAACCAGACTTTTTGATTTCCCTTACAGAGGAAGTACTCAGAAAACATGATTATAATATTTATAACTTTTCTCCCAACATTTTCTTTTGAAAATTTTGCAAATGTAAAATTGAAAGAATGTTATTGAAAATGTTTGTAAGCATGCCTACTACTAAATCATACCATTAACATTTTATTAACTTGGATTATTTGTAACTTTTGAAAGATATTTTTTAGACATTAGTTAATATTTTAGTTCACATTTTACAAAAAAAAAAAATCTGAGATTTTGCCTAATGTTATAAAGGGTTGCAAATAGAGCAGGGCTGCTCATACTTTAATATGCATATGAATGGATTGGGTTTCTTATTCCAATCCAGATTCTAATCTGTGGGTTCAGGCTGGGATTTGTGATCCTGCATTTCTAACAGGCTCTCAGGTGATGCTGATTTTTTGTATGTGGACCACACTTGGGGTAGGGGACAACACAGAAGACAGTAAAAGGGAGTTGTTATTCCAACAGTGTTTGCCCTCTGCTTCTCAATGATAAGAGCCTTTTAGCTGTGTCATGTATGGTTACTACCTAAGAAGTACTAGTTTATTCTTAGTGTTTGACGTTAATGCTTTGCTAGACCACAGCATTCATAATTAATCTGAAAATTACCTGGATTCCTTTTAAAGTAGATTTGTAGGTTTTATATGTTTTTTATGGGGGGAGGTGGGGAGGGTGAATGTAGTATGTATGATATGGAAGTGGATTAATTTAAATTTGCCTTGTAGATATTTATGTAGAGATGGTCTAATTAAAATGCAGAGTAATATAAAGGCATACTTGTACTTTATTTCCTCTAACATTCAGCTTTTCTTATATTTATAACCTATCATACCTTTATATAATGTATGTTGCTAAACTTTAACTTAGATATTTTAGTTTCTGATCTTTGACTTCTTTTTATTTCATGGACTTGTTGATTTGCCTTTCAAAAATTTACTCATCTTCCTCTGCTGAAATTAATTTGATATTTGCATGCTTTTGGAATACTTTAAAGAGCTATTCCGAGTAATTGTGGAGGTTATGAAATATGTAAAAATTTTAAAAATTTACATTTCCAGTTTTTCTGAAAATTCAAATCCCTGTTTTCTGCAAAGTATTTTGTTACTCATCTGCTATTATTTATTTGCTATTTGAACAAAATAAATATGTATAGTCTTGTTGCATTTTATCAGCAGCAGTTTGTTTCATGCCCTAAGTTTTAGTCTTGAGCATGAACCTAAAACACAAACACCAAACATAATTATAAGTCAAGTTAGTAGGAATAAGACATTCATTTAGAAGGACTAAAGTTATTTTAAGCTTTGGGGGCCACAAGCGGTATCTGTTACAATTTTTTTTCTTATAACCCTTTAAAAATGCAGAAATAATTCTAAGCTTGTGGCCAGTACAAGAAATAGGCTGTGGCTGCATTTGGCCTGCGGCCTGTAGTGTGCTGATCCCTGATTCTCTGGGGAACCGTATTGTTTGATTAGATGCTAGAAGTTAGGTCAGACTTTTGACTTAAAATTTACAGGCTAACATTAGTAATTTTAAAATAAAACTTACATAGTCTATGAAAGGGAAATTTTACTCTAATAGTTTTTAAGACAGGATTGCAGAATATATATCTTAGGAAATTAATTTGTAATTTTCAAAAGCCCATCATATAGGCTAGAATACAATGAATTGTCTATATATTTTTTATAATATTTTAGTCTACATCTGAAAGGCCAGAGTAATTTTTATTTTCTGCTAGTATGCTTTATGTGGTCTCTATGTTCCTAGTATAAAGACTGCAACCCCTAGTTCATGTTTATCCGGGTAGTTTAGTAATTGCCAGATTTTCTGGCCTCATTGGGCAGTGGATGCAGTGTTGGCAAAGACTGTTGGAACCAAAACATTGATACCATGGTAATCAGCTGTGTGTTTTCCAGTCTGCTAAAATCAGAATTGGGGAGTATTCAGTAAAGTGGATGACGGAAGCAGAATTCTTAGCATATCTGCTACTCCTGATTCAGCCTTTTTGCTTTCTGGAGGTCTCAATTTGAACATAATGGGAACATAAGTTTTACAAACTTAAAAATGTTGAGTGATCAGTTTCCTGGTTTTTATTGTTAATTTCTAGATACTTAAAATTAGTTGTGAGAAGACCTCCGTTAAAGAAAGCTTTTGATCAAATTGTTTTAAAGCAAACCAAGTAAGAAAATCCTTATGTGTCATATTTCTGTTTAATAGTTTGTAGTTGAGTTTGTATACATGAAATATATATCTTGAACTTTAACTTTTTACAAGTTAAAAATAAAACAATTACTGAGCACCTGCTGTGCACCATGCATAACCTCCCATGTAGTGGTTTTGCTGCATGTCAATAGTACCTGAGATGGACTGTCGTTTAGCCATGTTTCTTGAGAAATACAGCAATACAGAATTGTTTTTTAGAATACATCTAGTTTATCCCATGCCTCTCCACCAAGAAAGCTAGTAGTCTTTCATCTGTTTTTACTGAGCGTATTCGAAGTGTTATTTCCTTGAAAGTGTTTGCGAGAATTTTTGCTGATAATAAGTCACTCAGCAGGAACTTGTGTAAAATGAAATCACTTAGTGAAAGCATTATAGGCACCAGGATATACAGTGATGCTGTTTGTTGACAGTTCCTCTTCTGATGTGGAATACTCTTCTTACTTCCTTAGTCTCACAGGTGTGTTATCAGATGATAGATGAGCTGAAATTGTCAAATCTCCTGATTTAAAAAAAAATTATACATATTGTACACTTTTGTTCTTACATAAATATTTTCAGTTGTTCTGAAAGTTTAGTAAGTAACATTTGAAAATGAGTATGTTTGGCAATGAGCCATATTCTTAAGAATAAATCATTGGGTGCCAGTTAAGAGCATATAGCAGCTGGCCACAGTGGATATTGGACATCTGTTTCAGCTACACAGTCTTTAAAAATTACCTACGCATTTTGGGGTATGAAATCAGTGTTCTTTGGTAGTGCCAGTGGTTGAAGGTACACACAAGGATAAATCATGTTCTCCTGATGTCAGTATGATTCTAAGGCGTATTAGTAAGAAATGAGAAGTAATTTAAGTCTGAGAAAATAACTGACTCTTTAAAATCTAATATAATTTCCAATTAGTAAAAATAAAAAGTGAACAGAGTCACTCTGGAATAACTACTTCTCACTATTAATTATCTTAGCCACTGAGGCCCTAATTCTGAATTCTTGGTGGTGGGTAGTAATCTCTTCTTCTTAATTATTGGCCTCCAGTTCTCTCTCTGCATTGCTGGAAACAAAAATCACATATACTGTACTGGTGATGGGGATGTGCACACTTAAAAAGTAGACATGTTCAAAATGATTTCAGAAATAAGTTACAATCAAAACTTGCTTCTGCTAAATTAGTAGGGGACTAAAACCCTGTTCCGTAACCTCCAGCATTTTTTTACTACTTTTCTATTGATCTTGTAACTTTTTTTTAAACAGGAGTAAAAGTATACATTCTTAAAAAATATGAGCTTTTACCTGGTTTGTTTTATTTTTATGTGTATATGTCTATATTTTAATTTCTTGTATTGATTTTTTTAATTGAAAGAGGATCATTTATGAAAATATCTTAAATGCCAGCTCATACTTTACAATTTACATATTTTACAAGTCATTTTAATGCCTTAAATTATTTATCTTTTATTTAATGAGAATTTCTAATATATAATTTTTAAGGACTTAGAAAGTAAAAATACACCCTCTCCTCTTGCGAATGATAAATATTAAAATTTTTAAAAATTTGTATAAAGGCACAAGTGGCTATCTAATTAAGTACCAACATATTTAATAATTTCAGAAAATGGTTGGAAATTTTTATTTTGTAGTTGGCTTAGCCAGCCAGCTAGCTAGTTGAGTAAAATGATTCCATTTAAAAAGAAATGCACATTTTCTTGGGCTCTAATGATTTTTGTACTAGATAGCTAAATAGAAATATATCACTGCGTGGTATAAATAACTTGACATGTACATTTTTATATATAAACAGCAAATTTAAATGCCTCTTAACAAAACTTAATTTTATGAATTTTAAAGTTTTACTTTAAAGGTAAATTATAGAACTCTCCTGAAGCAGTGCTTAATATATTCTTGTGATTTATAAAAATTAATATACCCTAAAGAATTGAGGTATCTTTTTTTTCCTTAACTAGTATAGGCAATGAATGTGTGCTAACTTCCGCATGCAAAAATTAAGCCTTAGTTGTTGGTTTACTTCAGTTAATATTTAAATGGCCAATTCTTTGTACCTGATTGAATTTAAAACTACAAATCATATTTTTGATATGTATTAGCTTTCTAGGTACTGGGTTCATTGTGTCACATTTGGCTCATAGAAAGACTGATGTTACCAATCCCAGAGAGTTCAAATATGCCCATAGCAAATAATTCATTTTAAAGTAAAAACAGATTAAGTTTAAAATTAAATGTGCAATAAAATATACCAGTCTTTCTAAATGTTTACATTTTCTTTTAGAAGAATAAACACAAATACTAATCTTTTAAGTTAATTTGCACTACACGGAGATTAGTTTTTGTGGGTATCTTTTAGATGTGAGCTTCAACTTTGGTGGTTTTTCTAGATAAACTAGGAGTACAGTTAGCTGAATACTCTGTCCCCTTTGGCTACTGCTTACTTTTCTGGACTGGAAAGGACATTAAAAACTTTGTTAACCTCCATATGGCCATATATGATTTGCTGTCATCGCTTTCTCACTGTAGCCTGAAGCAGAAATCCCTTTTGTCCCTTTAGAGTATTTAAATTAGAATGGAAGGTATGAAGCCCATATAATTGGATAGTGCTCTAAAAACTGTTGTTAAGACTTCTTTCTAATAAGGAAACAAAATGCACTGTTACTATTCTGTGTGTGTACTTTAAACAATTCATGATGTTTTCATATTATGGTAGATGGCCCTCATGTAGCATTTTTATTTAAATAATGTAGCTATCCACTACCAAAGTCCGTCTCCGCTCCACTTGTGGACCCTAGAAATGGTCTGGACAGTGTTTTAATTGAAGACAGAACTCAAGATTCCAGTCCCTTGACCCAACTTTATAAAATTCGAGGTATTTGTGTGAGTGTGTGTGTTTAACTTTAAATATCCCTTCTGTACCATCTTTCTCCTCCTTCCCCACGTTAAGGCAGGGGTGGGAGAAGCAGGGATGCTTGTTTTTCCTGAGTCAAATAATTTAAATCTGACTTCAGTTTAAGCTTTGATTAATTCCATGACTAGCAAACTATAATGATTACATTAGTTGATACACAAATACTAATACTAGGTCCTAGATTTTTCATGATCTCTCCTAATTCCTAATTTAAATTGTTTTAAAAAAATTCCAATTCCATTACAAAACGAAAGTGGTTTTAAAGAACAAACCAGGATTCAAGCCCATATTTTAAAACTGCATCCCCACTTTATTTTTTGAAACAATCTGATGTCTGTTTTAAAAAGAAATTCTCAAGTAAAGATCATAATTTCAAACTTCTTGCACAAGGCTGTCCCAATAAATTACAGTTACCAATGAAACAGACTTTAAAGAAGTTGTGTTTTACAATGCAGAGAGTGGAGGATGCTTTTTATACATTGGTGAGAGAGATCCGACAATACAGATTGAAAAAAATCAACAAAGAAGAAAAGACTCCTGGCTGTGTGAAAATTAAAAAATGCATTGTAATGTAATCTGGTAAGTTCAGCATATTAATTTCAGCAGAAACCATAGGTCTTTCAGAGGTAACAAAGTAGTAACCACTTTAGAACTACCTAGGGTGTGGGATTCTGATTGGCAGTATTAAAAGATAAGAAATTGGTAGTTTGTTTCCATCATTACTAATTTTTAATCTTAATGTGTGTTAATTATAATTGATGCAGTTTTTATAGCTGTAGACTATATTTGTCATTGGGTCTAGAGAGGAAGAAAAATAAAAAAACTGTAAAGAGTAGTAAGGTTGAGTGGCCCAGAAGGTGGGGAAGGGCCCACTCTTACAGTGTATTCTTTCCTTTGGACATTCTGCAAGCAAATACTTGTTTTGCCTGTGTTCTCTAACTCGGTGGCAGCAACATCATCGTTTTACCCAAGTAAGAAGCCTGGGAGTCTTGCGATGACTCTTACATCCCTCTTTTGCACTCCCTTTTGGAGGCAACCACAAATTCCTTTGATGTTACATTCCAACTTTTCTCACATCATTTCTTGATGGGACTAACTTATTTGGTTTACCTGTTGCTGCCTTTATTGACAGTGCAACCAAAGAGATACACTTAAAAGAAATGTCATTGTCTTTCCTTTAAGTCCAGTCACTGACTTCCTGTTACTATGGAATAAAATCTCAAACTTCATAGCATATATATCTTAACATCTTCTTACCCCTCTAACCTTTGGCCTTATTCCTAAAAACTCCTTGCCTGAAGGCTTTTTTTTTTTTTTTTTTTTTTGGCCTCTGTAAAAAAAACAACAAAACAAAAAAAACCCCCACATTATTTCTTACCTTTCCTTGAATCTTGGCTGTTGCTCTTGTTTGGAATGCCAGTATCTTTATCCATAGTCATATTAATTAGCTAACATTTTTTTCATGATTCTCCACTATCCAAGAATCTTTCTTTATAGCCTTAAATGGGCATAATATCCAAAATACTATTCTTAACTGTTACACTCTTGGCATTTTAAATTGAAATAACCTCTTTTATGTTTGACTCCCAAACAGTAGAATATTAGCCAGAATCAGGTATTTTTAATCTTTGCATGACCATCATTTAACAAGGTTCCTGGTACATAGTAACTGCCCATTTGGATTTACTGAGTGGAATTTCTCAGTTTACTTTCTAAACCAGCCCACATTAAATTTGGTCTTACTCAGAAAATATTTAACTCAATAGTTATTGATTTGAGTTCTGAAATAGAATATCTCCCAAAAGCATAAAATGTACATCTGAATAATAGACTCCATCCCAAAAGATACATGGTATACTAATCTGCTAAACTCATAAGAAATGAAGCATGACTGGCATTAATTTTTATTGAGATTTATGAACTCTTAATATTTTTTGAGTATCATTCTGTAGAGCAATATCTTAATTTAAAAATTGTGGTAAAATTTAACATTGCAATGCAGTTTGAAAACTTTTTTTAAAAGTAGAACTATTTAGAATGAAGTAAGTTTTACACTTTAATTTTTATTTAAAACAAAGGTGGAGGCATTTACTTCTCTAAGATTTCTAATTTTTGACTATGTAGTATAAATGTCAAATAATTAGTGGGCATGATGAATTGAATCCTTGCTTTTTTCAGTGGGCATGGATATCATTTTATTTTAAAGTATACTTGGTAATACTTAAAATTTTAAGTAAAAATATTTTTACAAAATTAATTTGAAAGTAATAAATATATACAAGTGTATTTTTCTTAGTCCTAAAATGGATGGGTGTAAACAAAATTACTGAGATAATTTTTTGTCTTAATATATGTGCATATGAAAATGACTAGTTCCCATATGGAAAAAAGGAATTCAGTGCCCTGTTTCAATTAATTGTAACGTATCCTTAATCACTGCAATTGGTTAATTTTAATAAGTTATGTAAGAGTTCAGTATTAAGAAAGAGTGCAACATTAACCTAAAGTATTTGTCAGAATCTTAGACGATGGTAATGTCTTCTTGATGGGAAGAAACATTGTTTTCATTGTCCCCTAAATACTTGTGTATTGTTTTTTAACTTGGAGTGTCTTCTCTATATCCATCACGTGGTTTTTCATTTTGTCTGCTTCTACCATTTTATCTTCAATCTACCATTGACATATTTTTCTTCATTATAAAAGTAGTTGAAATGGAGTAGACTACATAAGCATGCGTGATCAAAGGGAATTTGTGAAGGGTAGGGGAGTTGGATTAGATCCTCTTTTAAGATTCCATACCATTCTAAGTGTTTATGATTATAAACTAGTCAAGGGTTGGTGATTTATAAAATAATGGTTCTTCATTATATCATTGGAAGGTTTTACATTTTATGTGTTAAGAAGTTTAGCATAAAGGTTTATATACATATTAAGCCTTGATTGTATTGCTGAAAAGTTATATTTTATCACTTTTCCTCTCCTTTGGGTGAAGGAAAAGCATGTGTTGTGCTAGTAATGAATGATTTCAGAAAGTGGGGAACATCATTGAGTGAAATTTGGGGGTGTTATTGGGGACTTTTTTCACTGCTGTTCATGTAATAATTCTGGTGGGTTTTCTTTTGTTTGTTTAATTTTTATTTGGGGGAGAGGAGAGGGGGCAGAGGAGAATCTAAAGCAAGCTCCACACTCACCATGGAGCTGAATGTGGGGCTCAATCCCACTCTTGAGCTGAAATCAAGATTTGGTAGCTCAACACACGAAGCCACTCAGGTGCCCCTATTCTGGTTTTCATTCTACAACTACTTATTTAAACCTTGAGCAAGCCTCTCATTCCTGCTCTGTGTTTAATTTCTTTCTTTTTTTTAAGTTTGTTTATTTTGAGAGAGAGTGTGTGTGAGGGAGGGACAGAGAGAGAGATGGAGAGAGAAAATCCCAAGCAGGCTCCACATTGTCAACATAGAGCTTTATGTGGGGCTTGATCCCACAAACTGTGAGATCATGACCTGAGCCGAAATTGAGAGTTGGACACCCAAGTGACCAAGCCACCCAGGTGCCCCTGTGTTTACTTCTTTAAAAATATGATATTTTTCTTTTAGATCTGTTGTGAAAATGAGTTAAATGTAACTTAAATGAAAATGGCCTGAATTAATTTTACAATTTTGAAATATTAATTGTAGACGATTTTAGTAGAGGAGAAATGTATCACTGATAAATTTTAAAAATTTTAATTTATTTTCAAGATAATATAACTTAATATGTTTATATGAATATTCAACAGAAGTGGTTAAATAAAAATTCACTTTTCATTATTCTTAAAGTGGCTTGATTTATACAACTTTATTTGCTGGGTATTTGTTCCTAGGACTCCCTCTAGTGTCTCTCTTTCAAAGCATCAGTAGGTTAACAGCTTTTTAAAAAGACTTAGTACTCACAGATTTTAAAATTCATAGAGGATCATACTTTTCTCTTTATTTTTTAAATTTTGCTTTTATATTTAATTTGTTTTTTAATGGGGTCATGACAGGAATTGACTTCTATAATTGTATAATTTCGATATTGCAAGTTAAGTTAAAATCTTGCTACCACTTTCAGAGTGCCATTTTTCACTTTATGAATTAGGTTGAAAATTATCCTACTTGAAATCACTTTCAACATTATTTATTTATATACTTTGATCAGGAATAGAGGTCCCAAAATGACCAAATGGAAATTTTCTTTGAAGATACAGCATTTGGCTATATATGGCAAACTTCTGAGTATGTAATATATTAAATTAAAACAATAATAAATAAAAGAGAATCTCCTCCAAATTGGTAACTACACCACCATTTAAGTGATTTAGCTCATTTGTCTTACAAGTCAGAGGTATTACATTTTTCAAAGTATTGTGTCTTATCTTTGGGGTCACTTTAAATTTCTTTCTTATATGTTAAGTATATGAATTGAAACTAATGCCTTAATATATATTATTTCAAAACTGTAACTATATTTGAATACTGTTTATTTTTTGGGAATTATTTAAATCTGATGGATTTAAGTAAGTATTGAACCCAGAACTCAAATACTGTTACTGTCAATATTTATGAAAGTAGTATATACTTGCATGGCTTATATCTAACATCTAGAAACTGAGGAATAATTAAGTGTAAATGCATATTCACACACATAAAAACACATGCACAAATGCACTTGGATTTGGTGACAAAGTGTGTCAGTATGGAAAAATGAGTAGCAAAGTGAGTTCTGGGAAAAAGGTATTTGCTAGCTTATGTAAGATTCTGTACCATTGATTTTCTTTGCCTTTTGTGAAAAATCAGTGTTCCTATTTATAATATCGATGAAATATTCATGAAGAAAACATTTAAGAATCCTAAAAGTCTGATATATATTCAGTTGCCTAAAGAGAAATGTAAAGTGTCCTTATTCTTTCTCAGTATTAGTGTCTCCAGTAGTAATATATCCTTTCTGTTATCTGTATACCTCAATCCATCATATATATTCACATTTTAATACTTGTTATGTGTTTCAGGGTGTTGACGATGCCTTCTATACATTAGTTCGAGAAATTCGAAAACATAAAGAAAAGATGAGCAAAGATGGTAAAAAGAAGAAAAAGAAGTCAAAGACAAAGTGTATAATTATGTAAATACAATTTGTACTTTTTTCTTAAGGCATACTTAAGTAAAAGTGGTAATTTTTGTACATTACACTAAATTATTAGCATTTGTTTTAGCATTACCTAATTTCCTGCTCCATCCAAACTGTTAGCTTTTATCTTGAATGCTTATTTTAAATGACAGTGGAAACTTTTTTTCCTCTAAGTGCCAGTATTCCCTGAGTTTTGGTTTTTGAACTAGCAATGCCTGTGAAAAAGAAACTGAATACCTGAGATTTCTTTCTTGGGGTTTTTGGTGCATGCATTTGATTACTTCCTATTTTTCTTACCAATTGTGAACTTTGGTGTGAAACAAATTAATGAAGCTTTTGAATCATCCCTATTCTGTGTTTTATCTAGTCACATATATGGATTAATTACTAATCAGTTGAGATTTCATGATTGGTTTTACTGATTCATTGAGGGAACATGAATTTATGGGCTTCTTGTAGATTCATCTTGTAGGTATAACGTCCTATAGTTTCAGTCACCCTTAATGAATGTAAAGTTACACTGTTCATAAAGGTTTTCTCCATCTTTTCACTGCTGTTTGTCATAGTCACGCTTCCCAAAATATTATATTTTTTCTATAAAAAGGGAAAAAATGGAAAAAAATACAAGGCAATGGAAAATATTAAAAGGCATTTACTTTCCATATTAGATAAATTCCTACAATACTCTAAATAGCTTTTCCTGTTAAGGCAGACCCAGTATGTGATGAGGATTATAGCAACCATTTTGGGGCTATATTTACATGCTACTAAATTTTTGTAATAATTGAAAAAATTTTAACATGTATAAAAAATTCCCATAGGAATTAAATATAGTCTCCCTGTGTCAGATTGCTCTTTCTTAGTGTAACTTTAAATCTTTTCTTGAACTTCAGTCTTAGAAAATAGTTTTAATTCTGGTAGTAATGTTAAAGATTATTTGGGCCAGTTAGCTTTAGTAGATGTTAAAGAGACCAATGCTGCAAGGCCAGGCCTTGTGTGAACCTTTGAGCTTCAGTAAGAGTTTCATGATATGGACTGCATCCCTGTGGCCTCCCAGTGTGGTCATGCATTGGGTGGTCAAAAGTGGGGACTAGCAGAGTTTGGATAAGATACATTCTCACTATGTGGTGGTCCTGCTGACAGATCAGGAACATCACTTTTGTTTAAAAAAAAAAAAAAACCAACAAAACTTTTTAAAACATTATTTTAAATGAGATTTTGGGATGGGGGTGGCAAGACTTTAATTTTTTTTAAACAATGAAGTGAAAAAGTTTCAGAAGCTCTAGTATTGGCTAGTTCTCATCACTGGCTAAAGTAACATTTCATAAACACTTTACAAGTATGGTCCATATTTAAGAATATATAATGCTTAAAGAATAAATTAATAACATGATTCTTTCAATGCGTTTAAGATGTATTTTTAAATATCTGAAGTGAGATGGTGTGTTGAGGTGAAAATATCACTGGACTAGGAGGAAGGTGACTTAGATTCTAGTTACGTGTCTTTTACAATTCAGTTTTGGGCAAATCACTATCCATTTCTTCATGTTAAAAGAAGTCATCTCAGAGGCTATATCTAGCATTATAGCTATGTGATTTACATTCAGTTTACATAAGGATATACCTATTTGTCAATCTCAGCACAATCTGTAACTTTTTACCTGTGTTATCTTCAGTGCCAGTCTTAGGCAAAGTTGTGCAAGAGGTGAAGTTTATTTTTGAGTATCTATTCTCCAGTATCAGTATCAGTACTCTCCCCCACATTACTGTCATCTTGCCTGCCTACCCTTCTACATGCCCCATGACTTGATGCTTTCCTTTTAATACTTCTAATTCCTCTATCCTCAAGATTTATTGCTGCTTTGGATATCTCTGTGAAGGCTTTCCATCAAGTCACATTAGTCAGGCTCAACATAATCTGACAGATACTATAGTGAGATTGAACCTAATAGCTAATTTTTAGGTGGTAGCTATATAGCAACTTAACTTTGATCTTTTTAAACATCATCTCTTTGCTACCTGGTCCATTAGTGACTAAATAGGAATTTTCATACCTGCTATGAGTAGACAGAACCCTATCTGGTGGAAGAATTTAATAAAGGTAGTACTGAAAGATTTCCTTAGATAACCTAAAATTAGAACTAGCCCTGCTAACAATGATACATTCCATTATTTTGATAAGCAAAATCTTCTTATAATGAAAAATACCTTAAAATTTAGTTCACAAAGCTTACTTTTTAGCAGAATTCATTTATTCAACAAATATTTGTGTGCCTACTAGATGCCAGGTACTACACAAGGCACTGGGGATATTACAGTATCCCCAAAAAGGGACATAATTCCTATCCTTAAGTAGTGCTGATATTTTAGAGTGGTCTGTAATATCTTAGTGAGGCATTTGGCACATGACCCAAAGATAACATAATGCATATTTTAGTTTTGCAAAGAAGGGATATGGTCTCTAAGGTTTCTTCCAGTTCTAAAATAATTGTTTTGCTCTGATTCCAGTAAAGCTGTTCAATCAAGTTACTTTATATAAATCACTTTACTTCATTATTTTAAAGGAGTAAACTTGACTATATATTGTTTTTTATTTGGGATAATTATGTGATTCTCTTGGGACAACTAATAGTACACATTAAATCATATGTCAGATAATAACTTTAAAATTCCCAAGTGTGTATTATTCTAGTTGGTCTCTTTGTATAACAATTAAAAATAGACTTAAAATTAAATAATTGAATTTTAAAATAGTTTTATCTGGGTATGAATAAACAGATGCCTGAACTAATTCACAGAAAAGGAAATTTCTGTGTAAAATATCAGTCCAGTTTCTGAAATGCTGTGCTAAGTAAGACTTTATAGTACTTCCTCTTGTTTCTACACAAGAGAAAGAAATGGCCATACTTCAGGAATTGCAGTGCATAACTGAGGGATTTTTAGGACTCTTGAATTTTTTGATGTAGCTGGGCAACTTTTTTTTAGGCAGTGGTAATTATCCTTTGTTATGTGAATTTTGAATGGTTTGACAAAAGGTTTGTTTTTGTAGAGATTTTAAAAGGGGAGCCATAATCCTAGAATAAATTTATGTAATTATTACGGCCTTAAAGATAAAAATCCATGTTGAAGTTGAAAAAAATTGCTAAATTACATAGTCTTAGACATTAACATGTTTGTGGAAGAATGTAGCAGAAGTATGTAGTATAATTTCAGTGAATATTTCCAATTAGGATTTCTAGGCTCTATTTTAACTGAGTCACACTGCATAGGAATTTATAACCTAACTTCTAGGTTATCAAAATATTTGCCACCATTGCACAATTTTGTCCTAATATATATAGAAACTTTGTGAGGCATGTTCAGTTGCAGTTTGCACAAGTTCATCTCATTTGTATTCCAGTGATTTTTTTTTCTTGTAACCATTTTTTTCTAAACAATATACACACATTCAGTTTTTTGGTAGGCAATAAAAGCTGTCATTTCCATTGTCAAAAAATAATAATTTCTTGTAAAATTTCTTAAAACTCTGTATTAGTATTTTTTTAAAAAAAACCATCAGTTACTTTAAAACTGAACTTATATTTAATAATTTCTGTGTTAGTATTGGGTAGCATGAAATCTGCATTGAGAAATTGAACAGCATACAACTGGTAGCTGTAAATTCCTTCAGAAAATGAAAATTATTTCTTCCTAAAGATACATTTACATGAGTTCTTGAAGAATAGTCATAACTAGGTTAATAATTGTTTTTGTTTAATAGTTTTAAGTGCCTGTTTGGGATGATGATAGGCAATTTATATGAATTTAGGAAAAAGCAAAGTTTTCACTTGCAGAAATGTCAATTACAGAGGGTCCCCCTCCCCATAGAGCAAAATGGGTTATGTAATGTTTTATCCAAAAGTTTCCAATTCCACTGTCTTGTGTTTTCATGTTGAAAATACTTTTGCATTTTTCCTTTGAGTGCCAATTTCTTACTAGTACTATTTCTTAATGTAACATGTTTACCTGGAATGTATTTTAACTATTTTTGTATAGTGTAAACTGAAACATGCACATTTTGTACATTGTGCTTTTTTTTGTGGGACATATGCAGTGTGATCCAGTTGTTTTCCATCATTTGGTTGCGCTGACCTAGGAATGTTGGTCATATCAAACATTAAATTTAAAAATGACCACTCTTTTAATTAAAATTAACTTTTAAATGTTTATAGGAGTATGTGCTGTGAAGTGATCTGAAATTTGTAATATTTTTGTCATGAACTGTACTGCTCCTAATTATTGTAATGTAATAAAAATAGTTATGGTGACTACAATAGTGTGTACTTCTTGATGGAATTTGAAATGTTTGCCCCACAGTTGATACGGAATAGTTTATAAGCCACAGACACCATAGTATATTAGTGAATCTTTTGCAGCTTGTGAGTTAGATATATTCTTTATTGGTGAAAGGTGTTGTGAAACATTATATAAAGGTTTTAAGTGTTTACTTAACACCATGCTAGATTTAGGTCCATTACCATGTTAATGCATTTAGAAGTAGGCAAACAAATCTGCCTTTATGATGAAAGAATAGAATAACAGTATTTATTGGTTTTTATCAGTAAAGGTAATTGATATATCAATGGCAGCCTACTTCAAGATGAGAAATCTTACTCCATACACATATTATTTCTGTACCTATACTTACATCATTGCCAGGTGCTATCTGCTTTGTAGTGAATCTTGAATGTGTGCTGTTAATTAAGTGCCAAATAGGGTAAAAAATAAGGTGACATTCCTTCAAAAGTTAAGGGGAATTAATGTGCAAGAAATTATTTTGTTTAGTTAAATGTATATTAAGTGGTATTCTCTTGACAGTAAAATGGAGAAATGGGCTAAGAATAATTGGCAAAAACTTACTAAGTTAAAATTATTTCAAGTGCACTATATTTTCATTCAAAATGGGTGCTCATTTTTAATTGGTAGTTGGCTGTACTGCTAATTTTGTATAAAAATTGAGCATAAAGGGTTGCTGATAAAGCCCTCTGTGAATAGAAATTGAAACGTATTTCAGTTAAATAAGGCAGGTTATATTTTTTATATAACCTGTATATCTTGCCATTTTAATGTACAATTATTTTTATCATATCTGGTATACATAAATAGCTGACACTGAATTTCAATCAAATTATAGTAATTGTAATCAATTAGATTTGTTGTTATCTGAATAATAGCGTTGTTTCATTGCTCTGTATTTCCTAAGAAAGTATAAGGCTTCTAGCTCTTTCATTACAAATTCGCCCCGTCCAATAAGTTCTTTGATCTTCTCTGGGTCCTTCACATCTTTGTTTTTAAGGAAAACATTCTTCAGACGCCTTTTAAAATAGTCTGCTCCTTTTGGATAGTCTCGTCCAAGATACAGCAGCTTAAAAAAGAAAAATTATATATTTCTAAACAATCCGTATCTCAATAACATATGTATAAAACAGGCAACGTAAGTACTTACATTTTTATAAAGGTTCAGTACTTCTCCTCTTAAAGAATTGGCCATTTTCATTTATTATGAAAAGTATCCACCTTTATATATAACATACCTAAAGAAAAAAAATTTTGTAAATAACTGCATTGTAGTCTCTTTTAGAATCAAAGAAAAAGGACTGTACATATTGGGAATATGGTAACTTTTTGTTTTTCATTCAGCTTTTTGAGCACTTTTATGTTCCAGGCACTGACATAGCTATGAAATGTCAGATAAGATATGTGTTCTCACAGAACAAAGATCTCTTGGGGGAGACGTAAGAAGAGGATAATGAAGGAAAAAGGATAATGAGAGAGAAAATGAATTGTCAAAGATGCATATGTAGGTGTACCTTCTTTTATACAGAGTGAAATGAATGAGATTTAAATCCCAGCTGCATAACGTTACACAAATTACTTAACCTTTCTGAGTTCGAAATACTGTCTATGTTGCTCTCAAGGCAAGGCCAGTTTGTTTGGAGGACACAGAAGAGGTCTGATCATATCTAGAAGGGTGCTATCCTAAGAGAGGCTAAAGAGTAGAAGCTGAGTGTGGGAGTCAAGCAGGTTCTCGACTAATGGTGGATGGGCAGTAAGAGTGGTGGTACAGAGGCTAGTTGAACAACGCCTAGCAGGTACCTATGTGAGAAGCAAGCAACATCCAGTGAAGTAGACTGTGCTTCTATATGTGTAAATTCTTACTGCTATTAGGGAAAGGTGGCTCCTTAAAGGCAACATGATTGCCTAAACATAGAAAATAATTCCCAGTACTTGTTATGTTGTGGGGATTAAACTGTAAAATTCCTAACACCTTAAGCATTTTAGTTCATAATAGGCCCAAAGTAAATGTTCATGTCATTTGTAACCTTCCATAAAATTTAGTCCTATTTTTCCAATGACCTAAGAAAACTTTTAGAATAACAGAATTATTTTGAAATAATTTCAGTCTTGCAGGAGTTGTAACATAATACTAATACCATTTTTCCTGAACAAGATTTTGAGAGAATATATAAGAAATTGAGAATTGAGAGAATGTTGCTCTCATGATATATTAGTGTCAATACTTTGCAGTGCCATTCAAAGGAAATATAATCCAAGACACCTATGTAATTTTACATTTTCTAGTAGCCCATATTAAAAAAATAAAACAGGGGCACCTGGGTGGCTCAGTTAAGCGTCTGACTTTGGCTCAGGTCATGATCTCATAGTTTGTGGGTTTGAGTCCTGCATTTGGCTGCCTGCTGCCAGCACAGAGCCTGCTTCAGATCTTCTGTCTCTGTCTGCCCCTCCCCCTTTCATTCTCTCTCTCTCTCTCTCTCTCCCCCAATAAAAAAATTAAAAAATTAAAGTGGAATTATTTCAATAATATATGTTATATTCAAAATATTTTCATGTGTCATGTTAGCTACATTTCAAGTGCCACTGGTGTGGCTTAGTTGCAACCATATTGGACAGCACAGCTTCAGAGTACATTTCCTGTGAACAAGGGGATTTTCCTACAGAACAATACAACTATCAGAACCAGGAAACTAATGCTGCTACATTACTACTGAAATCCACAACCCCTGCATGTTTGGCAGTCATTCCAAAGATGCCCTATTTTATAGCAAAAAGGTCCAAACATTACACACTGAATTTAGTTTTCATATCTCTTCAGCCTTTAATCTGAAACAGATCCTCAAGGTTTCCTTGACTTCGATGAACTTCATACTTGTGGAGATCACAGGCTATTTTGTAGAATAGCTGGAGACTACTACAGAAATGTTTAAAATGCTCAGAAATAACAGAGTAGCCTGAGAATGTGAGCAAGGGGCTGGACAACAGGAGGGATTAAAAGGCAGGAGGAAATCCTTGGGGATGGAGATGTTAATTATTGTGATTGTGATGATTTTATAGGTACGTCAAATTTATCAAACTATTTACATTTTAAAGAAGTATAACTTACTTGTATGTCAATTATACCTCAGTAAAACTTTTTAAAAATTGGTGTAAATATGCTGGCAAAATGTTCACTCCCTCCTAGTAGAGCTAGGAGGGAGTGAAATAGACATGGAAACACCTGTCTAAACCACAAGGCTGCTAATTAGGGTAGGTGGTTCAACCAGCCAGCAGTCAAGTTGCATAAAACCTGGTATGCCTCTCTGCGGTGGGAGCCCTGAGTGTAAGCACTTACTTTAAATTTCTTTATTTTTAAGTTTAGTGTGTGTGTGTGTGTGTGTGAGAGAGAGAGAGAGAGAGAGAGAGAGAGAGAGAGAGAGAAGGGGAGAGAGAGAGAAGGGGAGAGAGAGAGAAGGGGAGAGAGAGAGAAGGGAAGAGAGAGAGAGAGAAGGGGAGAGAGAGAGAGAGAGAAGGGGAGAGAGAGAGGGAGGCACAAATTGAAGCAGGCTACAGGCTCTGAGCTGTCAGCACAGAGACTGACACAGGGCTTGAACTCATGAACCGCGAGATCATGACCTGAGCCAAAGTTGGATGCTTAACCGAGTGAGTCACCCAGGTGCCCCCCAAAATTTAAAGTTTTAAAAAGTTTAAGTATGGCAGCTAAATGAAAACCTTTTCATTTCTTGCTGAAGTTCATAAATCTAATTCTCTGGCTTCTCTTTCTTTAAGGGGGATAAAACCACATAGGAACAAACATTTCCATTTTAATACTTCTATAATTCCCCTCTTCACTAGTAGTTTTTGAGCTAATTCACACAGCAAACATACAGTGCAGCAGAACAATTCTTTCTCTTTGAGCTTTCTTGCAGTTTTCTGTTTTTCTCCAAATTGCTTTTTCTGCTTTTGTCTAGATTTCTTCTGAGCTTTCCTCCCAAGTCTGGTAATCCTTTTCTGTCCATTTTTATAAGTGAAAGGAGAAAAATAGCTTTTTAAAAGATTTGTATACATGGTTGCAACTGATAGACTCTGAGCTTCACTTAGGATGATCTGAGTGGGCCATTGTTGGGGAACCTCTGAAGTCAAAGTGTTAGATCATTCCTCCTGGGCTGGCCAGATTCCCCAGAGAAGAAACTTCCAGTTTGCTGAGGATTTGCCTATTCAATCTTAAGAAGTGGAAGAAGAATGGGGACCTTCTTCAGCAGTATGTACACCAAATTTACTTAATTTCTGTTTCCAGTGTGATTCTCATACTTAGTATACCTGAAGACACCCCAGTGTACAGAATAGTATTAGTTTGTCAGAAATAAACCTCCATGCTTCTGTAAGGAGAGGTGTGGTCCCTCCAGAGGTGTTTCTCAAAGAGCTTTCACTTAATCTCTTTGATTTACTTCATTCCTTATTTCCAATTCCATTGGCCCTTTTGAAAATTATGCAGTATAAATCGGGCTCTTCTGGTGTGTTGAGTCACATTCATTCATCTGGTTTGCAGCTTCCAAAATTTTACTGTTGTCATCTTCTCTCTTCTCTCATTTTTCCAAATTATTTTTATATCCCTTCACTGAAGATTTAGTGGAGTTTTGGAAGGGAATGGAATTAGATGGGTGTATTTAATCTATCATATTAATACCTAATTTCAATTTTAAGACTTTTTTTTTTTCTCTCTTTTTTTTTTTGCTGAGAGCCAATTTCCGGTATGATTTAATCTTACTGAAGAATGGCTCTTCAGAACCACCTGCTTTAAAAACGATTCTAAGTCTACACAGACATACTTTCAGACTGCAAATTACAGCCTGTTTAATTTTCTGGCAAGGAGCACAGTTTTATTTAACTCACAATTTGTCATTTGCAAAAACTTGTAGAAATATGGCTTAAATTGTCTTTTTAGTTTACAAATTATACATAATAAAGGATTTGCCCAGCCAGAAATATAGCTGGTTTGATTAGGGTAAAATTTTCCCATTCTTTGATATGTTAACTTACAGGAATTAAGGCAGTTAATCATTATTATTTTGTGTTGACCTTCAGGCATTTGAGTAGCCACTGGGAGAAAGAGGTCCTCCTGGGTTCACAACTGGTGAAGTTGAAGTGCAGTAGGGACCAGGGGCTGCTGCGTAACCCTGCATGAAGTCATGGAGGTTACTGCTCTTTGTAAAGAGCCAAACTGTTAGGGACTGAGAGAAGTCCCCTACCATTCTGAGAATGTGTGTGGTAGGCAAGGGGAAGAAGGCACAATCCTCACTGACAGGTTTTTTCCAATAACTGTGGGCTGGGGAGTTCAGATTTAACCACCTCCACTCCTGGGTTAACTAAGAATTGTCATTTTACTGGTCACCAAAGCTGTTGTTAATCATCTTCCTCATGAAGTTCAGATGGCAATAAGAGCTGAAGGAAAACTAGCAAAGAACAGCAGTGCAATATTACTATTTATAGGGTTCTGTTAGATTTGACTCAAACAGCTGAAACACATTTCCCCAAACTAAGCCTAAAAAGCTTCACACAAAAAACTTTAGGATATGTTATCACAGAGGTAGGTGGCAAGAAGATTTTTGCCCCCGAAGGTTGGTATTTGGCTTGGTTAAGCCCTACCTAGAAGCCAGATTATAGAAGTGAGTTAAAGGGAGCTGTTTATGTATATGTTCAGAATGGGTGCATATTACACCTGTCTGAAGCAAAGCAGAGAGAACAGGAAATCGCCCTTACACTTAGGCAACTTGCAAGAGAAGTAGGAGAGAAGAACCAAACTCACTGGTAAAATCTTTTATAGCACAGCGACCCCTAGAACAGTCTAGTGTGTTCTCACACACCCATAGCAATTCCTCCTCCCTAGGAGGGAGGTGGCCTAGAGTGAGTGCTTGAGCAAGTCCTCTCCTTTAGAGGCCTACCATTTTAAGGTAATTTGGGATTACCATTAACACCGTCCTTAGGCCCATCAATCCTAAGTGAATTGACTGAGGTTTTATAACATAAACATTAGTAGTTTGACTGAAACACTAAAACAAAAGCTTACTTTCCTATCAAATGGCTTCAGAACTCTATATGAAGTTGACATTAAGATGTTTTTAACCTTGCTATGGGGGCTTGGGGATGAAATATCATAATTTACAATCTGATTTCTGTTACAATGGGGATAATAAGACCTCAACCCATAGGACTAACTCAGTAATACTTATTTACTAACACAGTTAATCAATGGAGTTGTAAGAGAGAGAGCATTATAAAAATTACAATTCAGAGATAAGAAATCGTGCCAATGATTTAAAAGTATTCCATGTTTTGTCATGCTAAAACAGGGCCCTAAAGTCAGAATTGGGCGAGAATTTGGAGAGAGCTTAATTTCTTAATCACTTTATTTCTTCTAGTTTCCCCGTGGGTCTAAGTTGGTAGTGTTTCTTCATATGGGAAGGAGACTGAAATTCTGAAGGTTGTGCTACCGGCTAGTACAGTGAGCCTGTGACCTTGGGCAAGTAACTTAATGAGCCTTTCTGGGCGTCAGCGACCTTCAACCGTAAGAAATACTTTATCCAGGATGTGCTTCAAATAATTTCCACTTGTTTAGAGCTGCTCTTAGGAAAATCGACATATACATGACTTGCACAGAAAGTAAACTGAACCATGTGCAAAGAGAAGAATCCGAAGGCCATTAATTTTAAAATAACCCTTTCGGAACTAATTTATTTACTCCTTCCCTAAATTGAGCCCTATCCGCACCCAGCCCACCAGGGTGTCAGTCACTTGACCCAGTGGCGTAGCCGGTGGCTCTCTTCCTTCTCGAAACCCTCACGGAAAGATCTGCCTCAAAACACTCCTGGGAACTTGTGAGGAAGAGACTGTCCACGTCGGAAGACGTTCTGAAACCCTTTGCCACACCCGGTAGTCCCTGCCCAGAGCATACTTTACAGCCTCCAGACCCCAGGATCTGGAAAACAGAGTAAAATGCCCCGGCGGCTGCACTCACGCACTTTCCGGCATCCCACAGCCGTAAGGACCCCCAACCACTTCGACTCCTGGGTCGGTCAACCGCGAACAGGGCGCGTTGACGTGAGCCAGTCAGAGAAGGGGGCGGGGCGCCGCCCGGAAGAACCCCAGTGCGATTGCGCGGACCCGTTCCCGAGGATTTGCGCTCTTTCCCTAGGGCGCAAGTGGGCGGGGCTTGTCGGCTTAGTTACCCAGGAGCATTTGTCCACACAACTCTAAGCTCAGATTTGGCCCACTACAGTGTTTGTGCTTCCTCCAGCATGGTGAGCGGGGAAGGTGGTGGAGGGGCGAGCAGTGATTTACCCGTGTTAAAATGATATAATAAGAGCTTGTCATATTTTAGAGGGGAGCTGGTCGGTTTAAGAAAGAACCCATATCCCTGTGGGAAATCTGCCTTCTGATCCGTGGCCTTTCCGTCCAGAAGAGGGGCAGATGAATGTCCCAAACCGGTTTCGGCAAATGGGGAATGGCCACTGCGGTCAGATGGTGTTCTAATCTGGCATTGTTGCTAGGTTTAAGAATTGGTTTCAACCTGGTAATTTCCAATAATGATAGACGTTTCCATTAAATAGATTTTTCCTTTTTTTTTTATTGGCAGCTTGGCGAAAATGTATTTTTGTGCCTCCTCAGTAGTTAATTAAAAGCTCTGGCAATTTATTCTTCTTTGAAAAGTTATTTTATGTGATCTGTTGTGGAAATATGAATTGTTTTGTGATGCAAGTTACTCAGCTTGCCTTGACTTTATTAAAGTACAATAAAGCTTCTTGTTTTATTTTAATGCACTCCTCAGCTGTCATGCCTTTTCCAAGAACACAGATCAACCCTGTCCTATAAGATTATCTTTCCCCCCATTTTCTTAAATGGGACTTCCATCTTCTATGGTTAAAACCAAATGAAGTAGAAAATGTAATTAATTATTTAATTCATTAATTAAGGGGAAATACAGATTACATTCTGTGTGTTTGAAACCAGGCTACAAGTCAAGGATCTTAAAGTGAATATTGCAACCCCTCCCTGCTATGGGAGACAGGCTAAACTAATAATACAGTTTTTTAACTGTAACAATTAAAATGTCTACTGTGGAGTAAGATTAATTGGAAATGATGAAATTGGGGTGGGGAAGGACAAAGAAAGGGAAGAACAATGCTTTTCAGAGTGTGTTTTAAAGTATGAATATGAGTTTCCAGAATTGATGGAAAGAAGTAAGGAGTGGAGGACATTCATGTCTGGAATACTAGGAAGTAAATGACTGGACTTTAAGCTGACTTAAAACTGCTGATAAATTGAGGGAAGAATAAGACCCTAATTTATTTTCCAATGGAACATAAATTTCATCTCTCTAGCAATGTTTCTCAAAATGTCCCTGAACATTTACTTTTACCACATCTGGAATATTTGTTAAGATACAGAGTCCAGGAATAGACTGGACTCCAAGTCTACTGTATTAGTTTCCTAGAGCTGCCAGGTAACAAAGTAAAACAAACTAAGTGGCTTAAACAATAGAAAATTATTGTTTCGCAATTCTGGAGGCTGATAAATATAAGATTAAGGTGTTTCCAGGGTTCTGCTCCCTCTGCAGGTGCCGGAAAGGGATCTGTTCAGACCTTTTTCCTAGCTCAGATGGTTCTTTGGCAACATACCCCCATTCTTTATATGGTGTTCTTTCTGTGTGCACCAGTCATATTGGATTAAAGGCCATTCTATTCCATTATGATCTTACCTTAATTTAACTAATTATATCAACAACAACCCTAGTTCCAAATAAGCTAAAATTTGGAGGTACTGGGAGATAGGACTTCAACATATAAATTTTGTGGGGATGCAATTCAGTCCTTAATATCTACTGAATTATAATGGGGAAGGGGAAGTGAGTGTGTACACTTTTACTGAAGGAATATGCATTTTTAAAGTAATCATCCAGGTATCTTTTATGCCCTCTGAATTTTGAGAACTACGGTTGACCCCTGAATAACAATGGTCCACTTTGAACTGTGGGAATCCACTTATAGGCAGATTTTTTTCCCATAAATATAGTACAGCACTGTTAATGTATTTTTCTTATGATTTCCTTAAGATTTCTTTTCTCTAGCTTATTTTATTGTAAGAATATAGTATGTATAAATATAATATGCAAAATATGTGTTAACTGACTATATGTTATCAGTAAGTCTTCTAGTCAACAGTAGGCTATTAGTAGTTAAGTTTTGGTGGAGTCAAAAGTTATACGTGGATTTTTGACTGCATAAGGGTCAGCACCCCTAATCCTTGTGTTGTTCAGGGTCAACTGTACTATACTACATGATTGTTTGTCATAGACTAGGAGTCTGGAGTTATCTCTTGTCCAGCAGGAGAGCGGACACAGAATTGAATACAAAAAAAGGCTAATGTCCAGGAGGAGACAAGAGCCCTGAACAGGGGTTTCATCTCCGTATTTATTGCGCGCACAAGATCTTACACACTGGTGAATGTGAAGAAAACAATCAGATAGTAATCATTAACTTGAGTGATTAAGAAGCAAAGGGTCTGGGGGGCAAGTGGAGTTTGTGATCAAAGCACAATAGTATGTTGGTGTCAGATGGAAAGTAATTTCCTGCAGGTGATAGAACAAGTTACTCGTGATCCCATTACACTATCTCCCTAGCTAACCTAGGCACTTTCGCCCTGTGGTGGTTGCTTTCTGCCCTAAGGTTTTTTCTAACCCATTTATATAAGTAGAACATATTTCCCCACACATGATGCTCTTTTTATGATTTGTAGGAGGAGTTAGGATAAGTGCTAATCCCAAACCTGCTTCATATTAAAAGCACTAGTAAGAGATGATAATTTGCCCATCTTAAAATATGGCTACTTGAGAACAGGAGCAATACTGTTGGCATATTCTGCTGTATAGTAGTTATTTCAAGATGAAAGTGTATTAACTATTAATTGATAGAAAATCTGCTTCATGTGAACTTTAACATTTATATTTAATAGTGATAATCTTATAGCTTGAACCAGTAATTTCTTCTGTGTAAGTCTTCAGATGTGGAAAGTGTATAATCATATAATCACATGATCTCCTATAGATTCCTTATCAGAAACTTAATGGACACATGAGCCTAATCAGGAAATTACAAGTAGTGTTATTCAATCACTTGTAATGATAATGCTAGTGGTAAATATTTATTGAAATATTGTGCTTTCCAAAATAATTTCCAAAGAATAGATCTGCATTAAAGACACATTGCTGAACAGAATCACTTTAACATAGATTTGCTTGCTTTAAATAACTGATTTTCTTTCTACAAACTTAGCAATCTAATTACAGAAAGATTAATTATGAGATCACTTCCACACTTTCAGACTTGACATCAGTACCAGTAGTTATGCATTTATTCTTCTTTGGAACCCTTTAAACTAGCACTTTCCTGACTGCTACTCTGTGTAGGGGTAAGTCCTGTCATTCTGCATAGATCATGGAGTGATTTTCATAAGAAAGAGTGTAAGATTTAAAGACTGTATGATTTTAAAAAAGATATTTCAGTGGGTGAACTACTTTAGTTTTTCCTACACCTGCTTGTAGTTTTGTCTACATTTTTTTAAAGACATTATTTGGAGATAATTTTAGATTTACATGAAAGTTGCAAAGATGGTACAGAGTTTCCTTATGCTCTCCTAATTTTCACATTTTACGTAATCTTGGTACTTTTGTTAAAAATATATGAGTTTTAAAGAATTTATCAATCCTTTTGTTTTTCCAACTTTCAGGGTCCCAAAGCAAAAAAGGTAGGTAGAAATTATTTTCTCAATATAGATAGTTTTATAAGCACTGGCATTGTACGAACAGAAATTTTAAACATTTTCTAGTTAGTTTTATCATGGTTTATAGGGTTTACTAAGCTTACTTTTTAGATATTAATGATATTTAAATCATGGGTAATCCTTTACAAAACAGGACATATTTCACATTTGACATAAAAAGATACTCTAGTTTTACAAAGACTTAAAAATAGTTTTTAGTTTTTACACATACCTAAATTTGGGGCTTTTTATTAGTTGTGCTCTAGAAAATGTTAGATTAGGAGCCCCTTTTTATTCCAGATAAACACAAAAATTTAGTTACAAAACTTTAAAAGTGGACCCTAAGGTAATAGGTCTTTAAATGAATTGTATAGTATTGCATACTTGATTTTCTTTTGTACTTTGTAGATATTTGAATTTAATTAGGGATGTCTAGAATTCCTTTTATTCTTTCTTGCAGAATCAGTTCTGTGTTCTCATAGCACATGCATTTATACATACATCAGCTATAACCCTTATGTCATTTTATTGTAAGAATTTATAATTGTGAGCTGTGCAGGGTCAGGACCATGTCATTCATTTTTATGTTTGTAGTGTTTAGCTCAGTGCTTGGCACATAGTAGACACTGAATCAATATTTGATGAATGTGTGAAACCCCATTTACCCTGCCACTATTTAGAAACACCTCAGGCCTTGACTATTTAAAGATAATGCTTGTCTAAATGTGTGTATTCAATATTTATACAATTAAGCATTTCTTCAAGAGATACTGTTGAGTGCCTCTGTGTTTGCTTCTCTCAGTCACTTGGACTCAGTTACTGCGATGTTGTTTTAAGGGCTGTGGATATAACTGAACAAAATTTATGAAGGCTCAAGACACATTCTCGTTGAAAAATTTGGAGGACTACAATGAGTTGTATGTGGGTCTATGATAGTTTGTTGGTTTGTGTGTATTTTCATTTTTGACTTTAGATTGTGAAATCTTAGAGGCATTGTTTTCAATCTGAAAACTCATTGTTCTAAATGATTTGGTGCTTAATTGTGTATGCATGGTGCTACATAAATACTTCTGTCTTCTTTTATTCAGAGTGTTGTATCCCTTAGAGAATTGTGATAGTAAGCCTGTGAAATTTGAGACCAAATGCAAGGAGTAAATCACTCCCTTTTTATGTATTCCATTCTTAAAGATAGTGGTTTGGGGGATGAATTCAGTCCGTAAGTATAGTTAATAAAACATTGAAAGGTATATTTTATTCTCTCTGATTTCTCACAGATTTTTAAGGGAAAAGTAATATATGCACATGGTACAAAATTAAAATAGCGTAAAAAACGGAAAATTTCCTCTTACTCAAGACTAGAAGAACTATTGCATGTCTTTTCATAAATTGTCTTAGCATTAAGGAATACACACACATCCCTCTTCTCCCCACAGGTGGGAGCATCCTGCACCTTCTATTTATCACTTAATGATACTATATTTAATATATTCTAGGGCACTCATCTTTTTACACTTTACTAAAATTGAAGTGTAGCCATATCATCTTACAATCATCGTAGTCTTGGATTGACATCCATTTCTTCCAGAGAGGATGTTTACTTCTGTCAGTCACGTGGGCTTACTCACAACCTGATATTACTTTAAATTCACTGCTTGTAAGTTTTTGGACCACACTAATGGTATGAGTCAGACAGCAAATCCACATGAACTGGGTTGTGGCTTAAATTTTCAGGGATTTTTTTTTTTTCTCTATCCATTTTCAGGATTGAGATCTGCAAGTTTTCTTGCTGTATCTTTCTGTGTTGTGCGTTCATTTCTCTTTACTCATATCCAGCTTTATACAATCATCTCCTGTTAGACTTACACCTTGGGCCTTCCCTTTTTTGGTAGTAATAATTTAAAGGTACATCTTACATCAAATGGCATTATAGTTTGGATAGAATAAGTATGTCTTTGGAAACTTTTTGTTTCAGCATATGAAGATAATGTCACTTCTTTTCATGGCTGCATCATGTTTCATTGAAAGTATGTACTCTGATTTTTATGTTGTCCCTATTTTTTGCTACCACAAACAAGGTAGGAATGAAGATCTTTATATATAAGGCTTTGCAGAAATATGGAAGAATACTTATTTCATTGATTTAGCAGTGTTCTAGACATTAAAAAAACAGTAGCAAGAGAGAGTCTCTGATCTCATGAAGCTTATATTCTTTTTTTAATTCAGCTTTATTGAGATATGATTGACATATAACATTGTGTAAGTTTAAGGCATACAACATAATGATTTGATATATTTATATATTATGAAATGATTACCAAACTAAGGTTAATTACACATCTGTCACCTCATGTAATTACCATTTGTGTGTGTGTGTGTGTGTGTGTGTGTGTTGTGAAAACATTTAAGACCAATTGTCTGAACTCCTTTCAAATATACAATACAGTATTGTTAACTGTAGTCAGCATGCTATACAGTAGATCTTCAGAACTTATTCATCTTATATATAGAACTTTATACTCTTTGACAAATATCTGCCCATTTTCCCCATGGCCTAGCCCCTGGAAATCACCAATTTATTCTATTTCTCTAGAATATATAGCTTTTTTAGATTCCACATGCAAGTGGGGCACCTGGGTGGCTCAGTCGGTTGAGCGTCCGGCTTCGGCTCAGGTCATGATCTCGCAGTTTGTGGGTTCGAGCCCTGCGTCAGGCTCTGTGCTGACAGCTAGCTCAGAGCCTGGAGCCTGTCTTCAGATTCTGTGTCTTCCTCTCTCTCTGACCCTACCCTGCTCATGCTCGCTCTCTCTATCTCTCTCTCTCTCTCAAAAATAAACATTAAAAAATAAATAAATAAAGATTCCACCTGCAAGTAAGATACACAGTGATGTCTCTGACTTATTTCCCTTAGTATAATGCCCTTATTTCTCTATGTTGTCACAAATAGCAAAATTTTCTTTTTTTATGGCTGAATAATATTCCATTTACATATATTCATCCATTCATCTATGGATGGACACTTAGGTTGTTTCCGTGTCTTACAGTATGCATGGGGATGCAGATATCTTTTTGAGATAGTAGTTTCATTTTCTAAAGTTTACATTCTGTCTGAGGAGGGAAATTGAAGCAATAATATATCGGGGCACCTGGGTGGCTCAGCTGGCTAAGCATCTGACTTCTGCTCAGGTCATGATCTTGTGGTTCATGAGTTCGAGCTCCATGGTGGGCTCTATACTGATGTCTCAGAGCCTGGAGCCTGCTTCAGATTCTGTGTCTCCCTTTCTCTCTTCCCTTCCCCCAACTTGCTCACTTGTTCTCTCTCTCTCTCTCTCTCTCTCTCTCTCAAAAATAAATACTTTTTAAAAAAGAAGGAAAGAAAGAAATAATATATTATCAGATGGCTTTGAAAATACAGAAAACGAAGAAAGGGGTCAGTGAGAAATGTGGGGTAGAGGATAGTGGTGATGCTATTTCATACAGGATGTTAAGGAAATAAAACTTAAGAGACCTAGATGAAACAAGGGAGTTAGTCAATAATTACCTAGGGGATAAGCATTTTAGAAAAAAGAGACAGTTATTGTAAAAATAGCCAAGTAGGCCATGGTGAAATGTTTGGGTTTTATTCTGAGTATGGTGGATAGCCTGAGAAATTTATAAGCAGAAGAGTGACATGGTCTGATTAACATTTTTAAAAGGCAAGAGGAAACTTCACTGTAGGGATGCAAGAGTAGAAGCGGGAGGACCAGTTATGAAGCTACTGCAGCAGTCTAGATCAGAAGTCTTTTCACTGAAGTTAACCAATTTTTACAGGTAAAAAGTACTCTTAGAGATAAACAAAGGTTTTCTAAGGATGCCAGGACACAGATAGTTTTATGGAAATCAATTTCCAGATCATCAACTTCCATATTTCCCCTTTCCTGGGAAAGATCTACTATCTTGAAGTCCTCCCTTTTCACAGTTACCTTTTTGCTTTACAAAACAAAAGCATATCTAAATCTTAGTGGTTCACTGCCCCAGGGCCTGGGCTATGAAACTAAGGGACAATTCAAATATTGATGTTGGCAAAACTCTCTCTAATCAAGGTACCACGGGACTTTTTGTCCTTTGTTCTTTGTGATGAAATGTGGCATTAGAGGTATTGAGATATTCTGAATTTCTTATATATTGTCTTGAATTGTGGAACTGGTAATAATTTTTAGTGACAATACCCATGAGATTATTGTGATATGATGATGCAAGAAACCCTCTCAAATGTTATTTATTTATTTTTTAATGTTTTGCTTTATTTTTTGAGAAACCAAGAGAGACAGAATGAGGGCAGGGGAGGGGCAGTGAGAGAGAGGGAGACACAGAATCCAAAGCAGGCTCCAGGCTCTGCTGTTAGCACAGAGCTTGATATGGGGCTCCCACCCACGGATGTGAGATCATGACCTAAGCTGAAGTTGGATGCCCAACCGACTGAGTGACCCAGGCACCCCTGTAATTTATTGATAAAACATCTAGACTCCAAAAATAATAATAAATTTTTTAATGAAGACAGATTCATGGTATCAATAAAAATGTAAATAAGCTTACTGTTTTTACATAGACCTTAAAGATGCTTGTGAAACTTTACATAAATTAGAATTATTTGTTGCAAAAGCCAGGAAAAACTGTACAAGGCTACAGAAAAGGTACACTGTTAAAAGATATATCACTGCATTTATGTCAGTATGTTTTTTTTCAGAAACCACTGTACTTCATAGAATACATGAAATAGCAGAAGACATTAATTAGATTGTAGGGGAGAATTGCAATGCAGATTGATGAATTCATAGATGATTCCAGTTGTACCCAGCTAATAATTATGACTGTTATTCCAGTAAAGAAAAGAACGTTATTAATGAAATTTTGATATTTGAATTCTTTTTAGTAATACAACTTTAGTGGACAACAATAAAAAAAGGTTTTACAGGACTTAGAATACTTTTATTTGAATTTATTTTATTTAAATAGGTTAAGGATGGTGCCTGAGTACCACCAGGCATAGAACTGTAAAGAATGGGCAAAGGCGGGGTTGGGGGGACTCCGTGTTCATATCTGTCCTTTAAATCCTATTTTAATTTAGAATCCTATACATATGATCCCCAAACTACAATGGCTCTACTTGTGATGTTTCAACTTTATGATGGTATAAAAGGGATGCATATTCAGTAGAAACCATTCTTTGAATTTTCTCTTTTCTTGCACTCGTGATAATGTGGTACAATACTCTCTGACGCTGCTGGGTGGCAGCAGTGCGGCACAGCTCCCAGCCAGCCCATGATCACAAGGTTACACAGCCAAAGCATTTGTAACCATCTGTACCCATTCTCCTATTTTGTTTTTCACTTTCAGTACAGTATTCAGTACTTTACATGAGATTCTCATACTTTATTATAAGACAGGGTTTGTGTTAGCTGATTTTATTCAATAGTAGGCCAATGTAAGTATTCTAAGCACTTTTAAGGTAGGGTAGGCTAACCTATGATGTTTAGGCTAAACTATGATGTTTGGTAGGTTAGGTGTATTAAGTGCATGTTTGACTTACCATATTTTCAACTTAAAAGGCATTGACCAAGATGTAACCCCATCTCAGGGAAGATCTGTATTCATAAACAGGCTTAGATTGCCTAAAATTTGAGTCCTGGTTTCTATGGAATGTTCAGTGTTGACCCTAAAATGTAAATGATATTAAGTTGAGAACATTAAAATTTGAAAACAATGTGTGAGGAAATCAATTTCTCATTATATTTTTCTCATTATAAAACATAAGGTAGCTTGTCATGATGATGTGTATTAACACATTTATTTGTACTGAAAAGTGAAGTCAGACTGTCTGTGATAGGAAGTAACTGTGACATGGCCCATTGGTTTAACTTTGAAGACTGAGTTTTGCTAATTACGCAAATAGAGTTTTAAAAAATACTTGGAGTGAAATCTGCAGTTTTAAAGTTTCAATCAACTTAAAGGAAGTGCTAAGAAAAAATAATTTTACCAAAAATATTATTTTTACTTTTTCATTTCCAGTAAGATTTTTTGGATCAAACTTTCTGCTAAAAGCAATAAATAATGCTGACTAAAATATGTACATTTGGATCAAAACTGTCATCTTAAAATCAAGTAAGATTTGATAATCAGGAGAAAAGAAGCAAAGAAGTAAGGGAAGCACTTAAAACTGTTTTTATCATGAGGGAATTTGCAGAACTGAGCAAAACTTGAGCTCTGGTCTTAATAGCAACAATGGAAGCCAAAGACAATGGAATGATGTCTTCAAGGTGCTGAAAGTAAATAAATGCCAACTTAGAATTATGTATCGAATCGTTTTCAGAAATAAAAGGAAAAAATATTTTCTCAGGCAAAAACGGAGTTTGCCACCTGCAAAACACATTATATGTGTAAGGTATAAAACAATAATCAAAATAACATGTAGGTTTAAAAAATAAACTAAGATACATGACAACAAACAGCCCAAAATGTTTATCAGTTGCTGAATAGGTAAACACAGTGTGGTGTATCCATACAGTGGAATCAGCCATAAAGTGGAAGTATTGATACATACATTAGCATGGGTGAACTCTGAAAACATCATGTTAAGTGACAGAAGCCAATCACAAAACACCCCACACTGTGAGATTCCAGTTAATATGAAATGTCCAGAATAGGCAAATCCATAGAGAAAGTAGATTAATAGTTTCCTTGAGCTGGGGGATGAGAGAAAATGGGGAAACGGGTGTCTGCTAATGGACATGGGATTTCTTATTTGAGGAATGATGAAGATTAATTACGGTGGCGATCGTACAACTGTGAGTACACTAAAAGCCATTGAATTGTACACTTTAAATGGATGAATTGTATGGTATGTGAATTATATCTCAGTAAAACTGTTATAAAAAGATACCTGAGAGCAAATAACATATAATCTAGGTAGGAGGAGTATAAATTAAGATGTTCTAAAGTCCTTGTACTGTTTGGTAGTAGGATAAATGCATTCTTTTTTTTTTTTTTTAGTTTATTTATTTATTTAATTTTTGAGAGAGAAAGTGAGTATAAGTGGGGGAGGGCAGAGAGTGAGAGAGACAGAGTAGGCTCCAAGGCTCTGGGCTGTCCACACAGAGCCTGACACGGGGCTCTAACCCATGAACCATGAGATCATGACCTGAGCTGAAGCCAGAAGCTCAACTGACTGAGCCACCCAGGTGCCCCTTACGTTTATCTATTTTCAAAAGGAGAGAGTGCATGCAAGCAAGGGGAGTGGGCAGAGAGAGAGAGAGAGAGGAGAGAGAGAATCGCAGGCTCCATGCTGTCAGCGCAGAGCCTGACACAGGGCTAGAACCCATGAACTGTGAGATCGTGACCTGAGCTGAAATCAAGAGTTGGATGCTTAACCGACTGAGTCACCCAGGTGCCCCTAAATGTATTCTTATATTTGGTATGTATGTTGACTTTCTAGGATAGTCACTAAAATGATATAAACAAAGTATATAACTTCCAAATTAGTGGAGGGAAAATAGTGTATTGACCAAAAAAAATTGAAAAAGTATCAAGAAAGTTTACAAAAGGAAGGCAAGACAACACCCCAAAATCAAAAATCAAAAGAGGAAGGTTGCCAGATTGGATAAAAAATAAAATACAACAGTAATCTTTTAACAAACATCATCTAAAGAATAAAGATACAGAAAAGTTTTAAGATAAGATGATGGAAAAAGATATGCTATGCAAGGACTAGAAAAATGAAAGCCGAGATTGCTATATTAATATTAGACACAATAGACTTTAAAACCAAAAATACTTCTAGAAACAAAGAGGGTCATTTTGTAATGACAAAGATTTAACTAACCAAGAAAATATAATTTTAAGTTTGTATATACTTGATTACAAAGCCTTGAAATATACAATTCACAAATTCAGAGATCAGGAGAAATAGATAAATCCACAATCGTACTGGAAGATTTCCTCTTTCAGTAATTGATAGAACAACTGTTAAAAAATAAGTAAGGATTTAGAAGATTGGAACAACATGATGAACAAATCTAATGAAGTAAACATATTTAGAACACGGAACCCAACAACTGCAGAATTTTAAATACACATACTTGCACAAAATTGGCAGTGTACTGTGACATAAACCTATTCTCAGAGTTCAAAGGATTGAAACAATTCAGAGCATGTATTATGAACTCAATGAAATTAACCTTCAAAAAAATAAAATTAGGGGGCTCCTGGGTGGCTCAGTCGGTTAAGTGTCCTACTTCGGCTCAGGTCATGATCTCGCGGTTCATGGGTTCAAGGCCCACGATGGGCTCTGTGCTGACAGCTAGCTCAGAGCCTGGAGCCTGTCTTCAGATTCTGTGTCTCCCTCTCTCTCTGACCCTCCCCTGCACATGCTCTCTCTCTCTCTCTCTCTTTCTCTCTCTCTCTCTCTCTCTCTCCTCTGTCTCTCTCTCTCAAAAATAAATAAAACATTAAAAAAAAATAAACTGGCTATTTAAAATAAATTAAATAAATAAATAAATAAATAAATGAAATCCGTTATAAACAGGAAGATCCAATATCCTGGGAATTTTTTAAACTTTCTAGTGGGTCAAGAAGTAAGATAACAGAAGTCAGAAGATATAACTCAATGATAAGGAAAATACTTCAAAATTTGTGGAATGTATCTAAAGCAGTACTTACAGAAAAATATGTAACCCTAAATACTTATATTAGAAGAAGAAAAAAGACTAAAACATGAACTGAGCATCCTCTCAAGAGGTAAGAAAAGGAAAATTCAAAGTAAGGAGAGGAGGGAAATAATAAAAACATAGAAAAATTAATAAAATAGAAAACATACAAGAAGAAAGTCCATAACTTCATATCCTTCAGGTCCGCAATGAAATGTTACCTTCTCCTTGAGGCCCACCCTAATCACTCTATTTGAAATTGTAATACATCCCTTCCCTAATTATGCCTTCAGTCTGGAGCTCCTTTGTTTTCCTCCATAGCACTTTCACCCTCTAAAATGTAATTTATTTTTAAATTTTGTTTATTGTTTTTGTCTTTCTCTTCCTATTTTGAATATAAGCTTGTAAGTACAAAGGTTTTTATCTCTTTAACTGGTATATATCAAATGCCCATCACATGGTATATGGCCACAATTTATTTCTTTGAAAATGCTGATAAAATGGACAATTCACTGGTAAATTTTATGAAGAAGAACAAAAGGCATAAGTAAAAGGGAAATATGACTTTAATCATAAATTACATTATTTGAATAATTTTATGTGTCAGTAAATTAGAAAATTTAGATGAATTAGACAAATAGCCAGGAAAAAAATTACTGAAACTGTTTTGTAATGTAGAAAACCTGAATAGCCCTATAATCATTTAAGAAATTACATCAATGGTTAAAAATCTTCCCAGAAAGAAAATTCTAAGTCTCCAAGTCTTTGTTAGCTAGTTCTTCATTCAAAGACAAATAAATATTTTCATTTTTATACAAATCCTTCTAGAGCATATAGAAAGAGGGAACACTCGTAATTCATTTTTAGTTACCTAGGTATCCTGAGAATAGTATGAGAAAGGAATATTGAAGCCCGTTCATGAACTTAAATACAAAATATCTGAAGAAAAGTTTAGGAAGCTCAATCTGGAAGTATATAGAGTGATAATAATTACAACCCACTTCAGTTTATCCCTGGAAGGCAGAATTGGTTTAATTTAGGAAATTAAATGAATATAATCAGATTGAGTTGGAAATTCAATTACTATACATTACCATTTAATTGGGCACTTCCTTAGGCTGATAAAGTTATTGAGGGGAAAAAACCCTCAAATTCGTATGGAACCACAAAAAACCCAGAATAGCCAAAGTAATACTGAAGAAGAAAACCAAAACGGGAGGCATCACAATCCCAGACTTTAGACTCTACTACAAAGCTGTCATCACCAAGACAGTATGGTACTGGCACAAAAACAGACACATAGACCAGTGGAATAGATTAGAGAGCCCAGAACTGGACCCACAA